>JAHLGO010021099.1:5168938-5212295 GCA_020615895.1 Ceriops decandra | reverse complement strand
GTGGAGGTGTAATATAATCCTATTTATTAAAAACACACACAGTATCACAAGGTGCAAATTTACTCTTGAAATATGTCGAGATTGTCTCCCATGATCTGCCCTGCGCATCTAAGATTGTTAAATTGTTGATATGTTGTCCTCCAAGTGCACAAATGTCTGCTCAATTCCTTGAATTTAAGAATAACAATAATAATGCTACTACCACTAGGCCAAATCGGTAGTTTATGGACAAAACATCAGCATAATAGACCCCGTAATCCTGAGCTTCCATGGCTTCATATATCCAGTCTTAGGCGTGTAACTTAAAATCATCCACACAGCAACAACATCCCAGTCATACAATTCATGGAAATAAGGATTCTTATCACACACGTAATGTACGTATTGGCACCCACAACATTGTTAGGAAGATAAATAACTTGAGCATCTCAGTACATATATTCATGGCAGATATGACGCTTATCAAAGCATCTTGACTCAATATGCCATGGAATCACACGCTTAGGAAGCCATGCTCAAGAAAATCCATATACAGAACTAAAAATCTGTACATTTTCACATATTGCTAGTAGAATGTGAAGATCCACGGCTGCTTAGGCTAAGATCTTTCTTCACCTTGGCCTCCAGATTCTGGAAGCACTTCAATGGTTGAACCTGTAAAGGTTATAATGCCCGGAGATGATAATAATGTGCTTTTAATGTCTATAAATCATGAGAAGATAATCAGACAATTTTTCACTTCCAAGACAAGCAAATTGCGAATCAACTAAAGCTAATTTATGTAGTTCATGAAAGATGTGGTCCTCTTGTAGCAGCAAATTCCAAGCTAGTGAGGCTGCCATTATCTTGACAAACATGGATAAGTGTGCTTCATGTTTTTGTGGATGTAGAGCAAATTAATCAAGATTAGATACTGAAAAGAAAGTTACTAATTCAGTAAAGAAGAATACTGGCATACATTGAAAGCATGAATGTGAGAGAGAGATAGAGAGAGAGAGAGAGCAAAAGTAACCTTCCAACGTTTCTTATGAGTAAGTTTTTTATAAATGGACTCCAGTCTTAATATTATATTCCTGTATGTTGGTCTCTTCACTGGGTTATTATGCCAGCAGTCTTCAATCAACCTGTGCCAACAAAGTTGTAGTTTTCTCAATATTAATATATTTTAGGACAGATTGAAACTTGAAAACCAACGACCTTAACTTTAGGTATTACTGAGTAATTGAATTTTTCAATGCCCAACTAGAAAATGGGGCACCTGAAGAAGTAGTAAGAATTAAAGAATTTGATGTCATAGACAAAAATCCTATGGCTTAGCATAAAGTAAAGATTGGGTTGAATGCTAGGAAGACAGGTGTTGGGTCTGGAAGTTGCAAGCTTCACTTTACTCAAAATACTTTGTGGCCTAGTGTGCCATATAAGAGCCACTTTGTGAGATAGAACAAGAAGCCAAGATAGTGGAATTAAAAGAGTAAAGGACCTGTACCACTTCGGTTGTCTAGACAGACTGATTTAGTGGTCATCATTACTGATAAAGGTACCTGGGCAGTGTCTAAAACAGTCCATAAATTTTAAAATAAAATTTTCATTATCCAAAATTATTTCATTTTCAATTACAAAAAAGACAAAAGACCTAATTCTAATTAAATTTGATGTAGAAAAGAGGGAATCATACTCTCTAAGTCCATGTGAATATTGCTTTGCTGGACCTCTAAAAGGTGGCCGCTGTTTTGCAGCATATGCTGTAGGAGCCTCATGTTCTTGCTTTGCAGAAAATGGTGGGCAGCCTTCAATCATCTGGAGTGTACATACATACATAAATCATTAGATAAATCAGGCTGCATAAGTAAATATAGCAACATATCCACATGTAAAGATAGATGACGAGATACATAGACAGATGATAGATATGTGCTGCCCCCTACTGCTTTAAAAACAGCACAATGCTTTCCATAAAATAAAATAAAATAAAGCACACAACCGTCTAGATGTTGCCAAATCCATAAAATATCAAGGAATAGCTATCATTTAGAAACTATACCTAGACAGAATGAATGAGAAGCCATACCTCTTGCAGAATTAAAGCAAAGGAAAAGACATCCACTTTGGTATCATATTCTGCCATTGTGAAAACCTCTGGTGCTACATATCGGCCTGTTGACAAATAAAATGTTGTCACATATCCATGTGGTCATTGGATCATCCATTGGTTACTAACAACTGATGGACGATAATTGTGCTCACAAGAAGTTTCTTTGCAAGTTAGGGGCCTGTCTTCTTTAACTGTAAGCAATTTGCTAACTCCAAAGTCTGCAACTTTCAGATGCCCAGAATCGTCCCGCAATATATTTCTGTTATCTTGCTCACAAGCAACATAAAAAGATGCTGACAATTTCAGAAAATTGAGAAAGCCTATGATTTCTTACAGAAAACTTACTAATATTATTAGCCTCAGTGCTCAGACAAAGCAAAAAAATGCAAGTTTAAGCAGAAAACTTACGAAGGCTCAAGATCGCGGTGAATTATTGGTGCTGGTTTATTCTCATGCAAATAACTCATTCCCCTGCACAGTATTCAGGCATATCAATCTTTCAAGTTCATATGAGAAACAAGCAAACAACAAAGATAATACACTTCTTGCTTATCAATCACAGCACTCATCCAGTCCTGATCGTTATGTCAAATTGTATTTTGCAGCAAATCAATTTTATTGTAATGATCCAAAGAAGTTTGGACCATTTATCGACATCTATAACATCTGGCTCCTACAAACCCCACACCCCCTGTCCCAAAAGCCAACATGGAACTCTAAAGTCCTTAGTGCTTGTCACAAGATCCTGTGAACGTATAGACATAAATACAATCTTCAGAATGATCAGAGGCCCACAAGAAAGAAATAAGGGAGACAAAAAAAAAAAAAAGGATTACAGTACTTTTGAAAAGTAGAAGCTTTATTGCCAACAGAACTTCAACACCATGATTTTTACATCCTTCGTAGCATAGGTTCACTTAGTCCTTTCTTATTTTGAACCAAAAAATACATTTAGGTCAGTAAATAGAAATTTAGTCGAACCCAAGCATCCAATGAAATGGCAAAAACAGATATTGCAACCTATACAAGGGCATCTTAGTCAATGACAGTGTCCAATCCAAAACATAAAACAATACATGTCTTCTTGCAATATAAATTAAAAACAGACCTTGCAATATCAAGTGCAAATCGCACAGCTGTTGCTGGCCTTAATGCTCCTTTTCTTCTCAAGTAGGCATAAAGGTCTCCCTGCAACATCGATAAGAGGTGAAAATTTTTAAAGCTTAAGTTGAGTAACATGAGCTTTAGACTTGAGCCAAATTCTAGAAAATATTTTTATCTCCAAATTTTTTTGGCCATACAAATAAAATGAATGAAGCCAACAAAAAGGCCAGAGATTGACTATCATATTTTTACAGATTTTTCCTTACTCTGTGCTAAGTAACCAAATATATTAAACACCAACTTTTTGAAGTATATATTACAAACTCTTTGAGTGTGTCAATGGGGCTAGAATAAAGAAAACAAAATAGAAATATGGACATAAGCACAATAAGCAAAAAGAAATCAGGGTGACAAGGTTTTTTGTTTACACACAGCAGACTTGTTGAATGAATCTTTGACTATGCAAGAATTAAAAGGTTCAATCACTCAAGTCCAATTAAGAGGAAGATATTGGGGGAAGAAAAAAAAAGAAAGGAGAAATCTTCAATAGTAGACATCATTCTATGTGAAAGAAGATACTAAAACAAACTTTCACTGAAGGAAGACATTCGGGGGATTATAACCATGTTCATCGCCTTCAAAAATGGTCAAACATACATGATTAACATAGTTGAGAGCAGAAGAACGAATAAATAAAATAAACAAAACCTCATTAAAAGCACTGAAAATACAAATCATTGCTAACAGGAAGCATCATGGCCAAGTACCTATCAGTGGGAACTGAAAACCCCAAAAATCCCACAAAAAATAGAATATAAAAAATAAAAATAATTAAGAGATATGATTGATAATCTTAATCCAGATCAGTGACTTAAGAGATGGAAGATATTACCTTTGGTAAATATTCAGTCACAATCATCATTGGACTACTTTGTGTGACAGCACCTAGAAATTGGACCACATTTGGATGTCTTATCTTCTGAAGCAATGCGAGCTCATCTCTAAATGCTCTCCTACAAAACTATCTGTTTTAAGATGACAACTGACAAAAAGGATTAATTATAAATAACACAATTTTTTTACGAAAAGCATACACTTTATCCTCATCAGAAAGAACTTCCTCCCCAAGCTTTTTAACAGCAACTTGAATTCCACGCCATGAAGCAGTACAGAAGGTCCCCTGACATTTCAAGCATCCCACTTGGGAATTAAACAACTCAAAATATCCACTAGCCTTTTATATAATGTAGGAAAAATATAAAACGAGACAAGCAAGAAAACAAATAAAAGAATCAGGCCACAGAACCAAAAACATCAAATGGTATGCATTTTCCTACTTCCAAAATTCCCTCAACACCAATCTAATCTTTTGTGAGAGACTCTTTGTCTCTTAGCCCTTTTCTTGGCCAGTCCTTGTGGATCTTCATTCCCTCCTGCTAATTCAAGTATAATGTTTGTCTGCATAAATGCATCAAGATATTTGAGGTCATGGATTGACTCAACCTGATCTGCTAAGGTTAACTTTTTGAATTTCAGCTTCATGGAATGTTCAACCCAATCTACTAGGGTAAAATTTTAAAATTTCTTTATAAAAGACTGGCAACAGTCTTCCTGCGACATATCACCCCAGGATGATTATAAACTATACACTTTTAGCTACTAAAAGAACATACAGAAGCTTACCTTGGTAATTTCCACACTGCTTTTAAAATCAAGCTCATTTGGATCGATTTCATATTCTGGGACTTCACGTGCATGTCTGACGTGCATAGGTGCCATCTAAGTGGAAGATCACATTGGATGAAACAATAAATACACAGCAGGAAGATAAAAGGAGAGGCCATATGCACATGAATGCAGGCACAAAGGGCACCAATTTTCAACACATACCAAATGCTTTGCACCTCGCTTCTCCAGGAGTTTGATCACTTCATGATTTTTATAGTATATAGCATCTGCAAGAGGCTGTTTAATGGACATTAGAATACAATGAAAATGAGCAAAGCTGTAGCAGCAGAACGTACGAAAATAGATTCTACTAAAATCAAAACTCTGAATTTCACACGACAGAAAGAAAGAAGAGGTGGTCGGGGGGATAACAAGGATTGAAGGACAAAAAAAGAAAGACAAAACAAAGATCTCACAATGCACAGTTACCATCACAAGCAGCGTAGACACTTTTCTCAAAATTTATCTCTCCCTCTTCTCCCATCCCCTCCCAAGAAAACACCCCACCAACACAAAAGCTCCTCTTAAACCATGAAAGCTATGCCACCAATTGCAAATAAATAGGCATAACCATTTACAACCCACAAGCAATTTTAGTACCCACAATACACCGAAAAATTAAACCTAACATAATCCACTGCAAAAATAGAAGAATATTCAGTCCTTACAGTGCTTCCCCACCGATCTTTGGGGTCGACTTGGGCGCCTTTATCAAGTAATAGAGCAACCACGTCCGTCAGACCCTGGCAAGCGGCAATATGAAGGGCAGTACGGCCATCAATATCGCGGAAATTGACATCAACACCCGAATCCAAGAGCTCCAGGATCCCATCCAAATTCCCTTCATTAGCCAAGTACATTAGCCGCACCTCCGGGTCAACAACATCCCCAATTTCCTCCTGCTCCAGTCCCAAATCCTCCTGGTGCCTCTCTGGTGCTAAAGAGGATTGCTTCCATAGAGTGAGCCTCACTGGACCCTTCCCTTCCATTTAACCCAAAAAAAAAAAAAACACCACCACCACTAACAATGACAACAAAAGATTCAAAAAAACTTACACAAAATACTTGAACTTTTTCTCCAACTAATTCTATCTGCTTTTACAAACTTGGTGGAAAAGGACAAAGAATCAATAATCAAGACTGTTCCTTTCTGTTATTTTTCTTTCAATTCTGTTTGTTCTCTACTCTTTACTTTTCAGTCACAAAAAGAAATCGACAATACCATTTAAGCTTAAAAGGGGAAAACCATAAACCCCAACCCAAGAAAAGACTTTGAACTTGGAACCTAAAACCCTTGGAAATTCAGAATCATTGCACATTAAGCAAAGAAACTTGGAAACACAAACAACATACAATTCTATAAAATCGCCCCTAGACGACGAAAGCCTAAAATTGGGGGATTGGGTTAGCCCCCCCCCAAGGAAGTAGTCGTAGTTCCGTATAGGTGTAAAAGGTCGGCAGGTGGATCCAACGTTGACCAAACGTGTATTTTCCAAGAAATTGAAGGGCGAGTTTCGGGGTTTGTGGGGGGATGGATGGATGGATGGTGTGGAAGGTTTTATGATTTTTTTGCAATTGGGAGAACGCGGTAGAGAGACCCCACACCCCCTAAACGCTTTGACATTTTGTTCCCTTTATTTATTTATTATTTTATTTTATTATTACTTTACTCTGGTTTTTTTTTTTTTTTTTTTGTTTTTGTTTTGGGACTTAGTCGCCCACGTTGGCTTTAAATCTATTGATGTTCAGTTGTTTTCAGAAGTCTAACCGATCCGATGTTCAGGTTAATTCATCCCCGACAGAATGAGCTTAGCTTCCGCTCTCCTCCCCCGTTATCCTATTTCAAAAACGAAATTTTCATTAAATTATTACCATTTTAAGTACAAATTTATAACCGTATCAGTGATTATAATTATATTAAATTATTAAAAATATCAAATTAATTGTCATACTAATCTAATTCATAAAATTTATTTGAAAAAAAAGAAAAGAGAATTCTCTCACGAATATATTATTAATAGCATGTATTAACTAACTTTTAATTTAGATCTTATATTTTTCTTCTTCTAAAAAACTTAAATTTTAAGTTACATAATAATGTTTTTTTAACAAAATATGTTACTTTCTTAATATTAAGTCAAACCTATAAGAGTTCCATATCCTTTTCACTTATTTAAAAAAAAAAAAAAAGAAAAAAGGGAAAGAGAAATAAAAACAAAAGGCTTTGTCTAGAGTTCTAAATCGTTCCCATCCCATGCCAACTCAAAAGGAATATGAAAAAGCAAGTTGATTAATAGGTAAACAAACACTATTTATTGGTGAAATAAACACAATTAAAAAGACTTCGCTAGCGAGCCGGCTGAAGTCTTTTTTTCTTTTTTTTTTTTTTTTTTTTTTGGGGAAAATCATGTCTTTTTGTTCTTTTGACCAAGTTTTTCTTTGAATATGCCTTACGCCGAAGGTTTCATGAATATTATAATCCTCTAATTCAAAATAATCTCAACAATTTCTTCTTCTTCTTCTTCTTCTTCTTCTTCTTCTTCTTCTTGTTTGTTTTTTTTGTGGGGGTCAAAATCTCAAGACAAATTTGATAGAGAAAGTGAGTGCGAATTTTTCCCATTTGGACTAGAGCCGTTCATGACTAAGGTAAAATTACACGTAGTTTCCAGCTCATCATAGCTATCCTCATGAATTGTTTGACCACTTAAATGGCTCCATCGTCAACCCGTTGCCGTAAGACTCCTCTTATTTGGGAAGTAATGGGATTCTGGCAGTAGGAAACCCCCCAAAAGAAAAGAAAAGAAAAGAAAAAAAAAAACAACTCTCCTCTTTCTTCCAATCTGGTAATAAGTAAAGCAGATGGATGGGCTTAAATTTTCGGGTTGGGCTTCTCACGATTTAGGACCATATCCAACTGGGTTGTACAATTTTAAGAACTGCATTAAAGCTCCATACGCCCAATATGAAGTTGCCCAAAGCAAGTTTGCACTTTAACTCAAATGAACCCATGACTTGCAACTAAAATTTCACCTCGAAGACAATCAAACTCTTACGATTATTCAACATATGAATTTGAACTCTGTCTCCTATCTTTCCACAGTTTCAAGAATCACCTCAATCCTATGTCTAGAGAAAGAGAACTATGGTTAAAAAACCACCGTATGCATAAATTGTCAAATTAAAATCGACTTTATCATCGCTCTCTAAAACAAATATAACTCTTTGTAAAGAACTTAAATTGATGCACTATTTGTTGCATATGAAATTAGGCATCAATAGCTATCTGGTCATATGTGATTCATCAATTTTCTGCAACTAGAGAGTGAGTTTAGCCTCTTCAAAAACCCAACAACGAATTTGTTATATGTTAAAGTACTTTCAACATAGCTAAAGCAAATTACTTCTCCTTATCTTTAAGAAGATCCACATCTATAAAGCAAGAAATAACCATCAAAAAGTAACCAAATTTGAAGCCATAAGAAGCATGAAAATCCTTAAGAACTAAACATAAAACTAAGTTAATATTTGTTGATTAATCAATTGCAATGAAATGCTAGCATTAGAGTTCACTTTGATAGAAAAGGATAAAGGAAAGGCATTTGTGTCTTTAGAGTTGATATTATTGAGTACTATTAGGAAGGATAATGATGATGTTCCCTTGTTGATGGTGCTGCCTACTCTTTGCTCCTGACACCTCTCATCATCAAGGACTATCTCTTAGCACTTTGATGTGCCCACAACATCCTTACCATATGGGCCCTTTTTTAGGTCACAGTAAGGTGGGTTCTTCTTCCATTGTAGATGATACCTTCACAACTATACTCTTATCCTCCTTTGTTCATCACTTAAAGCCTTTTGGTGTGGGTGTATGAACAAATGTTTCTTCCCTTAGGTAGGAATTTTGATGACGTGTTTGTTCATTTTGGATGCCATTGTTGAGACTTCTTAAGGTAAGCCCCATGCTCATCTACTCCCATTTTTATCTTCCAAAACAAATTCCCTTTTACAACTCACCAACAGGCTAGCAATTACTTTACTTACAATAATTCTTATGTATTGCAAGGCATATTATTGATCTTGCTTGCCTAGATTACATGACAAGGCTGGGTATTCTGAATGTTAATTGAGGTTTATTAAGGCTTAGAAGAGAACTTAGGTAGGATTAAGGCTTACCTTACAAAGACATGTTTAAGTTTGAAAAGGTGTGATGCTTAAGCTAGGTTCTTGTCTTATTGTTTGAAGCACACTCACATTATGTGTAATGGTATAGAGAAGTCATTAAAGGAGGCATAAGCCATGACATAGAAGTGGAGGAGGAGATGGAATAAGCGAGGGATTTGTTTGTAGGCCTCTAAGGTTTGTTGTACTTAGAATAGGAGAGAAAGTTCCTTTAAGAAATAACAAAGGCATAAAAAGGTTCTAAGGTTGCTCATGCCTTGCTCTCTCTAAGTGATCCTTCTAGCCATGTTGAGGCCTTGTAGAAAAAGATTAAGAAATTGGAGGCCTTGATTTCTTTACTCTTGTTTTCCATTATGTCCTTTGCTAAGTAAGAATTCTTCCAATGTGTATCTTTATGTCATTCTAGCATTTCAAGCAACTTTGAGATTCAAAGTGAACTACTAGATTATATTTAATGACTTATGTAAAATGAGCTTAACATGTTTTTATTAAAGCATCAGTTCAATGCTTTTTAATAGTTACTTTTAAGGTATCTTGTTGTGATTAACTTTCATTCATTATATAAAAAGTTTTTTGGTGCCCCTTGCCTTACTTTGTCCTACCACTTTTGTGACTTTTATCTTATTTTAATTTTCTTATTCAACTTTCAACAAAAATGGTTGGTGATTTAGGTATAGGTTATAGTTCTTTTTGAGGGTTTGCTACTTTTGTAACAACTTTGTCTTGAGGTTGTTGCTTAGTCTCTAAAAAGTCTCTAGTTGTAGCAGATTCTTCTATGCCTTTAATGTCTCATGCGTATACCCCTCATATTCCATCTTGTGCTCACCTTTATTGTTTCTACAAGAAAACTTCTTCTTAGGTTGACTGAGGGCATTATTTAGAGTGAGTTTAAGGGAACATTTTATATACCAAACTAATATGAGTTAATGGTGCCTCTGCCTAAGGAGAGTGCTTACTTCCCTCTGAATGGTTATGTCACATTCTTGGTAAAGTAGTTTCATGCTAATTTGCAGTTGCATTTGCATTGTTTGCTTCAAGAATTTTTTATTTTCAATAAAACTTGTCATATTTAGTTAAACCTTAATAGTTGGCAATAATTAATTAGTCTTCTAAACCTTTGGGTGGGCTATAAGCCTTTCCTTTACTTAAAGGGCCTTGTATTAGCTTATGTATATACAATTGAGTAGCTATTATTACTAAAGCCAAGGATGTCCTAACTCAAGTCATTTACATGCTTCAATGAGGTGCTAAAGGGAAAATGCCACCTTATTGTGGTTTTAAGCAAGATTTTTTCTTTACCCATTTATATGATTCCAACTTTTAACCCATAGATTAGAGACCTATTACTACCTAACATAATTTTTGCAATTAACTGACTAGGAAAAGAGGAAGTTGAAGGGGCAATTACCTAGGTTAGTCAAGCACTTTAGGGTACAAAAAGATGGTTATCACATAGAGTAAAGGAGGCGGCATTTGTCACCTTTTTATAGTCCAAGTTGTGCGGTATTCATATGGTCAAAAGTCAAATAATGTTTGAGAGAATAAGATATAGGTCTTTAGATTTTGGAGTTGCCACCAATTATTTTAGGTGCAATTGATCTTGGCTTTCGTGCTTTGGTGGCTCTTTCAAATCCTTTTAATGACCTATATTGTGTAAAGCATATGGTAGCAACAAAACTAGGGAAAGTATATAGAAAAGATAGTTTTTCTTTATTTTATTAGTTTAGTATTTTCTATTCTATTAGTACTAAATTAGTATTAGTTAGTAATCCTGGCTCAGTGAGTCCTTTCTTCTATGATGAACTATTGGCACTAGTCTTAGATTTTGTCTCTATTGACCAAGGAGATAGAGGCTTAGTGAGAAGAGGATTGTACCATGAGAAAAGCAAAGAGGTCAACCTCTTTTAAATATACAACATGGATTCTAGCTATAGAATGCAATGTAATTGGACTTTCATGTTAATTCGAATGAATCATCCTTTCTAAGAAGGTAAATCCTTGCCTGCTAGGTAAGAGAATAGTAAGTTACAAATTCTATCTTGGTAGGATAGACATGTATTTTATTTCTATTACTATAAAATTCATAAATGAAGTAGTTAATAAATGAAATAATTAATGATAGGGTTACCATTATCTTTTTTGCAGTGATGAATTTTGTATGTGTTCTTAAGAAAAGGAATTTGTCCATTTTTTGAGGTCTCAAAGGGCACCAAAATGCATAAGAACTCTTGAATGGAAATTGAAAAGAGATGTAACTCTAGTTCCTTCAAAATAGGTAAGATCTTTGGCACAAGAAAAAAGGGTTGATTCATATAATCTTGACTTGGTTCTGATTTCTCTATTTATTTGAGAATACCAAGTTAGGATATTATCCTACTTGTATCAAATAAAACTTGTTGAGTCAAATCTTCTTCATGTAAAGCTTGCTTTATTTAGATCAAGAAAATCATATGCTTTTATGAAACCCTGTGTTATGGCTTGAATTTGTAGTCAATCCTATTTTTGATAAGAGCAATTAACAATTAAATCCAATTTTTTTCATTGTTTTCATATCCGTAATAATGCAAAAAGAGGGCTCAACTTAAGTTATTCAAGAATAGTGATGTTAAGTTTCTTGATCCTTTACCTTAGGATTAGCTAGTTCTATTTCTCGATAAAGGCAAGCGAAGGGATATAACTCAGTAATGGGGAATTTTTCACAATGGGTGAAAGTTTGATGGAGCAATACGGGTCATAAAATTCTTTTCCTAGAGAAAAAGCAATGAGGGTATTTATGTAATAAGCATCATCTAACTTTGTGCCAACAATCGCGACGATACAGAGGATGCAAGTGTTATTTGGAATGATTGGGTGTAAGGAATTTGTAGGTATCTTTTTAAGTCCACCGTTAAATCTTAAGGCTCAACCTTAGATAGGCTGTGGAAACTGCCAAGTTGGAGTATGATAGGGGCAGAGGGAATTTCAGTGGAGTGGTGAAATACGTAAAGATCGAAAAGAACACCAATAGTGAAAGCACTCTACTAACACTAATATTGAGAGATGAAAGCTAGGGGAGCAAATGGGATTAGATATGCCAATAGTCCTAGCCATAAATGATGGATACTGGGCACTATGTGTATCGATCCATGTAGTGCTATAGCTAACACGTTGAGTATTCTGTCTGAGGAGTACGTTCGCAAGAATGAAACTCAAAGGAATTGACAGGGGCTTGCATAAGTAGTGGAGCATATGGTTTAATTTGATGCAAACCAAAGAACCTTACTAGGGTTTGACATGCCATGAATCCTCTTGAAAGAGAAGGGTGCCTTTGGGAATGTGGACACAAGTGGTGCATGGCTATCATTAACTTGTGCTATAAGGTATTGGGTTAAGTTTTGCAAGAAGCACAACCCTCGTGTTTAATTGCCATCATTAAGTTTGGAACCATGAGTAGACTACCAGTGATAAGCTGAAGGAAGGTGAGGATGACATCGAGTCATCATGCCCCTTATGCCTTAGGCGATACACATGTTATAATGGCCAAGACAAAGGGTCGTGATCCTACTAGGGTAAGCTAACTCCAAAAGCCCATCCTTATTTCAGATTGAAAGTTGTAACTCACCTGTATAAAGTTGGAATCACTAGTAATCGCTGATTAGCCATATGGCAGTAAATTTGTTCTTAGGCCTTGTACACACTGCTCATCACACTATAAGAGCTAGCTATGCTTGAAGTCACTACCTTAACCACAAGGAAAGGGATGTTGAAGGTAGGGCTAGTGATTAAAGTTAAGTCATAACAAGGTAGTCGTACTAGAAGGTGCAATTGAATCATGAGCTACATATGGTTAAACTTATCGATTGAAGTCTTTTTCATTTCTCGACGTTGAAGTAAGACCAAGCTTATGAGCTTATTATCCTGAGTCAGAATAAGTTGATAGGATCCCCCTTTTCCTTTTCTTTTCACCCTCATATTGCCATTTAGGAGGTATATGGGGATGTAAAGGAAATAAGGGGATGCTTTTGGTATAGTTGGCCCCCGATAAGAGGCCCAGTCGATGGGCTATTAACTCAATGGTAGAGTGCATCCTTGATAATTGTGTCATTATACTTGGGCTATGAAGGCTCTCAACCACATGGATAGTTCATTGTGCTCATTAGTGTCTAACCTTAAGATGTGGATTATCCAAGGCACATTAGCATGACGTACTTCTCCTATTCGAACTAAGGTTTGAAAACAAACTTCTCCTCTGTCTTGAGTATTCATGGGTGAATTTAAGGTTTGTATTTTTCTTTTTTATTATTCATTTTTTTATTAACTGAATCTTTAATTTGAAATTATAAAAATTAATAAATTAAAAAGAAAAAAGTCAATAAATTAAAAATAAGAAACAATTAATTATTAATTAAAACTAATAAGATTTTTTTATGGAACATAAATATCAATATTCATGGATCATATCTTTTGTTACATTTCTAGTCCTTATTGTAATTGGAGTGGGACTTCTACTTTTTTTTACAACAATAAAAAAACTTCATCATATATGGGCTTTTCTAAGTGTTTTATTGTTCATTATAGTTATGATTTTTTTGATAGATTTATCTATTCAACAAATCAATAATAGTTATATTTATCAATATGTATGGTCTTAGACCATTAATAATGATTTTTCTTTAGAGTGTAGACACATGATCAACCCATTTACATCTATTTTATCAATATTAATTCCTATAATTAGAACTTTGGTTCTTCTTTATAATGACAATTATATGGCTTATGATCAAAGTTATTTGAGATTTTTTACTTATATGATTTTTTTCAATACTTTAATGGTGGGATTAGTTACTAGTTTGAATTTGATACAAATTTATATTTTTTAGGAATTTGTTGGAATGTGTTCTTACTTATTAATAGGGTTTTAGTTCAAATGACCTATTGCCTCAAATGCTTGTCAAAAGGCATTTGTAACTAATCGTGTAGGGGACTTTGATTTATTATTATATTATCTTAATTATTTTAATTCATTATAAAAGATAAAGAATTATCATTAATTTCTTCATACTTGTTCCAAGTTTGAAGTACCATTTGTACAAATAAGAATCCCTTTCGTTACATGATTTCTTCTTTATATAAAAAGATATAGGATTTATAGGGCAATTACTTAGAAATACATTTAGTGTAATAGCCCTTCCTATCTAATAGAAAAAGATCCTATGATCTTGAATCAATCTTACCTAGGATCACAAATCCTAAGTTTGTTTATGAATGACAGATCTAATTATATTAGTGTTTATAATTAATTTCTTTTGTGTAATACTAATCAATAAAGTCTCATTGGTAAGTGTTACAAGATCTCGTACATTGGAACCCATGGATATGGACCCAAATCCATTAGTATGGAATATTTTCTTTTCCAAGGAAAATCCCCTAGTATATGAAAAAAAAGAAAAAGTACTTTCATTATTGTGGAATAAGAAACCTTTGTATCTTAATGCATATGTTTAA
Organism: Ceriops decandra; assembly: GCA_020615895.1. Taxonomy (NCBI): domain Eukaryota; kingdom Viridiplantae; phylum Streptophyta; class Magnoliopsida; order Malpighiales; family Rhizophoraceae; genus Ceriops; species Ceriops decandra. The sequence goes on along the minus strand of JAHLGO010021099.1, from coordinate 5,197,708 downwards.
TTTATTTAGAGCGATTAGAGTGGGATCCATTTTTTAAGGTATAATAAAATTAGTTTATTTTCGGCATCATATCCATAGTTAGCGTATTCATCCGAGTTAGAAGCTTCATCTCGATGTCAAGGTCATGATTGATATCATCACTCACATTAATATCATCATTAGCATCAATATCGTCATTATTATCAATAAGAAAGCCCTTAAGCTTGTTATCTAGGAACTTGTTCCAAAATATTGTAATGAAAGAAACATAGGAGTTTGTCGCTAGGTATTTGACCAAATAGGATTGTCTAGTTCCTATAGAACCTATCATTAAAATATCCCTAGAGGGGGATAGGGCTAAGTGGCAGAGCAAAAAGGGATTTCAATAAGATGGGAAATGAAAACTATTTGCCCCACACAAGGTTTGTGAATAAGTGATTATTTGATAATGAGTAAAGAATATTCATCTTTCTGCTAAACAAGGTGTATTGAACTTATAATTCATTAGATACTTTTTATAAATGTCAACTAAGTATCGTAAGTAAATTGCTCCTAACTTTTTAATCATTTGATAACCAAAGTCATTTTTAGATAAATGATCATTATGAGTCAAACTTAATAGAATTTGATCAAACCTTTTTACTATTGTTAAGGTGGAGAACTGAACCAATAATTCTCTTTCTTTATCATCAATCAAATCACTGTTCATGACCAAGGATTCTATTTTATCATCAATTGAATCACTATTCACATTTTTTCTTTTTCTTATGATGAATAAATCTCTTTACTTATATGACTTAGATGTCTTGTATTTATTTAAAAAAAAAAATGACTTGATTGATGGGATTTGGTATGAAACTTATGAGATCGATGAGATTGATAGTCAAAAATTTCTTTTAAAATATATTGATTTTACCCTATAAGTGGGACCACTACCCCATAGCATGTTGCCACTAGAAGTGGAACCCCATATTTCTTATATAAAATTTCCTAATTATTCCAAAGCTACTAGAAAGTGATTCTTTAACTAGAAAGAATTTATTTAGATGTAGGATTCTTATCTAGAAGTTTTTGCAATTCAATCATGTATGATCAAATCATCAAAGATTTGACCTTTTTGAACTTTGTTTATAATTCACTATTCTCATGAAAGGGAAACAAAGAAAATATATGTACGAATGAGATATCTAACAAGAAGTAAGAAAAGGATTGAATAAAGGAACTCTCAAACATTTAGCGATATTAGATATATCGATATTAATGATGGCTCATTATTTTGATGAATCATTTCTTCGGATAGAAGAAGATTATGTAAATACTTACTCAAAATCTCACTTATCAAATTCTATTGTGGAAGACATAATTTTTTCAGAAGAATTTTCCATGATATATTTGATTCATGCATAATATTCTAAAAAATAGATGCAAATTGATGACTGTTACTTAGTATTGGTAATAGGTCTAAAAAGGTATATAAAAAAATCCAATTTAGATATTTGTACCTAGGCGAAGTAAGGAACCATGACATATACGTTATAATAGATTCCATTTTGAGATAGTTGAAAAAGCACTATCTCGTTAAAAGGTTCTATACATCTGCCCTTTTTCAATGCATTTCTTTAAACTAAGACTTTTTTTTTTCCTCTTTTAAGATGGTTAATATTTCTCAGAACATGGATTGTGAATCAAACCCATGTTTAAATTGAAATTAAGATATTGACGAAAGTTTTTCCCTTCAAAATTAGATATATTCATATTCGAAAGATGTTGACAATAAATTCTTTCAAAATTGACTATTTATCCCTTTATTAGAGGTGTTCCAAAAATGTTTGCAATTGAATAAATAGCTCTACAAACAAATGAATTAGATCAAATTGGAAAATGGAAAGATTTGTACTAGGTATACTTTTTGTTACTACTTTGTGGAAAATCATTAAGTATGAATACATTAGATACTTATAACTCGATTGGTGAAATAATATCTCTCTCTAAAAAAGCATTTTTTTTTTACCGCTACACAAAAAATATTTTGTTGCGAATGAACAAGATATTGAGGAATTGTCTAGATGTAAAATCATAATTCTTGATATAGGCCTTTTCCATATAAAAAGGGAATCTTCTGTTACAATAGAAACAAAAGTGATGTAGATTATTCAAAAAAGAAGATATCAATGAACTTTTATAAAATGGTTTTATGGGATTCAACCAATTGTTTTGATTGTGAGATATTATTAAGAAATAAAAATCCATGTTATCAAAAGATTTCTTACTTATAATATGGAATGAGTCAATCATCCACTTTGATATCTCATTATTGAACAAAAATAATGGTATTGTTCCTCCATTGATAAAAAATTTCAATTTTTGGGAAGTATCATGATCATCTAATAAGAAAGGTTTCAATTTTCTCAAATGAACGATTTAAAGACCTTTAGTTCTAATAGTTGATTGCAAAGTTGATGATTTGAACCTTTTAATTCATAGATATGAATCTTGGATCTATGAATAGAGATATTTCTGAAACTCAAAAAGAAAAAAGGAAGTGAGTTAGATAAAAAAATGAAGAAACTTGGACAAAAAGAAAGGAAGTGACTTAGACAAATCTTGCTTGTCAATAATTGTAGACCAATCAATCGCATATTGATTAGTATGTAATCGATCAAACACTACTTAAAAAAGAAAGCAACTCTTTTGCTAAAAAATGAAATGTTCCAAATGTTCTTAAAAATTCTTACTCCCATTAAACCATTTGTATTTATATGCATTAGGATCCCAATTCATAGATCTTTTGGTTCAAGAAAGAAAAAAAAAAAAGGATCAAACCATTTCTTCTAACTCTATTTCAAATTCGATAAATGTTGGTTCATCATATACTTCATTATAATTCTATAATTCATATTATCATTTCCTATTTGATCCCTTTGAATTCCATATTTAAAGTTGTGACCATATTTATTTATTAAAAAGAATTGATTCAATACATTTCTTATGTACCCATAAGTGTTATATTGGATTTAAATTAAATTTTAAATTAATCCATATTGATTAACTACCTCTACTATGTTGTTGCTAGCAAATACCACTCTTTTTTTGTTTTTGATCTTTTAAATTATTCTCGTAGGAGATATGGACCCCTTTTTTTCTAATCCTTCGATAAAAAGATTCATTCTCTTCATAAAAAATAGGACGTTGAACCAATAAAGATTTCTTTTTTTATTCATCCTTAGAGTTGAATACCTTATTCAAGAATTGTTTTTTATTCAATCCATATGAATGAATAAAAAAGTCAAATCCCTTATAATACTCCAAATTCAACTTAGTTATTGATAGAATGAATAGATTTTCCATTTCTTGAATATTTTCTTTTGATTCAAAATTATGGTGTAATGCATATTGCCCCCTAATTCTAATCATGGAATAGATGTAATAAATCAAAAAATGAATTTTTGTTGAAGAAAGAAATCTTATCAGAACTATTCATATCCATTTCATTCTTGAGAACCATATCACATCCCAAATCTAATAAAATAGGATGAATTGAGACAATATTTTGTAAATACGTAATTATCTTGAATATATTAACTACTTTTTTTTATCACCGAAAAGAGATAAAAGAAAGATCTTGTTCTTTATCACATCCCAAATATAATGAAATAGGATGAATTGAGACAATATTTTGTAAATACATAATTATCTTGAATATATTAACTATTTCTTTATTTTTTGATCACCTGGAAAAGATAAAAGAAAGATCTTGTTCTTTATTACATCCCAAATATAACAAAATAGGATGAATTGAGACAATATTTTGTAAATACATAATTATCATGAATATATTAATTATTTCTTTATTATTTTTTATCTCTTGAAAGAGATAAAAGAAAGATCTTGTTCATTTTTCAATAATTTTTGATCTCTAGTGGACATCTTAGTAGGATTTAAGCCCAGATGAAGTTCTGACCATCTGTTAGAGAAAAAAGAATGAATGAATCTTATAGAATTCACAAAAATGATGAATATCAAGCAAGCACAAGTACTTGAGAACACAGAGAATTTTTACATGGTTCACCCACAATGTGTGAACTACATCAGCGATGTGATAGGATCACTTGTAGATCACATGATCCACTTTTATTATCAAGGGATATAGTTGATGTTGTGGAAGGATCACTTCTTAACCACTTATGGAAGGATCACTCTTTAACTATTTATAGAAGGATCACTCCTTAATCACTTACAATGATCTCCTGATCACTAAAAGAGTTAATCTCTTGATCACTTGAAGGATTAATCTCTCAATCACTCTAAAGATTTTCCACCCTTTTTCAAGAACTAAATAAAATGTTTATGACAAAACTTCTAGTGAAAGATCACTCAATGTGCACAAGTTGCTATTGTAGAAAATGGATCTACTCCTTCCTCACTGCCAATTTCTCTCATTAAGCTTCGCTAGTCTCTTTTCTGCAAGTCATCTCCATTATAGGTTCTTTCCACTACAACTTCTCTTTGCTGCAAGTTATTTTTGTTGCTGCCTCTCTCATATCTCTGTAGGTTCTTCCTTTTGCCTATACAGGTTTCTCCTTCTGTAGATTTTCTTCTCTACTACCTGTTTTTTCCTATCTCTGCAAGTTTCTCCTTGTGCCTCTGCAAGTTCTCTTTTATGCTGCTAGTTCTCTCTTGTCTCTGTAGGTTTCTCTTTATGTCATTGTAGGTTTTCTTCTTTGTTGTCGGTTTTGTTATCTCTTGTCTTTACAGGTTCCTCCTTTTGCCTCTACAAGTTTCTCCTTCTACAGGTTCTCTTTTTTGCTGCTGATTCTCTCCTATCTTTGCAGGTTTGTCCTTGTGCCTTTATAGGTTCCTCCTTTTATAAGTTCTCTTCTTTGTTGCTGGTTCTCTATTGTCTCTACAAGTTTCTCCTTTTATAGGTTCTCTCCTCCTGCCTCTACAAGTTCCTCCTTATACAGGTTCTTTTCTCTACTACTAGTTCTCTCCTGTCTTTATAGGTTCCTCTTTTTACCTGTGTAGGTTCTCTCCTTTGCTGTTGATGCTGCCTCCTTCTGCCTTAGCAGGTTTTCTCCTCTACTACTAGTATAGCCTCCTTTTTGTTGCCATTACTGCCTTTTCCTTTTTGCAATTGCTACCTTCTTCTTGCTATAGCTATTATCTTCTTCTTGCTATTGCTACTATCTCTCTTATGTTTTGCAAAACACACTTATGGTTTTGTAACACATGCTTTCTTGGCGTTATGTAGCTCACTCTTTCTTCCTCTATCATGCCTTCTCTTTTGTTTTATAGAATTTATTTTCTTCCTTTGTCAAGCTCTCTCTTTTAGTCTACAGTAGCATTCATTTTCTTACTCTATTGAGCTCTTTCTTCTGGTCTGCAGCAGCACACAAAGCTCTTTCTTCTTGTCTGTAATAGCATTTTTTTTTTTCCTTTGCTGAGCTCTTTTTTTTGGTCTACAACAGCATGTTTTCATCCTTTGTCGAGCTCTCTCTTTTGTCTATAGCAGCACTTTTTCTTCCTCTACTGAGTTCTCTCTTCCAATCTACTACAACACATATTTTCTAGTCTATAATAGCATGTTTTCTTCCTCTACCAAGTTATCTCTTTTAGTCTACAACAACACACACTTTCTTCCTTTGCCAAGCTTTCTTTTATAGTATACAATAGCACATTTTCTTCCCTTATTGAGTTCTCTCTTTTGGTTTACAGCAGCACACATTTTCTTCCTTTGTCATGCTCTCTCTTCTGGTCTACAGCACCACATTTTCTTCCTCTATTAATTCTCTTTTTTGGTCTATAGTACTATGTTTTTGCAGCTCTCTTTCTTACCATTCTCCCTCTAATTTTTTGCAAAGCATATACCTCTTGTTGTTCTCTCTTTGCCATGCCCCATACCTATTCTTTTTGGTGGTTGCTCTTTGCTGTTTTGCTCCTTTTCTTTATTACATTTATGTAGCACACACTTTCTATATTTTCTGCAGCACACTCTTCTTTTGGTAGCTATATGGGTATTTATAAGTCTTGAGTTTAGGGTTGCCCTTTCATCAATGGTCAACATTGATTCCCAAAGGTTGCCCTATAATCAATGGTCAGCATTGATTCCCAAGGGTTACCCTACAATTAACGGTCAGTGTTGATATCTAAAATTTAGGTTTAGCAATTAGTATTAACTCCTAAAATTTAGGGTTAATAGTTAACATTGACTCATTGACTTTAGGGTTAACTTTCCACTAATGGTTTTAACTAACGATGATTTTGCATTTCAAGTTACTTGATGAATGCAAAATGCACTTATGGGCAACAAACACATCTCAACAAATCTATGAGATACTATTGACAATAAATCCAACATTAGCCATCAAAGATGGGCTCAACACATTGTCTAACCAAATCCAGTTATCTCTCGGTATGTTCCTAAGAAAATCCAATTCGTGTGCATTATTCCCCTAACTAACAAAAATATCTTGGTGAAATTGCCACATATGAAATTGAGCACAATTTTGCAAAGAAATAACCCACTTCTTTCTTAAGAAGAGATAGGAATCATGCTCAACATCATTTGATTGAATAATTGACCCAACTCCTTGTTGTTTGAAGAACCCCTCCACTTCAATTGGTATTTTTTTTCATAAAAAGAAAAGAGAAAATAAAAAATCAAGTCTTTCACTAAGATTTGAATAGTTTCTTGAATTCTAGTTAATTATGTTTCAACCTTTCCTTAGAGAAAGACAATCAAACAATTCCCAATTAAGGTCCTTATCAATTGGATCATCCATATAATATATAAAAAGAAACTCCAAATATTTGATAACTTTCTATTTAAATGAGATATAAATTCTAGTGACAATTTCATTAGAAATCTTACAACTTGAATCCTTCTTTTTTGTGATCCATTTCCTCCACCACTGCAAACCTTAGTTCGATTCAAACATGATACACTTTTTAGTTATTGAGAGGACCTGAGTACTTTATTTTAGATTTATGAGATAGCTCTCAGAGATCTTTTTTCCTTTTTGAAGATATAGGAGCAAAATAATCAACCTATTGATAATGGAAGACCCAAAGGATTCTTCCAATGTATCATTTATGGGCCTAATGGAATTCATAGGTATATAAAGAATCCTTGTCAAATACAGATTTTTTCTTTCGACTAGCTTTTGATTGTTAATATGATATATAAGGACCATTAATATAAATAGTACTACTATAAACCCTTAACTGTGAAATATCAATTACTTGTTGAACTATGCAAATTGCATGAAAGTAGGATACTCCAAATTCAGGAATCCAAAAATTTTATAAAATGTTCTTAATGGAAAAAAAAAAGTGAATGACAGATCCCACTAAATTGAATTGAGTCCATGAATATAAGAAATAGTGAGAATTTTTATCTCTCTCAATTCAAAAATCTAAGATATGACTTGATGTCCTTTCATTGATTCCTCCGAAATTGGATTAATTTATCCTCAAAAGTTTTATTTTAATTGGAATTTGGTTATTCATCATGTACGAGGATCCTTGTTAAGAATCCATGGTTGAATGGTTAAAGCACCAACTCATAATTGGCAAATTCATATGTTTAATTACTACTAGATGCACGCTAATGGGACCTTCCAATAAGTCTATTAGAATTGGCTCTATATCAATGGAATCTCATCATCCATACATAATGAATTGGTGTGCTATATTTATATCATAACATATAAAGAGTAATTAGTACTTTCATTGAGACTAGAACTTATAGGAAAGAAAATGGATTTATGGATGGAATCAAATATGTAGTATTTGCAGACAAAGTATTTAGTTATTAGGGAAAAATCAATATACTTCTAATGTCAAATCAAGATCAATTAGGAAAAAAAGAAAGCATTGGGTCAAACTCTTGGTAATAACTATGAATAGCCATTAACACCTAGGAAAGGATAAAAGAATGAAACCTATTATGGGATATACAATGCATTATAGATGTATGATCATTACACTTCAACCAAGTTATTCTATTCCACCTCTTAGAAAAAAAAGAACTTAAATCAAAATACTTAATAGCATGGCAATACATTTATACAAAACTTCTACCCTAAGCACACATAATGGAACTGTAGACAATCAAGTGAAATCTAATACACGAAATACACAAAATAAGTTGGTCTGTAGATAACATCGTAGTGGTAAAGGTTGTAATGCCAAAGGAATCACTATTGTAAGGCAAAAAGGGGGAGGTCATAAGCATTTATACTGTAAAATCGATTTTCAATGAAATGAAAATGACATATATGGTAAAATCATGATCATAGAATATAACCTTAATCGAAATGCATACATTTGTCTCATACATTATGAGGATGGTGAGAAGAGATATATTTTACATCCTAGAAGGGCTATAATTGAAGATACCATTATTTCTGGTGTAGAAGTTCCTATAAAAGTGGGATATGCCTCATCTTTAAGTGCACATATCAGGTGCTATTTGATAATGTCTATCTATCAGATTTCTTGTTAACCCAAGTAAGCATTCAAATATCTGTCCTACATTCATTCATGAAGGTACTTTTAATGGGTTGAAAACCATATAAATGATGAGTATGGGAAATCATTTTTTTTTTTAGTATTTATAGTTTGCCTCAATTTGGTATCACTTTTACGACCTGCACCGAAATAGAGCTTTACCCTTAGATGTCCAATCAACTATTGTGAAGGAGAACCAACTAGCTCTAGGTTCGAGTGGCATTTCACCTTTAACCATAAACTCATTTGTTGATTCTTCAACATCAATCAATTCAGACCTCCACATAGTTTTACCTAAACTTCATCTTGGTTATGGATAGATCACCCATGTTTAGATCCATAAGCAGTGACAATTGCCCTATGAAGACTCACTTTCACTATGGCTTCAATGGGTTCCTTTAATGAATTCACTGCCTATGAGTCGCGACCTCATTCTTATACATACGCAACGTATGGAACCATGTAAGATGAAAGTCTCTTGCATAATTTTAAATAAGAGAAAGAAGTGAGGATTCCTCTTTTTGACTCTAACTCTCCTATTCTAGTCATTGCTTTTCTTTTTGTTACTTCGAAAATAGTTGCTTCAACTTCAATTATTAGAATTTTCGATATTCCTTTTTAGTTCTCATCAAATGAATGACATCTTATTCTAAAAATCCTAGCTATTTTGAGCATAATAGTGGGGAATCTCATTGCTATTACTTAAACAAGCATGAAACATATGCTTGCATATTCATCCATAGATCAAACCAGATATGTAATTATTGGGATAATTGTATGAAACTCAAATGGTGGATATACAAGCATGATAACTTATATGCTCTTCTATATCTTTATGAATCTAGGAACTTTTGCTTAGATTGTATTATTTGGTCTATGTACCAAAACTGATAACATTCGAGATTATGTAGGATTATACACAAAAGATCTTTTTTTGGCCCTTTCTTTAGCCTTATGTCTCTTATCCCTATAAGGTTTTCCTCCACTAGCAACTTCTTTTGGAAAACTCCATTTATTCTAGTATGGATGGCAACCAGGCCTCTATTTTTTGGTTTTAATAGGACTCTTTACAAGTGTTGTTTCTATCTAGTATTAACTAAAAATAATTAAGTTATTAATGACTAGAAAAAGCCAAGAAATAATCCCTCATGTAAGAAATTATAAAAGATCCCCTATAAGATCAAACAATTCCCTTGAATTGAGTATTATTATATGTTTGATAGCATCTACTATACTAGGAATATCAATGAACTTAATTATTGAAATTGCTCAAGATACCCCTTTCTAGCTTTTAGAATCTATTTCTTAGTTCAAGATCCTTTTACTAACTGGAATCAAAGAATTAGTATATCTATTCTGCCTAAAATGGGATGGGATATAAACTTATAATCTATAATTTGATAATCTAGTCAATTCCATGATTATAAGTTCATTCCATATCAGACTAAACTAGAATAGGTTTATATAAATTCTCATTATAAGAATAAAAAAGGGTCATTCGAGTGTATCTAAATAGATATTATGTTTACATACAGATCCCTCTATTGTTACATTCCATTTAGGATTAGGAATAGGCATAATGGACCTACTGTTTACATATATATCTTTCTTTATTTGGGACCTTATTCTATTCACCTCTTTAGGCGTATTGAATCAAGAAATGGGTTTGATTTTCCTTTTTTTGATATTTTGATATAATTATAATATATATGATATATAATATATATACATATAAGATAAGGTATTTGTTGTTCCCATAGCCTTGTATAGGTTGTAATTGTTGTTAACTAGGTTTAAGTGTGCAAGAAAGTAAAGCCATATGGAAGGGTAAGAAGGTAAAAGACACATGGAAGGGTAAGATAGTAAATTTGCCTTATTAGGGTTTTATAGAGGAGTATATAAAGACCAACATAAGAGAGCATAATGTTGGCCAAAAAGAAAAAAAACAGAAGAGAGAGAAAACGTAGCCATCGTCGGAAAAGAGGAAAGATCGACAAATTGAGTAAATCGAAACCATTGATGGGAAGGAGAGGAGCGAAACGACAAAATCTTATTCAGCCAACCAAGACCACCATCGATAGAATAAGGGTTGCAAAAGAGAAAAATCTAACACAGCAAGGAGAAAACCATGTGACGGCAAGAGAGAGAAACCCGTGAGGAACGGCACACCAGTAGTCGGCGAGGAGACAACACGGTAAAGAGTTAGAGAAAGAAACAAACAACATAATTGGGTCGAAAGGGAGAAAATACAGAGATAGACAAAGAGAGAGAGATTGTCAGCAGAACAGAGGAAATCTGGCTAGATGGTAGAACAAAGAGATTTGGTTGGATGTTGAGAGAGAAAATGAAGAGCCACCACCGACAGAGAGAAAGAAAACCTAATTTGGCCAACTAAGTGAGTATGGAAAAACAGAACCATGACAAAGAGAAAACCCGAACGACTAAAAGGAAAAACAGAATAAATACAACCAAAGTGAGGGGTGGATGGCAAAGAGAAAACATGAACATCCAAAAGAAAAATAGAACATATATGGCCGAAGTAGGGGTGGACGATGAAAATATACAACGGGTGAAAAAAAGAGCAGCACGACAAAACAACACACGACGTGAGACCACCAGTTGGAAGAAAACCAGAAACAGATACATAAAAGTAGGCCATGAAACAATAAGACCGTGGAACTAGGAGATGGGTGAGACCGTGAGATGGTGAAAGCAGGAGTTGTGTGAAATAACATAGAGAAGAAATTCATCAAAGCATTGAAAGAACTCAACGTATTTTTAGATTTCTTCAAGAGAGAGGTTAGAGAGTGTTGCGGTGAACTTCTAAGTAGCAATGGAGTAGCCTTTCAATTCAACAGAGGCAAGACAAGCTAAAAGAAGGGTAGACACAGTAAGTGACACTCTTTGTATTGTACTTGCTTAGTAATTGCAATAGTGAAAGGTGTAGAGGATTAAGACATCAATTGTAACTGGAATTCTTAAGTATAGTGGATAGCCTCAGTAAGGGAGAGTCATTACCACTGTGGATGTACGTCACATTGATGGAACCACGTAAATCTCATGTGTCCTTAATTTGCTTTAAGTTTTATGTTTTGAATTGAGTTATGAACGTAGCTAAAGTATCAGCCAACCCATAACTTAATGAAGACCTAAACAAGAACATCCAAATTATCTATTAGGCAAGGTGTCTGAAAGGTGACTTTGGGGACTATTGTGATTAGTAGGTAGTAATAGATCTACCTTAGTTAAGTCTAAGAAAGAGTGCGCTTTTAAGAAGAGGTTGAAGTTATTCGCTTACCTACAAAATGCGATTCAAGCCCCCTTTCAGTATCACAAACTAGTAGATCCTAGGGAGAAGTTAGGAACTTCAGTATCTTCCAGATAATTCAAATCAAAGCAATTAGATGTTTGACTCAAGCCTATATGATGCGACCGATTAATATAAATACTCCAAGACTCTGCCTTTGTCATATTCCATACATCACACTAGATAGATATCATATTCATGGAATATGATTCATTTTTAAATTGTCTTAGTAGTTAACTGGTACACACACAGGACTTAAAATCTCATGCTAAAGAGCATGGAGGTTGGAATCCTCTTCAAGGCATAATAAGGCATGATATTAAGATTGCTTATTGAATAAGCAATTTAATAAGAGATATTGGGATAAGTTTGCCAACGGATCAAGAAATCTTAGTGATATTCTCTATCTACTAAATGTGAAACCTTTTTCTTATTACGTGAATCCACTTTTCATTTCATCCAAGAAAAGCCATTTTTTCTCAACAATGCCCTTGTCATTTGATCAAATAGTGTTCTATTAGATAGGAATAGATTTGGTAAATATTGATAACTCTTAGATAAAGTATTAGAACAAAAAAATTCATTAGATAATGAACTATTGGTTCTAAGCCATCTCTGGCCATGAAGCAACAATTTAAAGTGCTTTTCTTGCGTATTCTTGATAAACCAGTGTTTATATATAAATGTAGGAGGATTTATTTGGGAAGTAAGAATCCCATTTGAAATCTCTCCATCTATAAAGAATTCTCAATATGAAAACATAAAGACAAATGGCTGATTTTTGAATAGGAAAAGGAGTGGATCTATAGGGTCCTAAATGAATTGGCTTATTCAAAAAAGGTCTTGTTCTTTGGAAACTTTATCTCTTATTTGGTACTGTATGGTTCAACTTTGTAAGAACTTTGAATCATTCTCTTAAAGCTCATATTCTTCATCATAAATGATCCACTTGTCTTGAAATGACCTGGCCTAATAGGGAAATCCCAATTCATTGGGCCTTTCAATACAATCAAATAAAAAGCCCTAAGGGTGACATATTCTAGGAGCCTAAACTATGTGACATATTCTGTTGTAGGTTGAGGACTCTTTCTCCTTCCCTTTCTTTAAACTCCCATTTGTATTTTTCATAGAGAAATCTTTGATCAAGGATAGAACAAGATCCATTTTGCATCATATCTAAAGGACTCCTTGGTTCAGGATGAAGAAGCAATGCCAATCAATCACTATCAAACTGACTACAATCTTTTTCTGCCTGTAAGGATCCCACTAAAGTGCCTGTAGCAAAGAAAGAAACTTCGTAGAAGTCACAATATGAAGAAATATGCCTGATACTTTCTTTTATGGATAAAGGATCTAATTGATAGAGGAAGCCCTGTAAAGATCGATTAGTAAGATTTTTATGGTGTAGCATCAAATCCTAAAGATAGTAAGTCTTTTCTTTCTTTCTTATGAGAGAAGGACTTTTTCAAGGATTTTATATCTAAATAAATTTATATATGAAATCAAGGTAGTTACCTTTTAGAAAATTCTAACATTAGTGAAATGCCTATATTTGTTTGTTTTATTCATCTGAAGGTGGGAGAAAAGATAAAACTGATTATTAATCAAAATTCAAGTTTAAAACTCATGTGATTACCCTCTTTTGGTCAATTTGAGAAAAAAAATAAGGCATATAAAGAATTAACTGCACTCCTGTATAAGATAGGAAACTCTTAAGTATGGTTCTAAGGGAAGGAAATTACTCTCCTATTTCGATTGAAGGGAATAGGCCATTCGATAAGGAGACTCTTAAATTGCAAAGGTGTGGTTCGATCAAGCTGCTAAATATTGGTAACAAGCTATAGCACTTATTCTTAGAAATTATATTGAAGTGCAAAATTGGTTGAAGATTACAAGGTGTTTCAAATAAGATAAAATGACTCTTTTATTTACTATTATATTATTATGTAGTATTTGTTATATTTTTATATTTTAATTTGTTATAATTAATTGTTTATTATCCCCATCATTCAAATAAAACAAATCATTTTTATAGGAAGAACCAATCAATGAATTTTATGAAGTTTATTAAACTTGTTCTAAAATGTTTTCTTTTCATCTGATATTTCATAAGAATAAACAATATACAACACAAATACAAACAATAGAGAATAGATATTTTCTAGATTTTAATTTTATTTAATATTTTTCTTTTTTTATTAAAATGAAAAACAAATACCTTTTGAATGCTTAAATATAGATACTAAGGTGTCTCTTAGGAATGATTAACAACTTCTAATTTGATTTGGAATAAAGTAAGAGTAATAGTAAAATGTTCTATGTAAAACATAAAGAAACCCCATCTAGGAACTTTTAATTAAGACAGGAATACATTAGGTTTCACAAAAAATTGTTTTTGCATCAATTCAAAGCCTAGAAAGGTCCCTTAAGCACTTTGCGGCTATGTCATAATAAATTTGAACACTTGCCTTGGATTAAGTTCTAGATCATTATTGCTCCAATGAATAATTAAAGAAACTAGATGGGAGATAGAAGAGAAAGAAACAAATTCTCAACATTTCTCATAAATTCATTAATTACATGATTGTTGGTGGGTCTTTTTGTATGCATTGTCCAGAAAGAAAAGGATGACTTAATGATTATTTATCTATCAAAATGAGAAGTGAAAATTTTGTTAGATAAGGATCCTATCAAAACGTCTTTCAAGCAATGGGCTAGATTAGGACATTGCTCAAGAATAATAGCTAAAGGACTTAATACTCCCCTTTATATCTCAAACCTACATATTGATGCTCATGATTTTGATAGCCATACTATTGATTTGGAGGATATCCCTCGAAAAGTATATAATGCTCATTTTGGCCAACTTTCCATCATCTTTCTTTGGTTGAGTGGGATGTATTTTCACAGTGCTCCTTTTTCCAATTATAAAGCATGGCTAAGTGATCCTACTTGGATTGGACCTAACACCCAAGTGGTTTGGCCAATAGTGGGTCAAGAAATATTTAATGGTGATGTAGGCAAGGGTTTCTGAGGAGTACAAATAACATCTATTTTTTTTTTTTTAAGATTTGGAGTATGGAATAACTAATGAATTACAGTTGTATTATACCACAATTAGTGCATTGGTCTTTGCAGCCTTAATGCTTTTTGCTGGTTAGTTATATTATCATAAAGTTGCTCCAAAATTGGCTTGGTTCCAAGGTGTAGAATCTATGTTGAATCGTCATTTAGCATGCTTACTAGGACTTAGGTCTCTTTCTTAGGTGGGGCATCAAGTACATATATCTTTACCAATTAATCAATTTGTAAATGCTAGAGTAAATCTGAGATCCCACTTCCATGTGAATTTATCTTGAATTGGGATCTTTTGGCTTGACTTCATCCCAATTTTGTTGAAGGAGCAACTCCATTTTTCACCTTGAATTGGTCAAAATATTCAGAATATAGTTCACTAATATTGCACACCATCATTTAGCTATTGCTATTCTTTTCCTGATAGCAATTCATATGTACAAGACTAATTGAGGCATTGGTCATGATATAAAAGATATTTTAAAAGCCTATAAAGGTCCATTTATAGGCAAGGGCCATAAAGGCCTTTATGAAATCCTAACAATGTCATGGCATGCTTAATTATCTTTTAATTTAGTTATGTTAGTCTTTGACCATTTTTGCAGCTCACCACATATATTTCATGCCCCTTTATCCACATCTAGCTACTGATTATGGTACATAATTGTCATTGTTCACATATCACATATGGATTGGTGGATTTCTCATAGTTAGCACTATTGCACATGCAACCATTTTTATGGTAAGTGATGATGATCCAACTACTCAATATAAAAATCTATTAGATTGTGTTCTTAGGCATCGCGATGCAATCATATCACATCTTAACTAAGTATGTATATTTTTAAGCTTTCATAGTTTTTGTTTGTATATTCATAATGATACCATGAGCACTTTAGGGCACCCTCAAGATATGTTTTCAGATATTGCTATACAATTACAACCTGTCTTTGCTCAATAGATACAAAATACCTATGATTTAGCACTTATTGCAATAGTTCCTAATGCAACAACAAACATCAGTTTAACTTAGACAGGTAATAATTTAGTGGGAATGGATTGTAAGGTTGCTTTGTTACCTTTTTCATTAGGAACCATGAACTTTTTGGTACATCACATTCATGCATTTACGATTCATATGACGATATTAATACTCTTTAAAGGAGTTTTTGTTTCCCTTGTGATGGACCTGGTAAAGGGGGAACATGTCAAATATCTGCTTGGGATCATGTCTTCTTAGGGCTATTTTGGATGTATATTGGTGCCAATATTCCATTTTAATTAAAAAATATAGTTAAATGTTTAGGGTAGTATAAATGATCAAGGGACATTAACTTATATCACGGGAGTAAACTTTGCACAAAGTTCCATTACTATTAATAGGTGGCTTCACAATTTCTTATGGACACAAGCATCTTAGGTAATTAAGTCTTATGGTTCTTCATTATTTGTATATGGCTTTTTTGTCCTAGGCATTTATTTTGTATGGGCTTTTAGTTTAATGTTTCTATTCAGCAGTTATGGTTCTTGGCAAGAACTTATTGAATCAATTGTTTGGGCTCATAATAAATTAAAAGTTGCTCTTGTTACTTAGCCTAGAGCCTTAACCATTATACAAGGACATGTTGTAGGAGCAACCCATTACCTTTTGGGTAGAATTGCCACAACATAGGTGTTCTTCTTAGTAAGGATTATTGCAATAAGATAATGGCTAAGAGGATTTGAAAGGCATTATGGCATTAAGATTTTCAAAGTTTAGCCAAGGCTTAGCTTAGGACCCCACAACTTATCATATTTGGTTTGGTATTGCTATTGCACATGACTTCAAGAGTTATAATGATATTATGGAGGAACGTCTTTATTAGAATATTTTTGCTTCTCACTTTGGGCAATTAGTAATAATTTTTCTGTAGACTTTCAAAAATCTGTTTCATGTAGCTTGGCAAGGAAATTTCAAAGCATGGGTATAGGACCCTTTACATATGTGACCTATTGCTCATGCAATTTGGGATATTTATTTTAGTTAACCCGCTATGGAAGCATTCACTTAAAGGGGTGCTCTTGGCCTTGTGAATGTCACTTATTCTAGTATTTATCAGTGGTGGTATATAATTGGTTAACACACTAAAGAAGATCTTTATATTAAAGCTCTTTTTCTCTTATTTCTTTCTGCCTTATCTTTATTAGTAGGTTGGCTACACCTAGAACCAAAATGGAAATCGAGAGTTTCATGGTTCAAAAATGTTGAATCTCATCTCAATCATCATTTATCAGGACTATTCGAAGCAAGTTCCTTGGCTTGGACAAGGCATTTAGTTCATGTCGCTATTCCAAACTCCAAGGGAGAATAAGTTCAATGGAATAATTTCTTAGATGTATTACTACATCCCTAAGGATTAGGCCTTTTTATAAGTCAATGGAATCTTTATACTTAAAATCCAAATTCAAGTAGTCATTTATTTGGTACCTCCCAGGGAGTAAAAACCGCCATTCTAACCCTTCTTTGGGGGTTTCATCCATAAACACAAAGTTTATAGCTAATTGATATTGCACACCATCATTTATTTATGACATTTCTTTTTCATTGCTGGTCATATGTATAGAACTAACTTCGAGATTGGGCACAATATAAAATATCTTATAGAAGCCCATACTCCTTCAGGAAGACGGCTGGGGCATGGACGTAAAGGCCTTTAAGACATAATCAATATGCTTCATTTTCAATTAGGCCTTGCTCTAACTTTTTTAGGGGTTGTTACTTCCTTAGTAGCTCAACACATGTACTCATTACTCGTTTATGCATTCATAGCACAAGACTTTACTACTTAGGCTGCATTATATACTCATCACCAACATATCACAGGCTTTATCATAATAGAAGCTTTTGCTCATGGAGCAGTAATTTTTATTTGAGATTACAATCTATAACATAATGAGAGTAATGTATTGGCAAGAATGTTAGACCATAAAGAAGTTATCATATCCATTTAAGTTAGGTGAGCCTCTTTCTGGTATTCTATACTTTGGGACTTTATGTTCGTAATAATGTTATGCTTACTTTTGGTACTCCAGAGAAACAAATCTTGATTAAACCCATATTTGCCCAATGGATACAATCTACTCTTGGTAAAACTTTATATGGGTTCAATGTACTTTTATTTTCAACGCATAGTCTAGCTTTCAATATAAGTCGAAGCATATGGTTGCCCAGGTGGTTAAATGCTATTAATGAAAATAGTAATTTATTATTCTTAACAATAAGGCCTGGGGACTTCTTGATTCATCATGCTATTGCTCTAAGTTTACATACAAGTACATTAATCTTAGTAAAAGGTGCTTTAGATGCACGTAGTTCTAAGTTAATGCTAGATAAAAAGGATTTTGGTTACAATTTTCCTTGCAATGGTCTGGGACAAGACGGTACTTCTGATATTTCAATGTAGAACACATTTTATTTGATGGTTTTCATGATGTTAAATACCATTGGATGGGTTACTTTTTATTGACATTGGAAGCAAATTGCATTATGGCATGGTAATGTTTCATAGTTTAATAAATCTTCTACTTATTTGATGGGATGGTTAAGAGATTATCTATGGTTAAACTCCTCACAACTTATCAATGGGCATAACCCCTTTGATATGAATAGTTTATCAGTTTGGGTATGGATGTTCTTATTCAAACATCTTGTTTGGGCTACTAGATTTATGTTCTTAATTTCCTAGCATGGATATCAGTAAGAATTGATTGAAACTTTAGCATGGGTTCATGAATGTACACCTTTAGCTAATTTGATTTGATGGAGAGATAAACTAGTAGCTCTTTCCATTATACAAGCAAGATTGGTTGGATTAGCCCACTTTTCTATAGGTTATATCTTCACTTATGCAACTTTCTTGATTGCCTCTACATCGAGCAAATTTGGTTAATTCTTTATGTGCTATATCTGCGATAATATCATTTCTTTCGATGGAGAAGGAAACTTTTTATATTTCTACATCTAGGATCCATCCAATTTGTATCAATGATACTAATAGGAAGTGAAACATTATGGCAAGAAAAAGTTTGATTCAATAGGAAAAGAAAAGGTAAAAATTGAATAAAAAATATCATTTCATTTATTGATCATTAAAAAAAAGAAATAAGCAAAGTTTCGTCCTTGAATGAGAAATGGGAAATCCATGGAAAGTTACAATCCCCACCATGAAATAATACATCAATATGTCTTCATCGACGTTGTTTTTTGACTAGAAGACTGCAAGCTAATTATTGAGACTTTAGGTTGTCCAAACACATAGTTTCTGAAATGGTTCATGCATGTTTGTTGCCAGGGGCAACAAGATCAAGTTGGTAAAAATTTAAATTTTCTCATTATTTTTCTAGTTATTTCTATGATCATCAATCATAGAAGAGCCTTTTTACCATTCTATATAAATGCACTATTTTATTTGTACATATAAGGTAGAGGGGCATATTCAATCCTTGTTCTTACATTAGTTCTTAGTTCTGTTTTTTAGCATGCTGGGTAAAGCAGCTTGGTAGCTTTTAAAGCTTGTAACCTTGACATTACAGGTTCAAATCCTATCTTTGTAACATTTATTTTTTAACAAAAAAATTTAAGGCTTATCCTTGTTAACGTTAAATAGTAATTAATGACCACTTTTCTTTTGAAAAAAGAGAGGAAAGAAAAAAAGGGGAGTATAGAATCACTAAACTATCTTGGTTAACTATGCTAAATATTTTATTCTATTAAATATATTACCTTGGGCAGATAGTAGGAATCAAACCCATGTCTTCTCCTTGGCAAAGAGAAATTTTAATAGAAGATTAGATTACATGTCCAATATTATTTTGGCATATCTACATAATGATATTATATTAGAAAAATCATTTTTAAAGGAAAAATGTAATTATTTTTTTTATTAAATCAACTTTAAAATTAGAATAGTTTCACGGATGTGTATTTTGATTAGATTTTCTTATTAGGCAGATTTTTTTGTTCCTAATTAATCTATCACTGTTACTTTCTCAATTAAGACATTAAAACAAGCTTTAACTCAAAAATATCTTATATATTAGAAACTAAATTATATATGTAAGTCTATATGGGCTTTAGCATGGCTAACTTAGTTGTGAACATGAAAACAAGAGGTAAAGAAGGAAAAGTAAAGAAGGCAATTCCAAAGCAAGTCTAGATTGTGCAACTCTTTAAAAGGAAAAAACAAGGACACATTTTATAATTTTGTGTTCCAAATAGTACCTCTTAATTTTTGCACACCCTATTCTAATTTCTAAGGCATGTATTTGTATATACAAAACAACAAATGATAAGTGGTCAATTTTGTAATGTTAGAGTCAGCAACACATGTTGTGTAATGAAAGGTAAACTAAGTGAGAAGCATCATTTTCACAATATGACAACAAAATCAACTATTACATTAATGTAGTTGTTGGATGGAATAAGAATCATATGAGAAGAATTGTTTTTGCATTTAATATATTAATAGCCCATTGTTATCCATAATGAATCTTGCTAAACATGTCATGAGTCCCTTCCTAATTGATTAAAAAAGAGTCAATTTTGTAATGATAGACTACATAGGTTATGTAATTAAAGTTTTTTTATATGACTTAAAAGAGAAGAAAAAGTCTTTGTATTTGGCTTAATAGCATTCTTGATGAGGGAGATTGAAGATAAAAAATTATAATTCTTCATTTAAAAAAAATATTGTAATTGTGAGAGGGTATGGCTTAACTAATTAAGTACCTTTAATTTGATAAATTAAATCTCCTTCAAATGCTTATAAATAAATAAATACATATTTATTTTGCTCTCCAATCTAGCCAAAGTCTCAAATGTAGAAATTTGAAAAACAAATGCCCAAAAATTTGAATCATTGACATACATGACTTATAAGCTCTCTAATTTCCATGATAACATTATTTGAAAAGACCTTTTGTTTATATTACTCTACATGTGTATATAAAGAGATAATACTAAAAAAAGAGGAAAAAAACTTTTGGTCTTTTTCCTTAATAGAGCCAACTTGTGATTTAGGTTTATTTGGATTAAATTTTTTTGTCTAGTAGATTTATTTTTGTTGTTCCTAATTAATATATGGTATTCAAATTTTATAATTATTAAATTTTGATGCAAATATAATTTATATTATAGCACCATATTGTTTTAGCCACATCTCTTTTAAGAAGATAAGCCATTCGATTTTATATAAGATAACGTGTACTTAATGGGATTTTTGGGATTCCTTTATGATTTCCAGGGTAATTTAAAGTGCAAAATGTTTCCAATCATTAGCAAGGATGTTTCTAGTATGCAAAAAGTGCAAATTGGTTTAATGATTGATATGGACTTCGATTATATGTAAATGGAACCAAATATTAATATACGTATAGGATCATTGTAATACAAGTTAAAGGATTAGAATCTAACCCAACAATTATAAAAGAACAAAGAACTGGAACTATAAGATTTAGACACTATTCCTAACAATGACAATATTGAAGAAGATAAATCTATTAAACCAATACACTCAATGTAGGTGAACAATCTCTCCAAAAAATAAGTCTATAATATGTGTGACGTCATCTATTTTAGTGTAAGCAATGAAATACACCATTTTTGAAAACTTTTCAACTATAACAAGAATACGAACTTAACCCTTCTTGTACCTAGGTAATCCCAGAATAAAATCTATAGAAATGTTGGTCTAAGGTTCACGAGCAAGAAATTTCTAAAAGCATATACTCACCATGGGGTAAAACCCTAAACTTAGCTTGTCTACATGTAATACACTTGAAACAAACTAATAAGGACCATCTTAGATTTCACACTAATCAGTACAAGATGCTTACTTTTTACAAATTTATCCCAATTAAACCTCTGTGAGCTATTAAAGTTGATGATCCAATCTTATCTTACTTTTTTATGCAAGAATAATCATATGAATATCAAGTAAGCACAAGCACCCAAGAACAAACAGAATGTTTTATGTGGTTCATCGACAATGTGTGAGCTACATCCATTGTGTGATAGGATTACTCTTAGATCACACGATCCATTCTTATTACTAAGGGATATAGCTGATGTTATGGAAGGATCACTTCTTAACCAATGTGGAAGGATCACTCCTTAATCACTTACAATGATCTCCTAATCACTTGAATGGTTAATTGTTTGATCACTCTAAGGGTGTTCCACCCTTTTTCAATAAGTACATAAAATGTTTATGACAAAAAACTTCCTAAAGAAAGATCACTCAATATATACAAGTTGCTATTTAAAGTTCCCAACTTTACCCTAAGATCTACTAGTTTGTGATACTGAGAGGAGGGGTGAATCAATATCACACCTATTAAAAACACACTCTGATAATTTAAGCCACAATATTTTACTTATTTAATACTCTAGCTCTCATCAATATGCAAGTATGTGAACAACTTCAAACTCTTCTTAGAGGCAAACTCTTTCTCATATTCGACTAAGGTAGATCTATTGTTACCTACTAATAATAATAGTCCCTAAAGTCATCTTTCAAACACCTTGCCTATTAAATAGATCGGATATTCTTGATTAGGTCTTCTTTAGGTTATGAGTTCAATGATACTTTAGTTGCATTCATAACTCAATTCAAAACACAGAATGTAAATCAAAGTAAGGATACAAGAGATTTACGTAGTTTCGTCAATGTGACGTACGTCCACGGTGGTAGGGACTCTTCCTTTACCGAGACAATCCACTATACTCGAGAATACCAGTGTAGTTACAATGGATGTCTTAATCATCTATTCCTTTCACTATTGAAAATACAAAGCAAGTATAATACAAAGAGTATCACTTACTGTGTCTACCTTTCTTCTAGCTTGTCTTACCTATGTTGAATTGAATAGGCTGCTTCACTGCCACTTAGAAGTCCACCACAACACTCTTTAACCTTTCTTGAAGGAATTTGGAAATTCATTGAATTCTCTCAAATGCTACACAAAATTTCTTCTCTAGGTTGTCTCACCCAACTCCTGGTCTCACCATCTCACCCTCTCATGGCTTACACTCTTCAAGTCTGCCATTTCATGTCTTACAGCCTGACTCACACTACTGGTCTGCCGTTTCATGTCTCACGGACTACCTCACACTTTTGGTTTGCTGTTTCATGTCTCTCGGCCTATACCACACTCTTGGTCTGCCATTTCATATCTCTTAGCCTGCCTCACATTTTTGGTATACTGGTTCACGTTTCTTGGCTTGCCTCACGTTTCTGGTTTGTTGGTTCATGTTTCTCGACCTGCTTCACGTTTTTGGTCTATTGGTTCATGTTTCTTGGCTTGCCTCATGTTTCTGGTCTATTGGTTCACATTTCTTGGCTTGCCTCACATTTTTGATCTGCTGGTTCACGTCTCTCGGCCTACCTCACATTTTTGGTCTGGTGTTTCACATCACACGTTTTGGTCTGCTGTTTTCTCTTCTAGGTGGTCTCATGAATAACAGGTCTGTTGTCTTCTCTTTCGGGTGGTCTCACAGATACCAGGTCTGCTGTCTTCTCTTTTGGGTGGTCTCAAGGATACCAAGTTTGCTGTTTTCTCTTCCAAGTGGTCTGTATCCGTGTCCCCTTTTTCTGGTGTATGTGTGTGTGTGTGTGCTCTTCTTGATTGTGGTCTACTTTGTTTCACTATTTTTTGGGTGGCTCCCCAAAAGAGATAAGTCTTGGTTTATATACTCCCTTCTATGAAAACCTTAGTAGGGTATACTGTAGCTATGACAAATTTCCTTTCTTGCCCCTCCATGTGGCTTCATATTACTCTTCCATTCAAATTTGAATTTCCTTTCTTGCCCTTCCAAGTGGCTTCATATTACTGTTCCGTTCAAAATTGAGCATTATCCTTCTTCTTAATTTATTTTTCTTAAGCAATGCTATGTTACACCAAGACTCAAGCAATGCTAAACTCCTTATATAAGTTCACTCCAACGACTTTACGAGCTTATTTGACATGCTAGTCTTACCTTGTAATTCATGAGATATGAGTTACTTCTGTTTGCACACTTAAATCTAGTTGACAACAATTACAACCCATTGAAGGCTGTAGGAACAACAATCTCCCCCTTTGTAATTGTTCGCAACACTCACAACAAGAACTATTATGCAACGGTCCTTTATAATCTTTTTAAAGTAATAATCCAGAAGCAGATGGATTACAACTCCCCTTAAATATGCACTCCCCCTTCCTTAATAGCTCCCCCTGCACTGTTGCTTCTCTCCCCCTTTGCCAACCAATTACAAATTTGAAAAAAAATTACAAAGTAGAGATGGAGGATTCACCTGAACTTTTGGCTTACGGAAGCATTTGCACAAATAGACTCATTCTGTGCTTTCCAAATAGCTCTATGTACAGAGATTTAATTAAAATATATGAGATTTAATCTTTAGTGCCGACATACTCCAACTGAATTATGCCCTCTTCCACTTGATCCTTGATAAAGTGATATCGGATGTCAATATGCTTGCTCCTTAAATGTTCAACTGGATTCTTGCTGAGATCAATTACACTTTGATTATCACAAAGTACACTCACTGGTAACTTCACTTCAACACCCAAATCTGCCAATTATCTTAGCATCCATATCACCTAAGTACATGCTGCATAAGTAGCCATATACTCAACCTCAGTTTTGCTCAAAGGAACACTGTTTTGCTTTCTACTTGACCTTGCAACACACTTTGAACCCAAGTAGAAGCTGCAACCACTGGTTGATTTTTTGTCATCTATACTTCCTGCCTAGTTTGCATCTGTGTATTCTTGTAATTTTATAGAATCCATGGTAGGATACCACAAACCCATTTCCAGTGTCCCTTTAAGGTATCTTAGGATTCTTTTTAATACCAACACATGAGATTCCTTAGGATCAACTTGGAATCTACTAGCAATGCACATAGCTTGCATGAGATCAGGCCTTGACACTGTAAGGTACAGAAGGCTCCATATCATTTTCCTGTATTCTGTAGGGCTTGTACTCCTTCCTTTCTGATCTTTTGTTAACTTGCAGCCTACTATCATAGGGGTACTGACAGGTCTGCTATCCTTCATGCCAAACATTTTCAACATCTCTTTGGCATATTTTGTTTGAGAAATAATAATACCTTCTTCACACTATTTTATCTGTAATCCAAGAAAGTAAGTCATTTCTCCAATCAATGACATCTCAAATTCCTCACTCATATTCTGTTCAAATTCTTGGCATAACTTAGAGTGATCCCCTCCCAAGATGATGTCATCTACATATACTATGGTTATCAGCTGGTCTTTCTTTAAGTTGAACACATATTGGTTATTATCAACTGTTCCTCTTCTAAAGTTCAACCTTTTCAAGTATGCATTCAGCTTATTGTACCATGCACTTGGGGCTTGTTTAAGGCCATACAAGGCTTTCTTTAGCTTGCACATGTGTGTCTCATCTGCACTGATTTGTACTCCATCGGGTTGTTCAATATACACTTCTTCTTCTTTTGTAAGTAAATAGCTGTTTGTCTTGTCTTCATCAATCACATCTAAATTTCCAGCTGTTCTCTTTCTGACTATAACAGTATTGCCTTCTTTACTCTTTACTTGGCAACCTATTTTTGTGAATATCACTCTATGTTCTTCATTGTATAGTTGGTTAACAGATGCTAGATTATATATGAGTCCTTCAACATGCAGAACATCTTTCAGCTTTCCTTTTCCAATATTTACTGACCCCTAACCACTGATGTTGAGTGAATCATCATTGCCAAACTTGATTCTGCCTTCTCTTGACTTGTTCAACTTTGATAATTTAATCTTATCTCCTGTCATATGTGAAGTGCATCCACTATAAAAGATCCACTACTTATTCTTGTAGTTAGCCTTTAATGCAATTTCAGTTATATTAGTCATCTCCTTTTTAACTTTATATTCCTTGTTTTGAATTGGCTTGAAGATAGCTTTCTCCTTTTTCTCAACTTTGTCTATACTAATTGTTTTCACAATGCCATCAAATGCCTTCTCTTGCTTAGGGAGAAGTGTCATACATCTCTTGGCATTATGACCATCCTGCCTGCATCTTTCACATTGTTCCAAATCTGCCAATATAGCAAACTTGTTCTTTGAAACCACTAATCTGTGCTTCCACCAACAATCCTTGTTAGTGTGTCCTTACTTTTCACAGTATGTGCAATAACTCACTATAGGTGTTCTCCTCTGAATTTTGTATTGTCTCCCCCTATATGCAGCATCGTATCTTCTTAAGTTAGAGACATATACTAGCCTTCTCCCCCAGCATTTACTTGCCTTGTGACCCCTAACTTTATAATAAATACAGTAACCTTGAAACTGCCTCTTCTTGGGTCTAATCACAGCTTGTTTTCTTTTCTTCATTACTTGTTGTGTAGGCAAGGTTGCTGGCTTCTTTGCTTGTGTGACTTTCATTTCAGTCACTTTCTTCTGCTTCTTCTATTTAGCTGTAGCCCTTTGCTGGCTAACTTTCTTTTCTTCATTTTTGTTTGCAACCTTAGGTTGCTTCTTCAAATCTTCTTTATTTTCAGCCTTTATTATTCCTGGCTGATCAGTCTTTTCTTTCTGAGACATAACCTTCTCTTTCAACTTCTGTGGCAAAGTCTCATTATCTTTAGACAATGCAGCCTTAGATTACTGTACTTTCTCTTCATTCTTCTTTTTTCTTATAGAGCTTGTTTCTCCTACCACTTTAAGCTTCTGCAAGTTTTCTTCACTCTTTTTGAGTTGTTGCAACTTTATCTCCATTCCTTCAATCTTTATTGCTTAATTCCTTGAGCCAAGCTCCATAGTAAGGTTTTCACATATTTTGATTTGTTCTTCAAATCTTCTCTTCAAGTTAATATGTTCAGCCTTTATTTCATCATTTTAACTTTTCGCTTCCTCAATCTTTGCTTCAACTTGTTTTATATGGGCCTTCAACCTTCTTATGGTTTTACCCCTTCTAATTATCTCCTTTGAAGCTGCTTCTAACTCAGCTTCAAGATTGGTTCTTGTTTATCACTCTCTTCTTCCTCTTCAGAGGGTGAACTACCACATCGAGTTGATGCCATAAAAGCATGCTCATCTGATGAGTCTACATTTTCCTCCTTATTGACTTCTTTTGTTTAGCTTACATAACTCTTGAATGAGCTTCTCTTCTTCTTCTATGGGTTGGCAGTCTTCTTGTTGGACTTCCTTGACTAGAATGATGGTCTTCTCCATTTTGAAGTCTGCTCATCATCACCATCCTCATCTTCATCATCAAGTTTTTTGCACTAAGAAGCAAAGTGTTCAGTCTACCCACACCGATAACATCTCAAGGACAACTATCCTTTTCCCTTCTTATACCCCTTTTTGAACTTCCTTATGAAGTAAGCCAGCATTTTACTTTCACTTTCTTCCTTATCACCATCATCATCCTCACTGGATGATTCTTCCTCTTCCCTTATCTTTAAGTGTAGCTTTGAAAGCTGCCTCCTTAGGTAGCTTTGATGTTAAGGAGCTTTCAGTTGACTTTATTCTTATCTCATATACAATGAGATTGCACTGGAGATCATGCAGTGACATAGAATTGAGAACTCTACTCTCTTTTATGGCTACCACCTTTGAGGCAAACCTCTCAGGTAGAATTTTCATCACAATAGATGAGTCCTTCTTATCCTTCCCATGACTTCTAATGTCATTGATAACATTAATAACCCTGGTGAAGAACTTTTGGACTATCTCATTCTTCTAGATTTTGAGAGATTCATATCTCTCCTTGAAAACTTGAAGCTTGGCGTCCTTTATTCTGTCATCACCTTTATAGACCTTTTGCAATCTGTCCCATATCTCCTTAATAGATTTGCAGTGCATAACTTTAACATATTAAGCATCTGTCAATGTTGAAAGGTTGACGTTCGAGGCCTTCCTATTTATCTGAAACTTCCTTAATTCCTCTGGGGTTGGATCTTTACCTTCTTTTAGAGGTTCAAAACCCTCATGTATAGATTTCACCACATTCATGCCTATGGTTGTAACTACCACCTGTATTCTCACTCTCCACATATGATGGTTCCATTAAAGATTGGAACCTTCTTGCTGTAAGTGGTGCTAGTGTTGGTACCGATATTCATTTCTCAGTATGCTGAATAAGTTGAAACTTCTAAAACCCTTCAAACTAATACACTAAGCTGTTAAGGTACAAACTGTTGAACCTATGCTCTAATACCAATTGAAGTTCCCCACTTCACCCTAGGATCTACTAGTCTGTGATACTAAGAAGGGGGGTGAATTAGTATCACATCCCTTAAAAACACACTCTTATAATTTAATCCAAAGTAATCTACTAGTCTCTGATGTACGTCCATGGTGGTAGGGACTCTTCCATTATCGAGACAATCCACTATACTTGAGAATATTAGTGTGGTACTCCCGATGTTCACAATGTAGTTACAATGAATGTCTTAATCCTATGTTCCTTTCACTATTGCAAATACAAAGCAAGTACAATATAAAGAGTGTCACTTATTGTGTCTACCCTTCTTCTAACTTGTCTTACCTTTATTGAATTAAATAGACTGCTTCACTACCACTTAGAAGTCCACCACAACACTCTCTAACCTTTCTTTAAGGAATCTATAAATTCGTTAAGTTCTCTCAAATGCTACACCGAATTTCTTCTCCAGGTTGTCTCACCCAACTCCTGGTCTCATCGTCTCATTGTCTCATAGCCTGCACTTATGCTACGCTTTTAATCTGCTGTTTCACGTCTCTTGACCTACCTCACGTTTCTAGTTTGGCGTTTCCTGCCTCACGTTTCTGGTTTGTTGGTTCATGTTTCTTGGCCTGCCTCACATTTCTGGTCTACTAGTTCATGTTTCTTGGCTTGCCTC
>JAHLGO010021099.1:4757139-5168928 GCA_020615895.1 Ceriops decandra | reverse complement strand
CTGCCTCACATTTCTGGTCTACTAGTTCATGTTTCTTGGCTTGCCTCACATTTCTGATCTGCTGGTTCATGTTTCTTGGCTTGCCTCACATTTTTGATTTGTTGGTTCACGTTTTTTGGCTTGCCTCACATTTCTGATTTCCTGGTTCATGTTTTTTGGCTTGCCTCACATTTCTGGTTTGCTGGTTCATGTTTCTCGGCTTGCCTCACGTTTCTGGTCAACTGGTTCACATTTCTCGGCCTGCCTCACATTTCTGATCTGTTGGTTCACATCTCTTAGCTTGCCTCACATTTTTGGTCGGGCGTTTCACGTCACATGTTTTGGTCTGCTGTCTTCTCTTCCAGGTGGTCTCACGAATAACAGGTTTGCTGTCTTCTCTTTCAGGCGGTCTCATGAATACTAGGTCTGCTATCTTCTGTTCTAAGTGGTTTGTATCTGTGTTCCCTTTTTCTGGTATGTGTGTGCTCTCCCCAATTCTGGTTTGCTTTGTTTCACTATTTTTTGGGTGGCTCCCCAAAAGAGATAAGTCTTGGTTTATATACTCGTTTTTATGAAAACCCTAGTAGGGTTACTGTAGCTGTGACGAATTTCCTTTGTTGCCCCTCTATGTGGCTTTATATTACTAGTCCATTCAAAATTCAACATTATCCTCCTTAATTTATTTTTCTCAAGCAATGCTATGTTGCACTAAGACTTAAGCGATGCTAAACTCCTTCAACAAGTTCACTTCAAAGAGATCACTTTATGAGGTTATTTGACATGCTAGTCTTATCCTGTAATTCCTGAGATATGAGTCACTTTTGCTTACACACATAAATTTAGTTGACAACAATTACAACCTATATAAAGCTATAGGAACAACACTATTGCAGAAAACAGATCTTTTCTTTCCTTATTGCCAATTTCTCTCCTTAAGCTTTGTTGGTCTCTCCTATGCAAGTTCTCTCCTTTTCTTTCTACTGCTGTTGTCGTCTCTCCTATATAGGTTCTCTCTTATGCAGGGTTTTTCTGCTACAAGTTCTTTCCTTTTGTTTCTCTTGCTACTGTAGTATCTCCTTTGCAGGTTCTCTCCTTCTTTTTGCTGCCACTGCTTCCTTTTTTTTGTAGTTGCTACCTCCTTCTATCGTGCACTCTCTTTTTCTCTTTTGCTGCTACTGTTGTCTCCTTCTTGCTACCCCTGTTAACTCTTTCTTTTCGCAGCTACTACCTCCTTTTGTTGTGCACTTTTTCTTTCTCTTATGCTACTGGATTTCTCTTTTGTTTTCTGCAACTATTGTTGTCTCTCCTTCACAAGTTCTTTCTTCTGCAGGTTCTCTCCTCTGTAGGCCCTTTCTGCTACAGGTTATCTCCGTTTTTTCTTCCTTTTCTACCATTGATACTCTTTCTTTTTTGCTATGCTACTTCCTGTTATTTTCTGTTTTGCTTTATTTTTGCACCTCACACATTTTCCAACTATGCTCTCTACCATTTCACTCTTGATAGCTATTGTTCTCTCAGCCTTGTATGGGTTGTAATTGTTGTCAACTAGGTTTAAGTGTGCAAGAAAGTAAAGTCACATGGAAGGGTAAGAAGGTAAAAGCCATATGGAGGGACAAGAACGTAAAGGCCACATGGAAGGGCAAGACAGTAAATTCGCCCTATTATGGTTTCATGGAGGAGTATATAAAGGCCAACATAAGAGAGTGAATAGTGTAGCCATTGGAAAAAGCCATCATTGGAAAAGAAGAAAGGTCAGCAAATTAAACAAATTGAAGCAAACAGTGTGATGGCATGAGAGAGAAACCCATAAGGAATGGCACACCACCAGCACACCAGCAGTCGGTGAGGAGACAACACGACAAAGAGGTAGAGAGAGAAATAGACGGTCGGAAAAATAGAGAAACAATTGAAATGGAGTTGGACGGCAAAACAAAATGGATGGTGTGATAGATTTGGCTAGACGGTGAAAGAGATCTGGCTAGATAGTGAGAGAGATCTAGCTGGATGAACAGAGAGAGACCATCAACAGAACACGAGAGAAAGAGAGAAAAATTGAGATAGCAGTTGGAGGAGAGAGAAAAGAGGCATACGACCAGAACAGAGGAGATGACGAGAAGGAGAGAAAAAGAAACCCAATGACCAACCAAGTGAGCATAGTAAAACACACCATTGGCAGAAAGAGAGAGGAACCCAATGGCCAAATAGGGAAGGAGAGAAAAACCCATTACGGCCAGAAGAAAGGGGTGGACGGTTGATGAACAGTGGTTAGTAGAGAAGGGAGAAAATCTGATATAGCCAAAGAAGGTGGACGGTGAAAATATACAACTGGCAAAAAGAAGAGCAGCACAGCAAAACAACACATGACATGAGAGCAGGCCGTGAAATAGTAATACCATAGAACCAGGAGACGGGTGAGACCGTAAGATGGTGAAAATAGGAGTTATATGAAACAACGTAGAGAAGAAATTAGGCGAAGCATTGAAAGAACTCAATGTATTTCCAAATTTCTTTAAGAAAGGTTGGAGAACGTTGCGGTGAACTTCTAAGTGGCAGTGGAGCAACCTTTCAATTCAACAGAGGCAAGACAAGTTAGAAGAAGGGTAGACACAATAAGTGACACTCTGTATTGTACTTGCTTGCTTAGTAATTACAATAGTGAAAGGAGCAAGGGATTAAGACATCCATTGTAACTGGAATTTTTAAGTATAGTGGGTTGTCTAGATAATAGAGATTCCCTACCACCGTGGATGTACATCACATTGACAAAACTACATAAATCTCATGTGTCCTTAATTTGCTTTACGTTTTGTGTTTTGAAGTTGGGAACTTCAATTGGTATCAAAGCACTGGTTTACCAGTTTGAAGCTTAACAACTTGGTGTACTAGTTTGAAGGGATCTAGAAGTTTGACTTGTTCAATATGCTGAGAAATAGAAGCCAGTACTAGCTAGCACTACCATTACTTACAGCAAGAAGGTTCCAATTTTTAATAGAACCAACTACTATATGTGGAGAGTAAGAATGCAAGTGGTATTTGAAACCATGGGCATGAATGTGGTGAAATGCGTACAGGAGGGTTTTGTGGCTCCGAAAGAAGGTAATGATCCAAACTCGGAGGAGTTAAGGCAGTTTGAGATAAATGGGAGGGCCTCAAATGTCATCATTTCAGCATTGACAGATGCTGAGTATGCTAAATTTATGGACTGCAAACCTGCTAAGGAGATATGGGACAAATTGAAGAAATTCTATGAAGGTGATGGCAAAAAGCTTCAAGTGTTCAAGGAGAGATATGAATCTCTCAGAATGCAGAAGAATGAGATAGTTCAAGAGTTCTTTACTAGGGTTATTGATGCTGTAAATGACCTGAGAAGTCATGGGAAGAACAAGAAGGCTCATCGATTGTGAAGAAAATTCTGAGAATTCTACCTGAGAGGTTTACCTTAAAGGTAAAAGCCATAGAGGAGAGTAGAGATCTCAATTCTATGTCTTTACATGATCTCCAATGCAATCTCTTGCATATGAGATGAGGATAAAGTCAACTAAAAGCTCTGTAACAACGAAGGTATCAAAGGAGGTAGCTTTCAAAGCCATGAAACACTTAAAGATAAAAAAAGAGGAAGAATCATCTAGTGGGGATGATGATGAGGAGGAGGAAGAAAGTGAAGGTGAAGTATTGACTTACTTCACAAGGAAATTAAAAAAGGGGTCTAAGAAGGGAAAAGGACAGTTGTCTTTGAGATGTTATCATTGTGGACAGATTGGACACTTTACTTCTTAGTGCAAAGTGAAACTTGATGATGAAGATCAGGATGGTGATGATGAGCAAAATTCAAGATGGAGAAGATCATCATTCAAATCAAAGAAGTCCAGCGAAAAGACTGCTAACCCATAAAAGAACAAGATAGGCTTATTCAAGAGTTATGTAAGTCAGCTAAAAGAAGCTAATAAGGAGGAAGACGAAGACTCATCAGATAAGCATGCCTTTATGGCATCAGCTCAAGGTGGTAGCTTAACCTATGAAGAAGAGCCACATCTTGAAGCTGAGCTAGAAGCAGCTTCAATGGAGATAATTAGAATGGGCAGAACCATAAGAAGGTTGGAGGCCTATATAAAACAAATTGAAGCAAAGTTTAAGGGTGCTCAAAGTCAAAAGGATGAAATAAGGGTTGAGCATATTGACTTGAAAAGAAGATTTAAGGAATAGATCAAAATATGTGAAGAACTTACAGTAGAACTTGGTTCAAGGGCTTTAAAAATTAAAGAAATGGAGAAAGAGTTGCTGAGACTTCAACAATAACTCAAAAGTAGCAAAGAGAACTTGAAAAAACTTGAAATGATAAGAGCAACAAGTTCTGCAAAAGGAGAAAAGAATATAAAGAAAGTGCAGCAATCTGAGGCTGCATTGGCTAAAGAAAATAAGAATGTGCCACAAAAGTTGAAAGAGAAGGTTGTGACTCAGAAAAAGATAGCTGAGAATAAAGAAGATTTGAAGAAGCAACCTAGGGTGGCAAACAAGAAGGAAGAAAAGAAAGTTAGCCAACAGAGGGCTACGATTGAACATGAGAAGGAGAAAAAGGTGGCTGAAATGATAGTCACATGAGCAAAGAAGCCAGCTACATTGCTTGCACAATAACTGATGAATAGAAGAAGACAAGCTATGATCAGACCTAAAAAGAGGCAGTTTCAAGGTCATTGCCTTTATTGTGGAGTTTGGAGTCATAAGGTGAGTAACTGCTGGTGGAGAAGGCTAGTATATGTATCCAACTTGAGAAGATACAATGCTGCATACAGGGGGAGACAATACAAAACTCAGAGGAAAACACTTGTCATGAGTTATTGCATATACTGTAAAAGGCAAGGACACACTGATGAGGATTGTTGGTGGAAGCCCAAACCAGTAGCTTCAAAGAATAATTTGCTATATTGGCAGAATTGGAACAGTGTGAAAGGTGTGGGCAGGATGGCTATAATGCTAAGAGATGCATGACACTTCTCTCTGAGCAAGAGAAGGCACTTAATGGCACAGTGAAAACAAGCGATGCAATCAAAGCTAAGAAAAAGGAAAAAGCTATATTCCAACCAGTTCAAAAGAAGGAATATAGAGCAAAAAGGGAGGTGACTAATATAGCTAAAATTGCACTAAAGGCTAATTGCAAGGATAAGTAGTGGATCATTGATAGTGGATGCACTTCACACATGACAAGATATAAGAGTAAATTATCAAAGCTAAACAAATCAAGAGAAGGCAGAGTCAAGTTTGGCAATGATAATTCACTTAACATCAGTGGTCAGGGGTCAATGAATATTGGAAAAGGAAAGCTAAAAGATGTTCTACACTTTGAAGGACTTAGATATAATCTAGCATTTGTCAGCCAACTATGCAACAAGGACCACAAAGTGATATTCACAAAAACAGTTTGTTAAGTAAAAAGTAAAGAAGGCAATATTGTTACAGCCGGGAAGAGAATGGCTGAAAATTTATATGTGATTGATGAGGACAAGACAAGCAGTTGTTTACTCACCAAAGAAGAAGAAAATCAACTCTGGCATCGAAGGCTGGGACACCTAACACAGAAGAACATAAGGAAGCTAACCACTACTCATGCAATTAGAGACATTCCGAACCTTATAAGACACAAGGAGTATGTTTGCTCAGCATGCTCTAAAGGAAAACATGCCAGAAAGTAGTATAAGACCAAAGAGTTCAGTTCTGAAGCAATGCTTGACATTGTGCATGCTAATTTATGTGGACTAATGAGGACAAAAGGGTTAAATGGTGAGAGGTACTTTATCTTGTTCGTTGATGACTATTCCAGAAGGACCTACATCTTGCACATCAAACACAAGTCAGAAGTTCTAAATTGCTTTAAGAGATATATAAGATTGGTTGAAAATGAGAGTGGAAGGAAGATCAAAGTATTGCGGTGAAATCAAGGCACTAAATTTACAAATGAAGCTTTTGAAGATTACCTTGAGAAGCATGGTATTCACCATTAGATAGTAACAACAAGAACACCTCAATAGAATGAGGTAGTAAAAAGGAAAAATAGTGATATGGTTGAAATGGCATGAACTCTATTATTGGAATCCAAGTTTCACAAAAGATTTTGGACAGAAGCAACATTTATAGCTATACATCTATTGAATAGAGTCTTACTAAGGCCTAATACTAATAAGACTCCATATAAGCTATAGAGTGGGAAGAAGACAACAGCCAAATATCTCAAAATCTTAGGCAGTACACGTTTTGTGAAGAACAAGGAGCAAAACTTGGGAAAGTTTGATGCTAGGTCTAATGAAGACATCTTTGTGGGATACTCAACAAAGATAAAAGGTTACAGAGCTTTCCTGCACAAGTTAGGAAAAGTGATAATGAAGAAGCTGAGAATAGATGTGAGAATAGATGAGAACTGGAAAACAATGTAGAATGGAGAAGCTAAGGATAATGAAGAAGATGACTTCTAGATAGATGAAGAATCAAACCAACCTGAAGAAAAGGAACAAGAAGTTGGTTCAGACTCAGAGAAAATTGACTCTAAAGATGAAGAAAGAGATTCTCTTGCAACTAAAACTGTGCAAGAGAGAAGGACAAAGAATACATGGACCAGTGCTCATCAAGGAGATCAAATCATAGGTGACCCATCAACAAGAGTCATAATAAGAAGAAGAATTGTGGGCACTACTGCTTTACTCTCACAAGTTGAACCTAAATCTATTGAAAAGGCTATTCAAGACAAAGCCTGGGTCAAAGCTATCAATGAGGAGTTGGATCAAAATGAGAAGAATGATACATTGGAGCTAGTTCCAAGACCCACTAATAAGAATGCCATAAGAACAAAATGAGTGCTTAGGAATAAACATAATGAAGATGGCAAGGTGGTGAGGAACAAGGGTGTGCAAAGGCTACACTTAAATAGAAGGGATAGATGTTGATGAAATTTTTGCCCCAGTAGCAAGGTTAGAAATTATTAGAATGTTTTTAGCCTTGGCAGCACACAAAAGGTATAAAGTCTATCAGATAGATGTGAAGTTCACCTTTCTATATGTGCTCCTAAAAGAAGAAGTATATATTGAACAACCCGATGGAGTACAAATCAGTGAGACACATGTGTGCAAGCTGAAGAAAGCCTTGTATGGTCTTAAGCAAGCTCCAAGAGCATGGTACAGTAGGCTGGATACATACTTGAGAAGGTTGAACTTCATAAGAGGAATGATTGATAATAACCTGTATGTGTTCAACTTAGAGAAAGGCGAGCTAATAACCATAGTATATATAGATGACATCATCTTTGGAGGGGATCACACTGAGCTGTGCCAAGATTTTGTAAGAAGATGAGTGAGGAATTTGAGATGTCATTGATTGGAGAAATGACATACTTTCTTGGATTATAGATAAAGCAATGTGAAGAAGGTATCTTTATTTCTCAAATGAAGTATGCCAAAAAGATGCTGAAAAGGTTTGGCATAAAGGATAGCAGACCTGTCAGTACCCCTATGACAGTGGGCTACAAGTTAACAAAAGATCAAGAGGGAAGGAGTATAAGCCTTACAAAGTACAAGAAGATGATAGGGATCCTTTTGTACTTTACAGCATTAAGGCTTGATCTTATGCAAGCTGTGTGCACTGCTAGCAAATTCCAAGCTGATCCTAAGGAGTCTCATGTGTTGGCAGTGAAAAGAATCCTAAGGTACCTCAAAGGAACACTGGAAATGGGCTTGTGGTATCCAGCCATGGATGTTGTTAAACTACAAGCATACACTGACGCAAACTTGGTAGGAAGTATAGATGATAAAAAATCAACTAGCAGGTGCAACTTCTACTTGGGTTCAAAGTGTGTTACATGGTTAAGTTGAAAGCAAAACAGTGTTGCTTTGAGCACAGCAGAGGCTAAGTATATGGCTGCTTGTGCAGCATGTACACAGGTGATATAGATGCTAAGGCAATTGGCAGACTTGGGTGTTGAAGTGAAGTTACCAGTAAGTGTACTTTGTGATAATCAAAGCACTATTGATCTCAGCAAGAATTCGGTTCAACATTTGAGGAACAAGCATATTGACATCTGGTATCACTTCATCAAAGATCAAGTGGAACAGGATACAATTCAGTTAGAGTATGTTGGCATTAAAGATCAAATTTCATATATTCTAACTAAATTTCTGTCAACAGAGTTGTTTGAAAAGTACAAATTGAGCCTATCTGTGCAAATGCCTCCTCAAGCTTGAAGTTTAGGTGAATCCTCCATCTTTACTTTGCAAGTTTTTTAGGTTTGTAATTTGTTGGCAAAGGGGGAGAGAAGCAATACTGCAAGGAAGTTGTTAAGAAAGGGGGAGAGCATATTTAGGGGGAGTTGAAACTACTGCATAGTAGCTTTTATTATAAATGTTGTCAATAATTACAAAGGAGGAGATTGTTGTTTCCACAGCCTTGTATGGGTCGTATTATCTCCTCGTTGACTATTGGTGTGTCGTCCCTCACGGGTTTCTCTCTTTTGTTGTCACACTGTTTGCTCTGACTTGCTTAATTTGTCAACCTCTCCTTTTTTCGACGACAACTTTTTCTAACGATGACAACAAATTAAAAAAGAGAGAAATAAGCAGTTAGAAAAATAATGAAACGGTTGAAAGGGAGCTGGACGACAAAACGAGTTGATGGCAACACATAGTGAACAGTGAGATAAATCAACTGGATGGTGAGAGAGATCCAACTAGATGAATAGAGAGACCATCGGTAGAACACGAGAGAAAAATTGAGACAGCTGTTGGAAGAGAGAGAAAAGAGCTATACTGCCAAAACAGAGGAGTCGACGGGAAGAAGAGAAAAAGAAACCCAACAGCCAACCAAATGAGTACGACAAAACACACCACGGGCAAAAGGAGAGAGAAACCTATCACAACAAGAACAAACGGGTGGACGGTCGTTGAACAGTGACCAGCAGAGAAGGGAAAAAATTTGATATGGCCAAAGGAGGTGGACAGTGAAAATATAAATTGGCAAAAAGAAGAGTAGCACGACAAAACAACACACAATGTGAGAGCAGGTCATGAAACATTAAGACTATGGAACTAAGAGACGGGTGAGATCGTGGGATGGTGAAAGTAGGAGTTGTGTGAAATAACATAGAGAAGAAATTCAGTAAAGTATTGAAAGAACTCAACATATTTCCAGATTTCTTCAAAAAAGGTCAGAGAGCATTACGGTGAACTTCTAAATGGCAGTGGAGCAACCTTTCAATTCAATAGAGGCAAGACAAGCTAGAAGAAAGGTAGACACAGTAAGTGACACTCTTTGTATTGTACTTGCTTAGTAATTGCAATAATGAAAAGAGCAGAGGATTAAGACATCCATTGTAACTGGAATTCTTAAGTATAGTGGATAGTCTTAGTAAGGGAGAGTCCCTATCACCGTGGATGTACATCATGTTGACAAAACAACGTAAATCTCATGTGTCCTTAATTTGCTTTACGTTTTATGTTTTGAATTGAGTTGTGAACGCAGTTAAAGTATTAGCCAACCCATAACCTAATAAAGACCTAAACAAGAACATCCGAATTGTCTATTAGGCAAGGCATCTGAAAGGTGACTTTGAGGACTATTGTGATTAGTAGGTAGCAATAGATCCACCTTAGTTGAGTCTGAGAAAGAGTTTGCTTTTAAGAAGAGGTTGAAGTTGTTCACTTACCTGTAAATTGCAAATTATGGTAATACTGATTCACCCCCCTCTCAGTATCACAAACTAGTAGATCCTAGGGAGAAGTCGGGAACTTCAATAGCTTTGCTCTATTTCTATAATTTCTCTCTTGACAACTCTACTCTATATTTGCAGTTCCTCTCTTAACAGCTCTGCTCTCTTTCTACAATTCCTCTCTTGATAGCTCTGCTCTCTTTCTATAGTATTTTTTACTTGCTGTGTTTCTCTCCTTTGTAGCTGCCTAGCATTTTCTTTGTTGTTTCCTCTTTTCTGGTCACTATTATTCCCTCACCTTTTCCTTTTGGGGGCCTACTCTCTATTGTTCTCTCCTTTTCTTTTTTGTAGCTACTCTCTATCATTGTAATCTATTTCTCTATTACATTTCAACAACTCACTTTTTCTTCTTTTGTCATACCCTTTCTTATATTTTGTAGCACACTTTTTTCTTTTGTTGATCCCTACCTAGTGTTTAATGTTCTATATAACACACTTTTTCTTAATAGTTACATGGATATTTATAAGTTTTGAGGTTAGGGTTACCTTATAATCGACGATTAGCATTGATTCTTAAAGGTTGCCTTACAATCAATGATCAGCATTTATTCTTAAGGGTTACCCTACAATCAATGGTAAACATTTATTCCCAAGGGTTGCCTTATAATAAACAATCAGCATTGATTCCTAAAATTTAGGGTTTATGGTTAGTATTGACTCTTAAAATTTAGGGTTAATGGTCAACATTGACTCATTGAATTTAGGGTTGACTACCATCAACAATTTTGACAAATGATCTCTCTACATCTCAAGCTCATTTTCTTTGTTCACAATGCTTTTAGGTTTCTCTTTGATGAATACAAATTGCACCTATAGGTAGGTCACAATCTATATTGTTAGGTGCTAAGCAATTTCCTTAGCCTCTGTCTTACAGGCTACTCATTGGTTGGTGCTGCAAACACTTTGTAAATGCAGCAAACACATCTCAAAGGCACTCATAACATGAAATCAACAAGGACAAATTTATGAGATGCTATTGACAACAAATCTAACATTAGCCATCAAAGATAGGCTCAACAATCTTTCTCTTTGGATTTGTTGGCAACACATTAAATCCAAAAATCAACAATTAAGCACATGTAGCAACTTTTGACATTTACAACTCCCTTTAAAACATGCATCTCCCTTTTATATGTGTGTATGATACCAATTGGAAACAACCTTTAACTCCCCCTTTTTTCTACTTCTCCCCCTTGACAATTTCTCTCCCTTTATTTTATTTTTTCCCTTTAGATTTATCAAGCTACTCCCCCTTTTGATCAGTACATACTCTTTTTAGATTTATACAAAATATCTCCCCCTTTAACAATAAATCCAAAGAATAATAGAAGAGGAAAGGGGAGAGGGGTTAGAGGCATACCTTAGCCTTTAGGAGGTGGCTGAACACAAAAAGTTAGCCTTAACTTTTGGAACATCTATCTTGATAGAGGTTTAGTGAATACATCTAAATGAATGAGCTTCAATGGCTTCTTTGTTTAAATCTCCACATTTTTATGGGTAGCATTCACTATCTTCCTTTTTTGACATGTGCTACAAATGGTATTTCTTTCTCTTCTCAGCTTTGGTACATTTTTCATAGCTTCATTTTTAGACAATTTGTTTAGCCCATTTTATCTAAGATGTCTCAATCTCTTATGCCATAACAAATTCTCATCTTTGGTACTCATATATTTTGTGTTTTTGTTGCTGGAAACTTAGTATAAGTTTTCATTTGTTTTTTCTTCCTTTATAAGAACAACACCATTACTTAATCTCTTTACCATACAACCACTCTTGCTGAAAGTAACTTTATGTTCATCATCACAAAGTTGGCTAACACTAATTAGATTATGTTTTAGCCCTTCAACATAAAACACTTCCTTTGATTTTAGCTTTTTTGCACCAATTTCAACAACACCAACACCTTTAATCTTTAAGGCACTATCATTGCCAAATGTGATTGACCCTTCATTATATTTTTCTACTTTCTTTAGCACCTTGGAGTCTCCTATCATGTGTAAAGAGTAGCCACTATCTAGTATCCATGGCTTTTCTTTCTTGGATGCTTTTAAAGCTACTTCCACAATCATAAACATTTCCTTTCCTTTTTTTCTTCTTCAACAAACATAAGAGCATATATAGGTGTTCTCCTTTGCACTCTTTGACTAGGTAGCAATGTCAAGCATTCCTCAGTAGTATGTCCAACCTTTTTGCATCTTCCACAAATTTCTTCCAACATATCAAATATGTTTCTTAGTGGAATATGACATCTTTTCACTTGAGGTTGTCTCCTTTCTTGATAAAGTCTCCCCTTAGACTCTTGCCTCATATTCCTCTTTATTATAACCCCATTACTCCAACACACACTAGTCTTATGTCCATACTTACTACAACACCAATAAAATCCTTCAAATTTGAATCTTCTTCTTTTAATAAGTTCATATCTCCTATCTTCAATGCCTATTATGGCAACATTCTTTCCATCTTTAACAACCTATCTCCTTTGGATAGGAGTTTTCATCATATCTTTCCTAACTCATTTTAACTTGGGTTGGTTTCTCTTCTCCATAACATTATTTTGTTTGCTTTTAGGCACAAGTATAATTTTCTTCTTCTCTATTACCCTCTCATTTGGCTTTTTAACATAGCCAAGTCCTTTCTTTCCCATAGAATGAGGTCTTTGTTTGCTTAGACACTCATCCAACTTTTTGGTAGCATCCTCCTTGATAGCATTTGCTGAAGAAGTCTCTCCTCTCACTTCCACAGTCTATATAAAGCTTTTTTCATACTCTTTTAATTTAGATTCAACCTTGCGGAGCTTGGCTTAAAAAATCAGCACTTCTTGCTTTTGTACAATCACCTTAGTGTCAAGATATTCATGTATTTTGCCTTGCTCTTCCTTAAGTGCATTCAACTCGTTAATTCTTTTCAAGTACTATTTCTATTTCACCTGAAGATTAGATTTATCAACAATAGAATTTTTATTTAGCTTTTCTATATTCTTTATCTCTTTTTCTAGCTTGTTGCTTTTGTGCAAATAAGATCTTAATTCATTCTTAAGTTATTGCACCATCTTATTCTCTTCCACTTTAGCTAATTCCATATCACTTAAGGATTCTTGTTCAACATCTACCTATGCAACTAACACATTTTCTATAGCACCATCATTAGAATCATCATCAACTTCTTTTTCAAAATCTTCTTCATCCAATTTGCTCAAGAAATTTCTTCTTTTGGATCTAAAGAGTTTCTTTTTCCCTTTGGCACTTAAATTTCCAGCTTTAGAATGATTGGATCTCTTTGTTCTCCTTCTTAAAGTTGGCTCATCATCATCATTATTATCTACTTCTTTTCTCTTTGGGTAATCCACGATAAAGTGCCTAATGCCTCCACAACTAAAGCACTTCAAGAGTCATTTTTCCTTATACTTCGTTTTTCTTTTCCTCATATTTTTGGTGATGTATGCCATAACTTATCAAATTTAGTATCACCATCTTCTTCTTTAGAGATGCTATCAAATTCCTCTTTTTATTCTTTAATCTTTAATTTTTTCCATTGCCTTAAAGGCTAACTCCTTCTCTACCTTATACTTCTTTTATTTCTTCATTGGGTTTATTCTCATTTCATAAGTCACCAATATGTTATGTAAAAAATCTAGCGGTAGCCTATCCAAGTCTTCATCCTTTATGGAGGAAACTTTGGCATTGAAAGCTTCCAATAAGGTTCTAAGTATCTTCCTTACTACAGTAGCATCGTTGATGATCTCCTCTTTATAGCCTTTAATAGAGCATATAATTTCATTTACTCTTGTAAAGAAAGCATTCGCAAATTCATCATTTAGCATCTTTATGTCTTCAAATCTATTCCTTCAGATTTGTAACTTGGCTTCCTTTACAACCTTGTCTCCTTCATAAATATTCTTCAATTTGTCCCAAATTTATTTGGTTGTGTTACACCCCATCACTTTAGTGAATTCATTGTTTGATAAAGAGATATATAAGGCATTTCTACCTTTTCCATTATACTCTAAATTCTTCTTATCAGTAGGTGTTATAGAGGCACCTTTAGCAACAAGGGTGAAGCCATTAACAGCAAATTCAAATACATCTAAACCAAGTGACATCAGATATAGGAACATTCTATTCTTCCATGACTGATAATTTTGTCCCTCAAAAGTGAGAATACCTTTGCTATTAACATTGTTTATGCTCTTAATGATATTAACTAGCAATAGATATAAAGATTCACAGTAGCAACAAAACATTCAGATCAAAGCAGAATGGATCAACAGAGGAAACCAAGCTTTGATATCAATTAATGAGGACCTTTTTAGGTTTCATACTGAAAGGGGGACAGGCTGAATCAATGTGAGATGCTTACTTTTTATAAATCTATCTCAATTAAATTTTTATGACTTGTTAAAGTCAATGATCCATTTTTATCTTACTTCTTTATGTGAAAATGGTCATATGAATATCAAGCAAGTACAAGTACCCAAGAACACACAAAATGTTTTATGTGGTTCATCTACAATGTGTAAGCTATATCTGTGGTATGATAGAATCACTCCTAGATCACATGATCCACTTTTATTATCAAAGAATACAATTGATGTTGCCATTTACAACGATTTCTCGATCACTTTAAGGGTCTCCCATCCTTTTTTAAGAAGTATATAAAAAGTTTATAACAAAAATCATCCCTGACAAAGATCATTTAATGTGCATAGGCTACTATTACAAAAACAGATCTTCTCTTTCCTTACTACTAGTTTTTTTTCCTCAAGCTAAGCTAGTCTTTCTTTTGCAAGTTCTCTCTTTTTCTTCCTACTATTATTACTACCTCTCCTCTACATGTTCTCTCCTTTTCTTTTTGTTGCTACTATTGTCTCTCTTCTACATGTTCTCTCCTTCTTTTTTCCACTATTGCCTCTTTTTTTTTTTTTGTAGCTACTGCCACCATTTGTCATTCATTCTCTCTTTCTTTTCTGCTGCTATTGCTATCCCTTTTTTACTATCGCTACTGCTTCGTTCTACCGTGTACTCTCTCTTTCTCTTCTACTATTGCTACTTTCTCCTTCTTGGTGCCACTGCAGTAGTTGCTACCTTTTTCTGCTGTGCACTCTCTTTTGCTGCTGGATTTCTCTTTCGTTTTTTATAGTTGTTGTTATATCTCCTTTGAAGGTTATCTCTTCTATTCTCCTATATAAGTTCTCTCCACTGCAGGTTATCTTTATTATAGGTTCTCTTATTTGCAAGTTCTCTCTGCTACAGGTTATCTCTACTTTTTCTTCTTTTTTTGCTATTATTGCTCTTTCTTTTCTACTATGTTGCTTCCTGTTATTTTCTATTGTGCTGCTGCTTGTTATTTTTTACTAGCACTATTTCTATAACTCACACTTTTTCCAGCTTTGCTCTCTTTTTATAGCTTTTTCTACCTATTATGTTTCTCTCCTCTACAGTTGCCAAGTATGCTCTTTGTCATTTCCTCATTTTTGCTTACTATTGTGCTCTCACCTTTTCTTTTTGGTAGCTACTCTTTACTATTACAATTTGTCTCTTTATTATGTTTTTACAGCTCACTCTTTCTTCCTCTATCATACCCTCTTTTATGTTTTACAACACACTCCTTCTTCCTCTATTATGTCCTCTCTTATGGTATGTAGTACTCATACTTTCTTCGCATTCTACAGCACTCACATCTCCTTCCTCTGCCAAGCCCTTTTTTATATTCTATAGCACACTCTTTTTCTTCTACTAAACCCTACGTAATGTTCTGCAAAACACACTTTTTCTTGACAACTACATCGATATTTATAATCCTTGAGTTTATGGTTGGCTTACAATCAACAATTAACATTGATTTCCAAGGGTTACCCTATAATCAACAATCAACATTAATTCTTTAAATTTAG
Organism: Ceriops decandra; assembly: GCA_020615895.1. Lineage (NCBI taxonomy): Eukaryota > Viridiplantae > Streptophyta > Magnoliopsida > Malpighiales > Rhizophoraceae > Ceriops > Ceriops decandra. Next base: position 5,153,314 of record JAHLGO010021099.1, on the reverse strand, counting down.
GGTCAACGGTCAACATTGACTCTTAAAATTTATAGTTAATGGCTAATATTAACTCATTGAATTTAAGGTTAACTTGCAATCAATGGTGTAGACAAATGATCTCTCTGTTTCTCAAGCTACTTTTCCTTATTCAGAATGCTTTTAGATGTCTCCTTAATGGATACAAATTGCACTTATGGGCAAGCCATAACCTGCATTGCCAAATCCTAAGCACTTTCCTTAGCCTTTGCCTCAATAGGCTACTTATTGGCTAGTGTTACCAACACTTTGTAAATGTAGCAAACACATCTCAAGGCACTCATAACATCAATCAATAAGGATAAATCTAAGAAATGTTATTGATAACAAATACAACATTAGTCATCAAAGATGGGCTCAACACAGACTTTTTCAACATTTCTTTTCATATATGGCCAAAAGAAATGCTTATTTAAAACATCAAAAGTCTTTTAAATGCTAAAGTGTCCTATTAAACCACCCCTATGAAATTATCTTATAAGTAGTTCTCTTATAGACCCTTAAGGAATATAAAGCTTATTTACTCTAAACAAATACCCCTCATGTTTATAAAACTTACCAAAAGCAGCTTTCATACATGCAACAAATATTTTACCAAAGTTAGCATCATTAGCATACAAATCAATAATGTGCTCAAACATTAACAACTTAGCACTTAAAGTGCTAATTAATGTGTACTTACGTGATAATGTATCAGCAAGAACATTTTCCTTACCGATTTGTATTCAATTACATAAGGAAAAGTTTCAATAAGTTTAACCTATTTACATGTCCCCTATTCAACTTACCTTACCCTTTCCAATGTTTTAAAGACTTATGATCAATTTGAATTACAAACTCCTTAGGCTAAAGGTAATGCTACCATTTTTCTAAACTTCTAACAAGTGCATATATTTGTTTATCATAAGTTGGATAATTCAATATTACCGCACTCAACTTCTTACTAAAGAATGTAATAAGTCATTCTCTTGCATGAGAAGTCCCCTAATCCTAATGCTCGATGAATCACATTTAATTTCAAAGATCTTAGAGAAATCAAGAAAAGCAAAAAGTGGTGCATTACCCAACTTAGACTTAAGCAAATCAAAAGCATTTTGTTGTTCCTTACCCCACTTAAAACTCATACTTCTTTTTAATCACCTCAATCAATGGTACAACTATAATGCTAAAATTCTTAATGAACATCCTATAAAAGATAGTGAAAACATGGAAACTCCTTACATTGCTCACACTCTTAGGTGTAGGCCATTCCAAAAATCACATTTCTTCAAATTGGCATACAATTACTCCTTTCTCAACACTTCAAACACAACACATAAATGTTTAACATGCTCTTTTAAATTTCTAGTGTATACTAATATGTCATCAAAATAAGTACAACAAATTTTCCTAAAAAAGGTCTCAAAATATGATTCATTAATCTCATCAAAGTAATAAATGCATTAGTCAAACCAAAGGGCATAACTAACTATTCATACAAACTTCACTTAATTTTGAATGCAATTTTCCACTCATCATCTTCCTTCATCCTAATTTGATAATACCTACTATTAAAGTCAATTTTAGAGAAGTAACAAGCACTATGCAATTCATTAAGCATATCATCAAGTCTTAGTATAGGATATCGATATATAATAGTTATTTTATTGATAGCTCTGTAATTGACACACATCCTCTAAAATCTATCTTTCTTTAGCATAAGTGTTGTTCCCACAGCCTTGTATGGGTTGTAATTGCTGTCAACTAGGTTTAAGAGTGCAAGAAAGTAAAGCCACATGGAAGGGCAAGAAAGTAAATCCACCGCGTAAGGGCAAGAAAGTAAATCCGCCATGTAAGCCCTATTAGGGTTTCATGGAAGAGAGCATATAAAGACCTTGGAAGGCAAAACTAAAAAAAAAAAAAAGGCCAAAAAAAGGAGAGCATTCAGTAAACACAAAAAGGAGAAGGAGCTGGCCAAACAAAAAGACGTCCAAAGCAAACCACTCAGCAAACATAAGGGAGCAAAGGGCAAACCATCACCTACAAAGGAGAAGACACGGTTGGACAGCAACCAAAGGTGAATGGCAAATCACAAATCAGAAGGTGCTGGAAGGCAAAACACAAAGGGTGACTGGCCAAAGAGAGAAACCAAAGGAGGAACAACTGATAGCAAGAGCTGGACGGCAAAACACAAAGGGATATCCAAAGGGAGACAACTGGCCAACCAAAGGTGAACGTCCAAACCAATCTAGACAGCCAAAGGTGAATGTCCAAACCAACCTACACGACCAAACAAGGTAAACATCTAAACCAATCTACACGATGACCAAGCAAGGAGGAGAATGGCCAATGCAAGGTTGGACGGGAAGGGAGAACACACAGCAAAGAGGTGTGACGGCTAAAGAAAACCGTGTGACTCACGTAAGAGAGAAGACAACACACCATCCGTAAGGAAAGAGAGAAGAAACCGTGAAAGAGGGGACCACCGGGAGAGCAAACCAAGCTATCCAGAGCTGTAAAACAGACAAGTGCAAACTAGAAATAGTGGTAAGGCATGTGACCAGCAAGGCGTGTAAACCAGAAACGTACATGAGATGTGAAACACCAAACTAGAAGCATGCATGAGGCGTATGACCAGCAAAAGGTGCAAACCAGAAACGTGTGTGAGATCCTAAGTTGTTCACTTACCTGGGAATTGCAAATTGTGGTGATACTAATTCACCCCTTCTTAGTATCACAAACTAGTAGATCCTAGGGTGAAGTAAGGAACTTCAATTGGTATCAAAGCTCTAGTTCACTAGTTTGAAGCTTGACAGCTCAGTGTACTAGTTTAAAGGGTATTAGAAGTTTTAACTTGTTTAGCATATTGAGAAATAGATGCTGGTACCAGAACCAACACTACTTTTAGTAAGAAGGTTCCAATCTTTAATGGAACCAACTACCATATGTGGGGAGCTAGAATGCAAATGGTATTTGCAACCATGAGTATAAACGTGGTGAAAGCAGTATATAAGGGTTTTATGGCCCTAGAAGAAGGTAAAGATCTAACCTCATAGGAATTAAGACAATTTGAGATAAATGGGAAGGCCTCAAACGTCATTATTTCAACATTGACAGATGCTGAGTATTCTAAAGTTATGGACTGCAAATCTGCTAAGGAGATATGGGATAGATTGCAAAATGTCTATGAAGGTGATGGAAGAATGAAGGAGGTCAAGCTTCAACTGTTCAAGGAGTGATATGAATCTCTCAGAATGCAGAAAAATGAGACAGTCTAAGAGCTCTTGACCCAGGTTATTGATGCTGTAAACAACCTTAGAAGTTATGGGAAGAACAAGAAAGACTCATCTATTATGAAGAAAATTCTGAGAATTCTACCTGAGAGGTTTGCTGAGGTGGCAGCCATAGAGGAGAGTAAAGATCTCAATTCTATGTCTTTGCATGATCTCCAGTGCAATCTTATTGCATATGAGATGAGAATAAAGTCAACTGATAGCTCCTCAACTTCAAAGGTATCAAAGGAGGTAGCTTTCAAAGCTATGAGACACTTAAAAATAAAAGAAGAGGAAGAATCATCTAGTGAGGATAATGATGGTGATGAGGAAGAAAGTAAAGGTGAAGTGTTGGCTTACTTTACAAGGAAATTCAAGAAAGGGTCTAAGAAGGGAAAAGGATAGTTGTCCTTGAGATGTTATCGTTGTGGGCAAATTGGACACTTTGCTTCTCAGTGCAAAGTGAAACCTAATGATGAAGATGAGGATGGTGATAATGAGCTGAATTCAAAATGGAAAAGACCATCATTCAAATCAAAGAAGTCTAGCAAGAAGACTGCCAACCCACAGAAGAAGAAGAGAGGCTCATTCAAGAGTTACGTGAGTCGAATAAAAGAAGCTGATAAGGAGGAAAATGAAGACTCTTCAGATGAGCATGCCTTTATGGCATCAGCTCAAGGTGGTAGTTCAACCTCTGAAGAGGAAGAGGAGGTTGATAAAGAAGAACCAGATCTTGAAGCTGAGTTGGAAGTAGCTTCAAAGGAGATAATCAGAAGGGGCAGAACCATAAGAAGGTTGGAGGCCCATATAAAACAAGTTGAAGCAAAGTCTGAGGAAGTTGAAAGTCAAAAGAATGAAATAAAGGCTAAACATATTGACTTGAAGAGAAGATTTAAAGAATAGATCAAAATATGTGAAGACTTTACTATAGAGCTTGGCTCAAGGACTTCAACAATTGAAGAAATGGAGATAGAGTTGCTAAGACTTCAGCAACAACTCAAAAAGAGTGAGGAGAACTTGTAGAAGGTTAAAGTGGTAGGAGAAACAAGCTCTGCAAGAGAAAAGAAGAATGAGACTTTGCCACAAAAGTTGAAAGAGAAGGTTGTGACTTAGGAGAAGATAACTGAAGAAGAGAAGACAGTTATCAAACCAAAAATGATGTATGTGGTTAAAAAGCAATAGCCCATAGTTGCTACGTCTCAAAAAGAAAAGAAAGTTAGCCAGCCAAGGGCAATGGCTGAACAAAAGAAGGAGAAGAAGGTGATTGAAATGAAAGTCACACAAGCAAAGAAGCCAGCTACTTTGCCTACACAAGAAGTGATGAACAAAAGAAGACAAGCTGTGATCAAACCCAAGAAGAGGCAGTTTCAAGGTCATTGTCTAACTTGAGAATATACAACGCTGTATACAAGGGGAGACAATACAAAAATCAAAGGAGAACACCTGTCGTGAGTTCTTGCACATACTGTAAAAGGCAAGGACACACTGACGAGTATTATTGGTAAAAGCCCAAACCAATAGCTTCAATGAAAAAGTTTGCTATATTGGTAGACTTGGAACAGTGTGAAAGGTGTGAGTAGGATAGCCATAATGCCAAGAGATGCATGACACTTCTCCTTGAACAAGAGAAGGCACTCAAAGGCACAGTGAAAACAAACGGAGTAGTCAAACTGAGAAAAAGGAGAAAGCTATCTTCTAGTTAGTTAAAAAAAAAACAGGAATATAAAGCTAAAAGGGAGGTGGCTAATATAGCTGAAATTGCACTCAAAACTGACTACGAGGATAAGCAGTGGATCCTTGACAGTGGATGCACTTTACACATGACGGAAGACAAGAGTATATTGTCAAAGCTAAACAAGTCAAGAGAAGGCAGAGTCAAGTTTAGCAATGATGATTCACTCAACATTAATGGTCAGGGCTAAGTAAACATTGGAAGAGGAAAGCTAAAAGATGTTCTACATGTTAAAGGACTCAAATATAATCTAACATCTGTTAGCCAACTATGCAATGAAGACCATAAGGAAATATTCACAAAAACAGGTTGCCAGGTAAAAAGTAAAGAAGGCAATACTGTTGTAACCTGGAAGAGAACAGCTGAAAATTTATATGTGGTTGATGAGGACAAGACAAGCAGTTGTTTACTCACCAAAGAAGAAGAAAATCAACTTTAGCATAGGAGGTTGGGACACTTAACATAGAAAAATATGAGGAAGCTAACCACTACTCATGGAATCAGAGACATTCTCGACCTCAAGAGAGAGAAAGAGTATGTTTGCTCTACATGCTCTAAAGGAAAACATGCCAAAAAGCAGTATAAGACCAAAGAGTTCAGTTCTGAAGCAATACTTGACATTGTGCATACTGATTTGTGTAGGCTGATGAGAACAAAAGGGTTGAATGGTGAGAGGTACTTGATCTTGTTTATTGATGATTATTTGAGAAGGACTTGCATCATGCACCTTAAACACAAGTCAGAAGTTCTAAATTGCTTTAAGAGATACAGAAGATTGGCTGAAAATGAGAATTGAAGGAAGATCAAAGTATTGAGGTCAAATCAAGGCATTGAATTTACAAATAAAACTTTTAAAGATTACCTTGAGAGGCATAGTATTCACCATCAAATGCTAGCAACAAGAACACCTCAACAAAATAGGGTGGTAGAAAGGAAAAATAGAGATGCGGTTGAAATGGCAAGAACTCTACTACTGGAATCTAAACTTCACACAAGATTTTGGACAGAAGCAACATTTACAATAGTGCACCTACTGAACAGAGTTTTACTAAGGCCCAATACTGATAAGACTCCATATGAGCTATGGAGTGGGAAGAAGACAATAGCCAAGTATGTCAGAATCTTTGGTAGCCCATGTTTTGTGAAGAACAAGGAGCAAAACTTAGGAAAATTGAATGCTAGGTCTGATGAAGGCATCTTTGTGGGATACTTAGCAAAGACAAAAGGCTACAAAGTTTTTCTGCATAAGTTGGGAAAAATGATTATGTCCAGTGATGTGAGAATAGATAAGAACTAGAAAAAAAATATAGAATGGAGAAGTTGAGGACAATGAAGAAGATGACTTCAATGTAAATGAAGAATCAGACCAACCTGAAGCAAAGGAATAAGAAGTAAGTTCAAAATTAGAGAAGAGTGAGTCTGAAGATGAAGAAAGAAATCCTCTTGCAACTAAGACTATGCAAGAAAGAAAGCCAAAGAAAACGTGGACTAGTGCTCATCAAGAAAATCAGATTATAGGTGACCCATCAGTAGGAGTTACAATAAGAAGAAGAATTGTGGGAGCTACTGCTTTACTCTCATAATTTGAACCTAAATTTGTTGAAGAGGTTACATAAGATCTAACTAAATCTCTGTCCACAGAGCTATTTGAAAAGCACAAAATGAGTCTGTTTGTACGAATGCCTCCTCAAGCTTGAAGTTCAGGTGATCCTTCATCTCTACTTTGCGAGTTTTTTAGATTTGTAATTGGTTGGCAAAGGGGGAGAGAAGCAACAATATAGGAGGAGCTATTAAGAAAGGGGGAGTGCATATTTAGGGAGAGGTGAAATTGCTGCATAATGGCCTCTGTTGTGAGCATTGCCAACAATTACAAAGGGGGAGATTGTTGTTCGTACAACCTTGTATGGGTTGTAATTGTTGTCGACTAGGTTTAAGTGTGCAAGAAAGTAAAGCCACATAGAAGGGTAAGAAAGTGAAGCCACACGGAAGGGCAAGAAAGTAAATCTGTCGTGTAACCCCTATTAGAGTTTCATGGAAAAGAGTATATAAAGATCTTGGAAGGCAAAACTAAAAAAAGAGGCCAGCAAAAAGAAATCATTCGGTAAACACAAAGAGAGGAAGGAGCTGGCCAAACAAAAAGACATCCAAAGCAAACCACTTGGCAAACACAAGGGATCAAACAGCAAACCATCACCTGTAAAGGAGAAGACATGGCTGGAAAACAACCAAAGGTGAACGGAAAATCAAAATCAGAAGGTGTTGGACTGCAAAAAACAAAGGGTGATCAGCCAAACAGAGAAACCAAGGAAGGAACAGTTGGACAGTAAGAGCTAAATGGCAAAACACAAAGGGATAGCCAAAGGGAGACAACCAGCCTACCAAAGGTGAACATCCAAACCAATCTACATGGCCAAAGGTGAATGTCCAAACTAATCTACACGGCCAAAAAGGGTAAACATCTAAACTAATCTACACGACCAAACATAACCAACGACAAAGGGGTGGACGGCCAAGCAAAGAGGAGAATGACCAAAGCAAGGCTAGATGACAAGGGAGAACACACCGTGTGACAGTAGGAGAAAACCGTGTGACTCATGTAAGAGAGAAGTCCATAAGGGAAGAGAGAAGAAACCATGAAATAGGAGAACACCGAGAGAGCAAACCAAGCTGTTTGGAAGTGTGAAATGGACAAATGCAAACCAGAAACAGTGGTAAGGCGTGTGACCAGTAAGGCGTGCAAACCAAAAATGTACATGAGACGTGAAACGTCAAACCAGAAGCGTGTGTAAGGCATGTGACCAGCAAAGGGTGCAAACCAGAAATGTGCGTGAGACGTATAACGCCAAACCAAAAACATGAGATAGGTCATAAGAAGTGGAATGAAAAACTAGAAACATAAGGCAAGACATGAAATAGGAGACGGGTGAGATCGTGAGATGGTGAAAGCAGGAGCTATGTGAAACAACCTAGAGAAGGAATTCGACAAACCATTGAATGAACTCAACATATTTCCATATTTCTTCAAGAAAGGTTAGAGAGTGTTTTGATGAACTTATAAGTGGCAGTGAAGCAGCCATTCAATTCAACAGAAGCAAGACAAATTAGAAGAAAGGTAGACATAGTAAGTGAGACTCTTTGTATTGTACTTGTTTAGTATTTGCAATAGTGAAAGGAGTTAAGGATTAAGACATCCATTGTAATTGGTATTCTTAAGTATAGTGGATTGTCTCAGTAGAGGGAGAGTCCCTACCACCGTGGATGAATGTCATATTGACGGAACCACGTAAATCTCATGTGTCCTTACTTTGTTTTATGTTCCGTGTTTTGAATTGAGTTGTGTGAACGCAGCAAAAGTATCAGCCAACCTATAACCTAATGAAGACCTAATAGGCAAGGTGTCTGAAAGGTGACTTTCGGGACTATTGTGATTAGTAGGTAGCAATAGATCTACCTTAGTTGAGTCTTAGAAAGAGTTTGCTTTTAAGAAGAGGTTGAAGTTGTTCATTTACCTACGAATTGCAAATTGTGGTGATACTGATTCACTCCCCTCTCAGTATCATAAACTAGTAAATCATAGGGTGATGTCGGGAACTTCAATAAGCAACATTGGCATTTCCCATGGGCTCATGTTCTCCCTTACATGACCCTTCTTCATTAACTCATCAACTTCCCTTTGAAACTCTTTTGTCTCTTTTAGATTATTTCTATATGTTGGCTTGTTAGGAATAAGAGCTCCAAGAAAAAGATTAATGTGATGTTTAATCCTTCTCCTTAATGGTAAGCCATTTGGGATCTCCTTGGAGAATACATCATTATAATCCTACAATAAAAATGAAAGAACACTAAGTAAAGATGAATTAAGGTCAATGTTAGAGAAATAAGACTCCTTATAAAAGATTAAGATTATTTGTTACCTAGCTTTGAAAACAATTTTAACATCTGCTTTTTTTGTAAACACACTCACTTGATTTTTCTCATCTCCACTCTTTTAAACTTGACCACTTTTGTACTTATCACTCTCAAGTTCTTTTACCTTGTTTTTCTCTCCTTCACTTTCTTTTCTTTTTACTCTCTCTTTCTTTTTGCTTGGTCTTCATATACTTGTTTTATTGTCAATAGAACAAGTGTGAATGGTTTTCTATCCATGATGAAAGAATAACAATTCTTGTAACCATTATGCAAAACTCTTTTATCAAATTGCTAAGGATGACTTAATAACAAATGTCTTGCTTACTTAGATACACCCCCTCTTCTATCAAAACACCTCCTCCTTATTTATATCAATGGAAAATGGAACCATAACTTGTTTTGTCGCTCTTACTACTCCATTATCATTCAACTACTACATGTTATATAGCCTAGATGTTTGATTATAGGTAGACCCAACTTTTTCACCAACTCTGTGTTAGTTATATTGGTATAACTACCCTCATCTATAATTAAGTTACAATTTTTATTTTTCACCAAACACCTACTATGAAAGATATTCTCCCTCTATATCTCAACATCATCTCTCTCCTTAACTTGTACACTAAGAGCTCTTCGTATCACCAAAAGATGAACCCAAGTTCTGATTATATCTAGAAGCACTTATTCTTTTAAACTGCCTTTTAACTTCCATAACAATATGTACCATATCATTAAACTCTACATAGTGTTGTATTTCTACCATATTAGCTATTCTTCTATTCAAACTTTGGAAGAACCTAATCATGGTCACCTTCCTATCCTCTATTATATTTATCCTAACTATTGCAATCTCCATCTTCTTATGGTACTCTTCTACAATCTTAGAATCTTACGTAAGACTTTGTAACTTGTTATACAAATCCTTATAATAAGAACTAGGAATAAACCTCCTTTTTATCACAGTCTTCAATTCATTCCAAGTTTCTATTAGTCTTTCAAAATTCCTTCTTTTAATAGTAATCTATTGGTCCCACCACACTATTATATAATCAATAAACTCAATTACAACTATCTTAACCTTCTTCTCCTCAGGGAAGTTATGATCAAACAATAGACCTTTCTCTCCCAATCTAAGTACACATCTAGTTTAGCTTTTTCTTGTAAAGAGGGAACCTTTATTTTAATGCTACTCAAATTTCTATCTACTAGTTTCTCCACTCTATTTCTACTATCCCAACCTTCATTGTACTTATCATAAACATTTTTATTGCCTCATACTCCTTTACCATTCCTATTACCACGTCCTCTTCTAAATCCACCTTTAAAGTTTCTACTAGCATTATCACCCTTATCATAATAATTATCACCATATTTACCAAAATCATAACCCTCCCAACTAGCCTTTTAGGATTCACACTTGATTCCCCTTCTATTTTATCCATCTTGTACTTGACTTCCTAAAACATTTGGTCAGTCCTATTAAACTTTTACTTTAAGGATTTTATAAGTAATTTGAAGTCTATAATAACTACTTCCTCCTCTACATATGGGAAACTGCCTTCTTAACCATTAGATATTATACTTACAAGATTATTAGTAAATAAAGAATATAGCTCACAAAACTCACTCCTTTATGTGTTTGCTCTCCACTCAACTATAGCAATCCTTAACTCTCGTGTTTCACACAATGAAATGTAAAATTCTAAGAGCTCTTTCAATATTTTTAGGCAAACTAAATTCAAAACAAATTAAAACTTGAATATATAAGCCCTAAACCAATATTTTAAAAAAAAAATGTAGCACGATTGAGAAAAGCAATCAATAAAACTATGATTCAACCAAGATTAAGAAAAATAAGAAATGTAATTAATGTAATTAGCTTGTTGGGATAGAAGAATAATCAATGAGAGTAAAAATTGAAGTTGTAAATCACTTAGAAAAAAATTTACGGTTTGTTTTTCTTTTATGCCATGAACCCTCAATTTTTAGAAACAATAGCCTCATAATTGATAATTAGTAGTTCACTACACCAACTAACACAAGCATCCCAATGGCATAAGAAAAAAAAGGTAGAATCTAACTTTTTTTTTCTATGGATTAACATGCAAATACTGATGAGCAATAATAAAACAAATTAAAATAAGGATAACTAACTTAAATTAGAACCTAGACTTTAATATCAAATGATACGGACTCCGATTATATGTAAACAAAACCCAACACCAATGTTAGTATAGGATTATTCTAACATAGGTTAAAGAATCAAAATTCTGACCCAATGATTATAAAACAAGCAAGAACTAGAATTATAGGATTTAAACACCACTCTTAAAAATGATAACATTGAAGAAGATAAGTTTATTGAACCAACTTGCTTAAGTATGAAAGTTCAAAATTAATTCTCAAAGAACCAAAGAAAATAGCTCATTTACTCATAAAAAAAAAAGGTTATGCCTCCTCCATACACCATATTTTCCCTTTTTATATGCTAACTACCAAAAACCCTAGTTACTAAGATAGATTTATCAATGAAATTCATCTAGTCCACTACATAATAACAAAAACTCATGAAAATAACCCATTTTGATACTGAAATTCGTCTAACCCATTGCATAACAATAAAACCCATGAAAATAACCTATTCAAATGCCCAAACACAGGTTGTCAGCTCCAACTTCCTTCCCAAGGCCATGATTTTTACATTCCTCTATAAATGACACATTTGCAAAACCTTCATTATCCTTAATTCATGCCTAGTAATTTTATGCAAGTAAATATCGCACAACAAGTTATCAAGTACTTCCTTTATTTTCTTTGACCTTGTCCTTGTCATTGCTCAGCTAAGGTTTTGCAAAGCATCAACTCCCTAGTATATAGAGATAACCTTCTTGAATTGAAATAAACTTTTCATGTAATCTAATAATTAAAAAAAATTAGCTAAACTTGCAAATTTGAGTTAAATATGTGTATTAAAGTTCTGTCATAATGAGTTAATTGTATTAATCTTAAAAACTTTAGATAGATTTGAATAAATAAAGAGCCTAGACCTTTTCTACAACAAATTAAGTAGAGAAATTTGTTGATTAGTTTTCATTTTCTTTCATATTTTAGTGTAGCTTACAATAACATATCAATAGAATTCTAGACATAAAGAGAAGTTTGCCATATTTGATGACAAACGTTATGAAGTAAATCCTTCTCTCTATGAACCTTTATTTGATATAAGTTGTAGAGCTAATATATAACAATTGCCATTATCTTCTAATGCAAGTGAATAAAATATACTAATTTGTGTTTGCCAAAGATTCACACCCAGTAATTTAAATAGGATGAAAAGCATTATTAGTCAAACATAAAAAAATTGTGAAAAATATATGTCCTATTTCATTTAGCAAAGTATGAATTATTTTTAAAAATACTATTCTAACAATTAACAAAACTGCAAAAAGAAACATATAAAATCAAAATTAGGGTAGGCTAAATTAAAATTCTCATATTTTAAATATGAAATATAAAATATGCTAAAAGTATTATTATATTTTTGGTAGATAAATAAATAAATTTAAACAAATCATAGCATCATGAAAATATAATTTATTTTAAATGTTTGACACTAAGATAAATAATTTAGCTTAAAAATTATAAGATAAATTATTTATACACATTGATAAAAAGAAGATAAAGAAATTGAGTTTATAAATTTTTTGTAAATTATATTTTTATCTATTACAACAATTCATGTTATCTTTACTTTTTTTTTAAAGGTAAAAATAATATTAATATTAACCAAGAATTGTAGCATATACTTGTGTTATGGGATGCTCAAAACAAAAAGGTGATAATCTTATCACTTTAAGAGACTTTACATAAAAAATTAACAATCTCTCTTATTCTATATTACAAAAGAAGACTTCTAATTTCTTAGGAGATTCAATCTAAAAAAACATTTTCCCCTTAGCCTATAACCAAATAACCCAGCCAATTTATTGAAGCACTTATGTTTGGCTGAACTGTTACACCTATTCCAAGAAGTTCACATGCCTGCTCAATCCTTACTTTGCCATTATGTTAGCAAAAAAGTTGTATTCTCCTGGCTAGAAGATGAAATATACGTGACCTTTAGCATTGACTCAAATGTCGTGGAACACCTGCTTAAGATTTTAGGGTCTCCAACCCTACAATATCCATGTTATTGTTATACATGAGTTGTTTTCAATGGATAAAAGGGTATGACCAACCTCCCTTCATTAGGCCTACAACCTTACAACCTCCTGAACCATTAATAACTTCGTCTCATTAATGCTTATTGCCATGATTACTTTTGAGTAAAGACAAATCATATACCTTACTTCCTCTCTCAATATACCCCATATACCTGCCATTCCTTACTCCTCTGTCATGACCACATCCATGTTGAATTTCAAGGTATTGATTGATTTGTGTAAAGCAAAGCTTCTTAAGATTCAAAAAGAAATCATTATAAAAGAAGGAGCTTATCAACCATTTGGCCTTTACCCATAACCACATTTTCATTTACACTAGGTCATAGAATTGGTGTACCAAAAATGGTTTACCTGGGAAACAACACACATTTTAGGCCAGCTAGATAGATCAGGTAATCATATAGAATCCCAATATCCAAATCTCCCTTAACATATATTTGTAGCATATCCCACTCCATGAGTTCCATGCTTAATCCATTGAATTTGGAACCACTTATGATATACCCCACTAGACTAAACATTTACACCATGTAGTCTAAATTCAAGTACAATGGAGAAAAGATGCTTGCTCAATTCTTGTGACATCTTGTAAGTTGTGCAACCCACGTTAGGACTCCTCTTCACTCCAACCAATTTAAAGTGCTCTTTTACCAGCAACCAACCCTTAATTAACTACCAAGCAAAGTATTCCACTTTAGGCATAGCCAACCTATGTCACACTTAAGAAGGTATGACATTAAATAGCTCCCTTTGATCATTCATCATGTCACAAAATGACTTCATAGTGAATACATCATTCCTTCTCATTCACCATATTAGCTTGTTTGTTTCCATATGTAAAAGTCGTTGGCTATGCAGCAATCCTTTAGACTCCTTGCATAGCCCTTGCTCCCAATCAAACAATTGGCAATGTTATACAATCTCCCATTCCTACTTATCAGCCTTTCACTATTCAAACTTGTTAACTAGACTATCTTTAATCTTTAATCTTTATCAAGGTAAAGTTAAATTTTCAATCGATATCTAGTGTCAAAAGTGTACTTTCTAAACATTTTCGACCAAATAGCTAAAATGGTATATAAGGGCCCTTAGATAATCAATTACTTTTTGTCACTCAATGCACGTTCCATAGGAAATTAGTGTCATCTACGTGCATTACTTCCCATTGTAAAATATTTTTCCTTTTCTCAATGTGTAAAACCAATGGGCATTTCTTCTCCTTAATTTCAAAATTATTTTTTTAAGTCTTTTATATGTTATACTTTTACTTTTATACTTTGTATTCAAAATTAATATAATATATTAGTTGAAAACTAATAATTTCTTTTTAAAACCTTAATGACTTAGTAACCTTTGAGATAACAATACTATATATGATACTCTTTTATATTTAATAAAATAATTTTATATTATATTTACTTCTTTGTTTTATTTAATTTTATGCTTATTCTCATATATATATATATGATACCTAAAATTAATTGACACACTAATGACACTTGTATAAATATTGTTGAAGACAACTTAAATAGATATATAATAAAATTTTGTGGAAATGTTGTTTTAAATAACTTTAAAAAATGAATTTCTTAATTTGGTTGTATCGTTGGCTTAAAAAAGCATTCATCTTATGTGTTTTTTTTTTTATGTTGTAAAATTATAGAAAATTAGATGTAAAAGCAATTTTGAAAACCTTGAAAGTATTTTCAAATTTTAAGTCATTTCACTGAAGAAATAAATTTTGATATTAAAATTTAAGAAAAAAGTAAAGATAGATCCAATGTGAAAGTAGAGTATAAATAATCAGAGAATTTCAAAAATACCTTTACAGTATAATGAGGAAACCTAAAACTGAGGAACGAGAGTATTTCGGACCTTTTCAAGAATATGGCGTTACCCCTTCACAACAACCTCGCCATCATCTTAATGCTGAAATCCACCTCTCTAGGACCCCATTATTGGCCTTGCTCATTATCATCAAGACAATCCTTTGTAACTTCTAAGCTTCCAACCATTCTTTTCAAAATTTCAAGAATCAATGGTTACACTCATCAGTAGCCAATGCCATCATCAAACCAAAAATAGGAATAGCCCAAGGATGTGATCTTTATCAGGTACCAATATCTAAAAAGCACGATTCATTTTCTCATCTACATTTTTTCCAGTAACAATATAATACTGATATAGAATAGGTAGCCTAAGAGTTAATGGATCAGAAGGATCATTAGAATTTAAAAGGAAAAAGTATAAGATGCTTAATCTTGGGTATTTTTGAAATAATTCTAGAATACACAACTGTGTAATAGCTTGATTTAATTTCCTTAATTGCTTTGACTAAGTAGGTAAGTACTTAATGCTAGAGGGTTTCCACGATAAACACATCTGTAAGCCTATGACCAATCATCCCATGAATTATCAATTTCAATGAAACACCATGTTTTCTTTTATGATAAATATCATTTTTTAAGGCTTAATCATGTATTAACCATATTATTGCGAAACATTGTTCCATTAAAGAATCTTACCAGATAATTAAGCAGTTAAATTGGCAATAAAGGATTTAACATCCTAATGAGAACCATAGAGATGATGGGTAAGAGGCTTCAATGGATGCAAGAGGTCCATTGCATATTCCAGAAGGACCAATAACACGAGCTAGAGCCAAAAAGATTAAAGAAACACTGAATGGGCTGATTCAAGACATTTAAGCCAACCACAAATGGTACGAATTCAATTTTTACAAAATATCTAGGCCTAATTAATATAATTAGAATACTTAAATATGTCAGATTAAGTAATAGCATTCCCTCATAAATAGGAGTTTATTCTTTATATTGGAATTTGTCCATATTTAGGAATTCCTCCAAAATAAGAACTTCTCTTAAGCAGGAATTTGTGACTCTTTAGAATTGCTATCTTAACCTATAAATAGCCACCCCTTGTAAGCTCTAGAAAATTGGACAACTTTCAGTGAAATAGAAAGCAAAGGTTTTTCTCTCTTGGTTCTTTTAAGGACTAAAGAACTTATCAAGAGGTACTTTTTCTTGTGGCATTCCAATTGACTTATCACTCCCAATCTCGTTCTTTCTTGGAGTGTGGCATCCATATCCTTCTTAAATACCCTAGGTTCGTGTTCCTTTGAAGGGTAGGTCTAGGGTTTGTGATATTAAACTCTGGTTTAGCTTTCCTTATTGTTCTTTGATTCATTGTATGCGTTAGGTCCTTAAGCCATGTCTTTTTGGGGTTTTTCGCATCAGTTGGTATCAGAGCCTAGTTCTAAATCAGGTTGAATCTACTTACTCTTCAATTTTCTACCTTGTTATTTATTTATTTCTATTTAGTTTGTCTATTCTGCGCATTACCATTCAAATGCACAAATTTGTTTGTTTGCAATCCTTCTCTCTCTGCTTGTTTGTTTAAGCTCATAAACGTGCTATTTCAATTCCAATTGTTGTGTCTAAGTATTCTACTATTGTTTTGTGTTTAAAAAAAAGAAGAAAAAAAGAAGAAAAAAAGAAAAAGGAAGGAAGAAGAACAAAAGAAAGAAAATATCAAATTCAAAGTTATTGATAAGGTTAACAGTTTGGTCATATTGGTCACAATAATAATAAAGTTTTCTTACTCAACTCCAATTCTACTATTTATTTTCCTATTTTGTTACCCAAGTTTGCCCTCTAAGTTATACTACCCCTATCCTAATTTTGTGAGTTTAGTTCATTAAATTCGTTTGTCTTGACATCCTTTTTCATTTTTTATTCCTTGTTCTCCAATTTGTTCAATTCTATGTCATTTATCTTATTTTGTTCAAAATCAATACCCTTGATTTACATTGTTTAGTTCTTTATAGAGATGAAAGGGAAAATCTAAGTGGTAAAAGGTAAGAGTGAAAGTTCATATAAAGAAAAAGCCATAAAGAGTGTAAACATGAGGGAGTGTGACACAATCTTTTGAGTGACACACATGAGGGAGTGTTCTGTGAGCTATACTATGACGTCCAAAGACAAAGGTGTAGCTCAAGAGGGAGCTGGTAATGTGTCCTTCATGATCAAAGCTATGCAACAAAAATTTAAGTGCATGAATACCAGATTTGATGATTTGAGGGAAAGGATGAAGGAGCAAGCTAATATTATAGCAGAGTTGCAAAGGAGACATAGGGAATATAAGGCTCCTAAAGCAAGAAGGCCATTGAGACGTATCTATGACCATGAAGATAATGTAGAAGATGATGAATTTGAAAATCAAGCTACAATGGTTAGAACTGTTAACAATAGAAGGGATAGAAGAGAATTTGGGAGGTAAGTCACCAACGACCATAATTTGGGCAGTATTAAAATGGCAATTCCCCCATTCCAAGGTAAGAATGATCCTGATGCATACCTAGAATGGGAGAAAAAGGTTGAATTGGTTTTTGGTTGTCACAACTATTTCGAGGAGAAAAAGGTAAAGCTTGCTACAGTTGAATTTACTGATTATGCTATTATTTGGTGGGATCAACTTGTTTTGACTAGGAGAAGGAATCATAAACGGCCTATTGATACATGGGAGGAGATAAAGGCTATCATGAGGAGGAGGTTTGTCCCTAATCACTATTATAGGGAGTTGTACCAAAGGCTGTAAGGGCTCATTCAAGGCACCAAAAGTATGGAAGACTACCATAAAGAGATAGAGATTACCATGATTAGGGCAAATGTAGAAGAAGATAGAGAGGCAACCATGGCTCAATTTTTGTAGGGGCTAAATAGGGACATAGCAAATGTGGTTGAATTACAACACTATGTGGAATTAGAAGACATGGTGCACATGGTAATGAAAGTTGAAAGGCAACTTAAACAAAAGGGCTCTATATGGTTTGGGCAAAATTCGGTTTCTACCTCATCTTTGAAGCTAAATTGGAGTAAAAAGGATGAGATGGCCAATTATAAGTCCAAAACTGAGCTATCAAAGTACAAGAATGTGGGTTCTAGCAAGGAGACAGGTAAATTTAAACCCCAACTGAGTAGAAATAAAGATGTTAAATGTTTTAAGTATTTGGGTAGGGGTCACGTTGCATCTCAATGTCCAAATAAGTGTGCAATGATCTTGAGAAGTAACAGTGATGTTGAAACTTAAAGTGAATTGGATGATGATTCTGTGCCATCATTAGAGGGTGAAAGTGATATAGAAGAGTATCCAATTAACAGAGTAGCTCTCATTACAAGGCGAGCATTGAATGTGCAAGTAAAGGAAGAAAATGAGGTGTAACGAGATAACATCTTTCAGACAAGGTGTCTCATCAAAGATAAGGTATGTAGTATGATTATTGATGGTAGAAGTTGCACTAATGTCGCTAGCACAACTATGGTTGGGAAGCTAGATTTACCTACTATGAAACATCCTAGACCATATAAGCTTCAATAGTTGAATGAGAGTGGTGAAGTGAAGGTAAATAAGCAAGTGCTCGTATCATTTTCTATCGGAAGGTACCATGATGAAGTTTTATGTGATGTTGTACCTATACATGTGGGGCATATTTTATTAGCAAGACCATGGAAATTTGATAGACAAGTTACACATGATGACATCAAGAATCGATATTCCTTTGTAATGAATTAAAAACTTGTCACTCTTGTACCATTATCACCTCAACAAGCATATGAGGATCAATTAAGGATTAAAAATGAGAGTGAACAGAAAAGAGAGATTGATAAAAGAGAAAAGAGAGGAGAAAACATGAGGACACAAGAAAAAGAGAAGAAAAGAGAAAGTCTCTATGCAAAAAGAAGTGATGTCAAAAGAGCATTCTATGCCAAACAGCCTATGATTGTACTTTTGTATGAAGAGGCTTATTTTAACACTAACAAGTTTGACCTATCTTTGCCTAGTGTTGTTTTTACTTTATTGCAGGAATTTAAAGATGTATTCCTTGACGATGTCCCAAGTGGATTACCTGCCACCTAATAGAGGAATTGAGTATCAAATTGATTTCATCTTAGGTGCATCCATCCCTAACCAGCCAACATATAAGAGTAATCATGAGGAGACAAAATAGCTTCAAAGGTAGGTTGAGGAGCTTATATCCAAAGGATATGTGAGGGAAAGCATGAGTCTATGTGTTGTTCCTGTCCTACTTGTACCTAAAAAAGATAGGACTTAGAGGATATGTGTTGATTGTTAAGCAATCAACAAAATCATAGTATATCGTCACCCCATACCTAGATTAGATGACATGTTGGATGAATTGCATGGGTGATGTGTCTTTTCTAAGATTGATTTGAAAAATGGATATCAGATTAGGATGAGAGAGGGAGATAAGTGGAAAACAACTTTCAAAACTAAGTATGGGTTGTATGAGTGGCTTGTGATGCCGTTTGGTCTCACTAATGCACCAAGCACTTTTATGTGACAAATGAATCATGTTTTACGTGCATTCATTGGTAAATTTGTAGTTATGTATTTTGATGATATTTTGGTCTATAGTAAAACCTTAGAAGATCATCTTGATCATTTAAGTTCTGTTGTAAGTGTTTTACGTTCTAAGAAATTGTATGCTAACTTACATAAATGTTCCTTTTGTACTAATCAGATTACATTTCTTGGCTATGTTGTTAATGCTAAAGGCATTGAGGTTGACGAGGAAAAAGTTAAGGTAATTTGTGATTGGCCTACATTTAAGTCAACTAGTGATGTGCGTAGCTTTCATGGTATAGCTAGTTTTATAGGCACTTTGTTAAAGACTTTAGCACCATTGCCGCACCACTCACTGAGCTTATCAAAAAGAACATGAGTTTTCAGTGGGGTAGTGACCAAGACAAGGCTTTTAATTGTATCAAGGAGAAATTAAGTTCTGCACCCTTACTTACATTACCTAACTTTGTAAAAGCTTTTGAGATTGAGTGTGATGTTCAGGTATTGGCATTGGAGCTGTTTTGATGCAGGAAAGGCACCCAATTGCTTACTTAAGGAGTCAATGGATTAAAACCATATACGATTTCAAATGAAGAATAAATATTAGTAGAATGAACACTCTTATTATACGCAAACTTGACATATGGTAAATACTCTTCCCATGTTTTCAAATTTGTTCGGATAATAGCATGCAAAAGAGTAGAAAGAGTCGATTAACTACCTCAGTCTGCCCATCAGTTTGTGGATGACAAGTAGTTGAAAACAATAGCTTAATACCTAACTTACCCCACAAAGTCTTCCAGAAGTAGCTTAAGAACTTTGTATCCTATTATGAAACAATGCTTCGTGGCATGCCATGCAAACGTACTACTTCTCTAAAGAATAATTCAGCCATGTTATTTACATCATCAGTTTTATGACATGAGATGAAGTGTGCCATCTTTGAAAATCTATCAATAACAACAAAATACAAAATCCCTACCCTTTTTTGTTTGTGGCAATCCTAGTACAAAGTCCATAGATAAATCAACCCAAAGATGGTTAGGTATGGGTAAAGGGGTATACAAGCCATGAGGTAAAACTTTAAATTTAGCTTGTTTGCATGTTATGCATTTCGTATATATCCTCTCAACATTTTGTTTCATTAGTGGCTAAAAGAAATGTTCATTTAGGACATCAAGGGTTTTCCTAACTTCAAAATGACCCATTAGACCACCCTTATGAGCTTCTCTTACAACAACTCCCTCAAAGAACTCATAGGCATGCATAAATGATTTTCCTTAAATAAGAAACCCTTATGCCTATAAAACTTGTCAAATATGCCGGTCAATGAGTATGCCAACTTAGATAGGGAATGCAAGGCTGACATATTGAAAAATGAATTGAGCAACACGCATCCCATGTCAACAAGGGATGAAAGAAGGTGGTGTTTGAACCTGATGATTGGGTTTGGGTGCATATGTGTAAGGAACAATTCCCAGCTCAGAGGCGTTTGAAGCTACAACCTAGAGGAAATGGTCCATTTCAAGTTGTAGCCCGAATTAATGACAATGCTTATAAGTTAGACCTTCTTGGTGAGTATAATGTGAGTGCAACATTTAACGTTTCTGATCATTCCCTTTTGATGTAGGTGATGATTCGGGAACGAATCCTTTTGAGGAGAGGGGAAATGATGAGAACCATAAAAATGATGGGTGGGAGGCTTCAATGGATGCAAGAGGTCCATTGCACATTCCAGAAGGCCCAATAACATGAGCTAGAGCCAAAAAGATTAAATAAGCACTAAATAAGCTGATTCAGGACATTCAAGCCAACTAAGCTTCAAATGGTGCGAATTCAAATTTGATAAAGAGTCCAGGCCTAATTAATATAATTAGAATACTTAAATAGGTCAACTAAGTAATAGCATTCCCTCCTAAATAGGAGTTTATTATCTATGAAGTTCCCAACTTCACCCTAGGATCTGATAGGGGGGTGAATCAGTATCACACTCCTTAAAAAAACTCTAATAATTTAAGACAAAAATGAACTCTTTCCCAGATTTAACTAAGGTAGACTATTGTTACCTACTGATTACAATAGTTCCCAAAGTTACCTTTTAGACACCTTGCCTATTAAACAAATCGGTTGTTCTTGACTATGTCTTCTTTTAGGTTATGGGTTTGATGATTCTTTAGCTGTGTTCACAACTCAATTCAAAATATAGAATGTAAATTCAAAGTAAGGACACAAGAGATTTACGTGGTTTCGTCAATGTGACGTAATGGTAGGGATTCTTTTTCTACCAAGACAATCCACTATACTTAAGAACACCAGTGTAGTATCCCCCATGATTATAATGGATGTCTTAATCTTTTACTCCTTTTACTATTGCAAATACAAAGAAATCACAATACAAAGAGTGTCACTTACTGTGTCTACCCTTCTTCTAACTTGTGTTGCCTCTGTGTGATTTGAATGGGCTACTTCACTGTCGCTTGGAAGATCACCAAGACTCTCTCTAACCTCTCTTAAAGAAATCTGGAAAACGTTGAGTCCTCTCAAATGTTACACTGAATTTCTTCTCTAGGTTATCTCAGCCAACTCTTAGTCTTACCGTCTCACTGTCTCACGGCCTACACTCACACTTCATGTCTACCGTTTCACGTCTTATAGCCTGCCTCATGCTACTGGTCTATTGTTTCACGTCTCTCAACCTATAACACACTTCTGGTCTAACGTTTCATGTCTCTTGGCCTGCCTCACGTTTCTGGTCTAACGTTTCACATCTCTCAGCCTGCCTCACATTTTTGGTTTTGTTGGTTCACGTCTCTCCCGTTTCTGATCTACTCTCACACCCCGTTGCACATTCTGGTCTATCACGCCTTATCGCACATTCTAGTCTATCATGCCTCATGGCACATTCTGGTCTGTCATGCCTGTTGGGGCGTTCTGGTCTATCAAGCCTAGTGGGTTGTTCTGGTCTGTCACTCCCCATCGCACGTTCTGGTCTGTCACACCTAGTGGGTCATTTTAGTGTGTCACTCCTCGTCACACGTTCTGGTTTGTCACACCTAGTGGGACGTTCTAGTCTGTCACGCCTAGTGGGTCATTTTGGTCTGTCACGCCTAGTGGGTCATTCTGGTCTGTCACTCCTCATCACACATTCTGGTCTGTCATCTTCTCTTCCAAGTGGTCTCACGGATACTAGGTTTGCTGTTTGCTTTATTTTCCTATCGCTCTCCAAAAGAGATAAGTCTTGGTTTATATACTCCCTTATATGAAAACCCTAGTAGGGTTTACTATAGCTGCAGTAAATTTCCTTTCTTGTCCTTCCATGTAGCTTCATCTTATTGTTCCATTCAAAATTCAACATTATCCTCCTTTTTAATTTATTTTTTTCAAGCAATGCTAAACTCCCTCTATAAGTTCACTCCAAGGAGATCACTTTACGAGGTTATTTGACATGCTAGTCTTATCCTGTAATTCCTGAGATATAAGCTACTTCTACTTATACACTTAAATCTAGTTAACAACAATTACAACCCATACAAAGTTATAGGAACAACAGTCTATGTTAAAATTAGTCCATATTTAGGAATTCCTTCAAAATAAGAATTTCTCCTAAATAGGAATTTGTAACTCTTTAAGATTGCTATCTTAGCCTATAAATAGACATCCCTTGTAAGTTCTAGAAAATCAGACAACTTTGAGTAAAATAGAAAGTAAGAATTTTTTTCTCTTAGTTCTTTTAGGACTAAAAAGCTTATTAAGAGATACTTCTTCTTATGGCATTTCAATCGACTTATCACTTCCAATCCTTTCTTTCCTAGAGTGTGATATCCATACATTTCTTAAATACCTTAAGTTCATGTAAGGGTAATTTCAAAGTTTGTGATATTAAATTCTGATTTATTTTTTCTAGTTATTCTTTAATTCCTTATATGCATTGATCCC
The DNA here is from genome assembly GCA_020615895.1 of Ceriops decandra. Lineage (NCBI taxonomy): Eukaryota > Viridiplantae > Streptophyta > Magnoliopsida > Malpighiales > Rhizophoraceae > Ceriops > Ceriops decandra. The sequence continues at coordinate 5,129,861 of JAHLGO010021099.1, read as the reverse complement.
TAAGTCACGTTTTTTTTTTTTTTTTTCGGCATCACATCCTCATCTTGAGTAAGCCCATATTTCTTTACCTTGGAAAAATTCTCTTCTGGGTAGACCCCACGATTGTAGAGTATCCTAAAACAAGAATCAACCAATATTCCTTTGAAGAGCAACTGGGTTTAGATTACGTAATCAAAAATGGAAACAATGCAATAATTTCAAAAAAGAATGAACTTCACCTGTCGGCTACGTAACCTGAAAATGGTAAATCAGAAAACTAACAAAAATCAGCCAAAAGATTATGAAAACCACCATAAACCCAGAAAAGTCAATCAAATAATTCAAATTAAACAAAGCAATGAAAAGGGTTTAAAAAAAAAAAAAGAAGACAATCAAGACTATTCCATATGTATTTGGTAATTTTATATATGTTGAACTTAATTAATATAATGTATTTAGAGATATAAGTAATTAACTTAAATAAATTAAGAATAAAGTACATTGTAATCATTATATTTTTATTTTAAGTAATTCATTTATCTTCAGTTTTTAAAGAAGAAAACATTTTAATGGAATAAATATAGTATAAATTATAAGAGATGAACAAAGATATTACGCTTGCTGGAATTTAGTCAAGTGGCAAGTGGGGCTTTACGTAATCCTCTGCTTGCTGTGTTTGACCGCCGGCATATCCCGTTTTACGGTCCAACTAGTCGGCTCGGTTTGATTTTTAAGATATTGATATAGAGTCATTTAGGTTAGGTAAGTGATGGAGAGTTGAGACATGACCATTGAATATAAGAATAATAAAACAATATGATCTTAATACTTATATTAAGATTTTCCATTCTTCTAACCTCTGCAATTGGATTTTATAATAAATAATTTTTTAAAAAAATATTATAATATTTTTCTTTCATTTATAATATTTAAAAATACTTTTTATATACCCCAACCCAAGAAGGGACTTGAACTTGGAACCTAAAATTGGAGGATAAGGTTAGGTCGCCCCGGGAAGCAGTCGTAGCTCCGTATAGGGGGAAACGGCCGGCTGGTGCCCCGGCGAGTGGACTTCACGCGTTTTGGGGTTTGCGGGGTTGGATTATGGAGATGGTGTGGAAGGTTCTATGATTTTTTTGCAATGGGGCGAATGTAAGTTTGTAAGGTTATTTTTTTTTTTTTAGATTTTATTACATTTTTTTATCGAATTTATCGACATTATTATCATAAACAGGTCTTTCTACCTATTCTCCAGTGTTTGGCAGCAGACATTGAATTTGAAATGGGTTGATTCTAATTTCACTTATTACAAAATTATTATATTTTTTTAAAAAAATTAATTGCATATAATATTTATATTTATAAGATTAAAATATATATTTTTTTTATTACGTAGGATTCCGTCGTACTGGACTTACACGCCCCATACTTACAACATTTTGCTCCCTTTCTTTATTTATAAAATATTTATTATTTTATTTTACTATTACTTTACTTTTTTTTTTTTGACTTAGATTTCCATCCCCAACCGTATGAGCTTAGCCCCGCTCTCCTCCCGTTATCCTATTTCGAAAACGAATTCACATTAAATTATTGTTACTTTAAATACAAATTTATAATCATACCAGTGATTATAATTATATCAAATTATTAAAAATATGAAATCAATTGTCATAATAATCTAATATGGTGTGTTCATAAAACTTATTTAACTAAAAAAATTCTTTTTTGTAATTTTACTTTTTTTATTTTTCTCACGAATATATTATCATTAACATATATTGATTTTTATTTCACAAGTCGGAGTGCAATACAAGTAGGCCAAAACTATAATATGCTTGATTGCCTGTGGAATTCATTTTTATTAAATGTGTTGCTGTGAGCGTTGGAGTCGTCTGATTGCTGAACAAGATGCCCAACGTCATGATCTCTCCCACCACCAAATATGATCCAATTACTGCTTTCTTCTTCTGTTCCCACAGGTGGGATTGGGATAAATACTTCGAATTCAAAATACTTTTCCCGCATTGTTGACCACTGAACGAAATCTGATGAGTCGAAATGTGCACTGGTTTACATCTTTTTCGCATCTAAGCTAGGCTTCTATCATCGTTTGTCTGCACAAATAACGGACCGATTGGAGTGAATACACACAAGATCTACAAGAAACACCGCCTAATATATATTAACATATATTAATTGGCCAATGAACACAATTAGAAAGACCTTTTTTTTTTGGGGGGGGGGGGGGAAATCACGTCTTTTTGTTCTTTCGGTAAACAGAATATTTGACCAAATTTTTCTGGAATATGCCTTACGCTGAAGGTTTCATGGATATAATCCTCTGACCAAGAATAATCTCAACAATTTTTTTTTTTTTTGAGGTCAAAATCTCAAGGCAAATTTGATGGAAAGAGTGAGTTTGACCACTTAAACGGCTTCATCATCAAACTGTTGCCGATAGCCTCTTCTTATTTAGGAAATGATGGGATTCTGGCAGTAGGAAAAAAAAAAAAAAAAGAAAACGGTGTACAACAAAGTAAAGCCTTCGTACTTTTGTTGGGAAAAATGTTGCCGACACAAAATAAAGCGAGAGTAGTCCCTGTCAGGTTTGCGAGCTGCCGAGGTGTGGCGTTTGAGATCAATCCTCGCACTGATCCATTTGCCATTCAAGAACCCGTGAAAGGTTCGAGCAACGAAAGCAAGAAAAATATATGGTCCTTTGATATTGATTTAGAAGGAGGTGGCGAGGGTGAGACGAATAAAGAGAGAGAGTTGGAAGAAGGTGACGAAGAAAGAAAAGAGAAGCCATCCCCAGTTCAGGTTCCTAATAAGCAAGAACAGCAACAAACTCTAGGTGCACAACCAAGCAAGCAAGAATCAAGATTGTCTGTTATATTACTCGACCAAGGCCTCTTCACGGTGTACAGGCTTCTCTTCGTTGTCTGCGCTGTTGTGAACATTGCTTGCTTAGTACTGGCTGCGACAGGGAATTTTCCACATGCAAGAGAGAGAGCTTCTCTTTTTTCGATTGCAAACATTCTTGCATTGACAGTATGCAGGAGTGAGGCCATCCTACGAGTTGTGTTCTGGGTCACAGTCAAAGTCCTGGGGAGATCATGGGTACCTATTCAAATCAAGACTGCAGTGACATCCGTCCTTCAAAGTCTTGGTGGAATACACAGCGGTTGTGGGATTTCTTCCATAGCGTGGCTTATATATGCCCTGCATCTCACTCTCAAATACAGAGAAAATACTTCACCAGAGATCATAGCTGTGGCATCCGTCATTCTTGCTCTTCTCTGCCTCTCTTCTTTGGCGGCATTCCCTTTGCTTCGACATCTCCATCACAACGTATTTGAAAGGACTCACCGGTTTGCTGGATGGACAGCATTAGCATTCCTCTGGGCGTTCATCATGCTCACAATTTCACATGACCCAAAAACCAAATCATCCAATAATGATTTTGGTTCTAGACTGGTCAAACAACAAGAATTCTGGTTCACAGTAGCCATCACCCTGCTTATTATTTTACCTTGGATAGTCGTTAGACGTGTACCCGTGAAAATATCATCTCCTTCCGGCCAGACCTCCATCATCAAATTCCAGGGAGGAGTGAAACCAGGTATTTTGGGTAGAACTAGCCCATCCCCGTTTTCAGAATGGCATGCTTTTGGCATCATATCTAATGGAAACTCGGAACACATGATGCTTGCCAGTGCCGTTGGTGACTTCACAAAATCCTTGGTTTCCAACCCGCCAACCCATTTGTGGGTTAGGCAAATTCACTTTGCTGGGTTGCCTTATTTGACCAACCTGTATAACAGAGTCCTGTTGGTGGCAACCGGGTCTGGGATTGGCCCATTTCTTTCGTTTCTTTTACAGCCATGCCAAGCTGATGTCCGCGTGCTTTGGATTGCAAAGGGGGTAGAGAAAAATTTTGGCAAAGAAATTATGGAGATGATGAGCGGACATCCAGAGGACAAAGTAATTGTCCACGATACAGCGGTGCTCGGTCGGCCCAAAGTGCCTGAAATGAGCGTTGCTACTGCCAAAAAATGGGGAGTTGAAGTGGTTATCGTTACCAGCAATCCGGTAGGAACCAGGGATGTTGTTAATGCATGCAAGGCCGCAGGAATCCCAGCCTTTGGTCCCATTTGGGATTCCTAGATGGTTAACCAAGGTTTGATTTGCTGCATTTGTTGCCACTCTTCCTTCCTTTGGTGCAACATGATAATTAATTTCTCAAGTCATTATAATCATCGCAACAAAAGCGCCGATGGATGGATGTAATTGTCTTGGGAATAAATGACAGCATTTCGATATACTCAGACTCTCGAGACTTTGTCATATATTCCGAATGTGGAGCCAAGCTCATTCTGTTGTACGTGGGTGTGTTAGATAACTATGCCTTGTTATGGTCTAACAGTTTTACTATTTCATTTGTATCATGTGGTCATGCGTTGGAATTCTTGGTAGCATGTTCAGAGAAACTAAATATACATCTGTCTTTTGCACGGTTCTGAGAATGGCTGGTAAGTATTGCTGAGTTTGCTCCGTGGGTTTGTGTTAGTAGCCAAATCCACTGCGCTGAATGAATATAAGGGCTGCCATGTAAATGTAAAGGGGTCAATTCTATAAATTTGAAATATTTATTTTATCAATTACATAACAAAAACATTACTTATAAAAAAAGAGTTTTAACTTTGAAAGATACAACTTCTTATAGCGATTAGGCATGTCCTTAGTTTAGTTCGGTTCAGTTTCGCTTTAGATTCTGAGGCCATGGGGAACTGTAAACCAAACTACAATGAATTATTGATTCTAGTTCTAATTCTAGTTTAGTTCTTGGGTCCAGTTTGGTTAAGCCTCTAAATCTTGTTTAATTTAGTTCTTGTTCAATCTAATTCAAAATTTTCCAATTTGAGTTGGTTTAATCGGATTTGGTCACCTGTTTTATGAAAAATTTGAAATATATTCAACTTTTTAATGGATAAAATTCATGTAAATTGTTATATTAACGGTAACTTTGGCCGTTGATTCAATTTTTTATTTCTATTTTATTTTTAATGAAACCCACAGTTTAAGTGGTGATTATGGTTTTGGTGTGGAATCATTGGCTTCAACAGCAATTCATAATTCTTAGAAAAGCAAAAGCCTTGACCGGACCATCGCTTCCCAAGGTTCCAATTCAAGAGAGAACCACGGCCACGTCTAATAGCAAATTAATGTCCCACTTTCTACTTTAGTGTTCAAACATGACCTTGAAATGAAGGATGAATGATGTAACTAATCTTCATGTTTCAATGGAGGCTTTACCCAAGACTTGTTAAGAAGAAAATGAGGAAAAAAATTTTCTAGAAATGTTTCCCATTGAATTAAGTGACTTTGAAGCTGTCTAATTTCCATATGTAATGAATAGAAGATTGGATCACATGTCCAATATTATTTTGTGTATATCTATATAATGATATTATATTAGAAAAACCAATTTTTGAAGGAAAAATGTAATGATTTTTTTTTATTAAGTCAACTTAATAATTAGAATAGTTTGACCAGCGTGTATTTTGATTAGATTTTCTTGTTAGATAGATTTTTTTTTGTTCCTAATTAGTCTATCACTATTACTTTCTCAATTAAGACATTAAAACAAGCTTTAACTCAAAAATATCTTATATATATATATATGTAAGTAATATAAGTAATATAATATACAAAACAACAAATGATAAGGGGTCAATTTTGTAATGCTAGAGTTAGCAAAACATGCCGTAGAATGAAAGGTAGACCAAGTGAGAAGCATCATTTTCACAATATGACAACAAAATCAACTGTTACGTTAATGTAGTTGTTGGATAGAATAAGAATCATATGAGAAGAAAATTTTTTGTATTCGATGAATTAATAGCCCATCGCTATCCATAATGAATCTTGCTAGACATGTCATGGGTCCCTTCCTAATTGATAAAAAAGGAGTTAATTTTGTAATGGTTGCGTAATGAAAGTCTTTTTATATGACTTAGAAGAGAAGAAAAAGTCATTGTATTTGGCTTAATGGCATTCTTGATGAGGAAGATTGAAGATACCAAATTATAATTCTTCATTTTTTTTAAAAAAATATTATAGTTGTGAGATGCTATGATTTAACTAATTAAGTACCTTTAATTTGATAAATTAAACCTCCTTCAAATGCTTATAAATAAATAAACATTTATTTTGCTCTCCAATCTAACCAAAGTCTCAAATGTAGAAATTTGAAAAAAAAAAAGCCCAAAAATTTAGATCATTGACTTGCATGACTTATAAGCTTTCTGATTTCCATGATAAAATGATTCAAAAAGACCTTATGTTTATATTACTCTATGTGTGTGTATAAAGAGATAACACTAAAAAAAAATTATGGGAAAATTTTTTTGGTCTTTTTCCATAATAGAGCCAACTTGTGATTTATGTCTATTTGGATTAAATTTTCTTGTTTAGCAAATTTTTTTTGTTGTTCCTAATTAATCTATGGTGTTTAAATTTTATAATAATTAAATTTTGATGCAAATATAATTTATATTATAGCACCATGTTGTTTTACCCACATCTCTTTTGAGAAGGTAAGCCTATCCAATTTTATACAGGATAACATGTAATTTATGGGATCTTTGGGATTCCTTTATGATTTTTAGGGTAATTTAAAGTACAAAATGTTTCCAATTGTAGGCAAATATGTTTCTATCATGCGAAAAAGTGCAAGTTGGTTTGATGACTAATATGGACTCCAATTATATGTAAATGGAACCCAATAACAATGTAGGTATAGGATCGTTGTGACATAAGTTACAGGATTAGAGTTTTGACCTAACAATTATAAAACAACTAAGAACTATAACTATAGGATTCAAACGTTACTCCTAATAACAACAATGTTGAAGAAGATAAATCTATTGAATGAACACACTTAAGTGTGAAAATTCATTAGTTCTTAAAGAACTAGAAAAAATGATTTGTTTACTTATAAAAAAAGTTTTGCCTCCTTTAACCATCCTTTTTTCTCTTTTAATGAGGACTATTTTAGGTCTTACACTAAGAGGAGGGTGAATCAATATGAGATATCCTTTTTTGACAAATTGATTTAGATTTAACCTTTATAAGCTGTTAGAGTCGATGATCCCATTTTTTTATTTTTCTTCTTTATGTGAGCGCGACCGTACGAATATAAATTAATGCATAAGCACCCAAACACACATGACAATTTTTACGTGGTTCACCCATAATGTGTGAGCTACATTTACAGTGTGATAAGATCCCTCTTAAATCATACAATCCACTCTTGCTATTAAGGGATACAATAATGTTATGGAAGGATCACTTCTCTATCATTTGTGGAAGGGCTACTCCTTAACCACTTACAACGATCTATTGATCACTCTAAGGGTATCCTATCATGTTTTTTAACAAATTTATTAAGAGTTTATGATGAAACTTTTCCTATAGAACAATTACTTAATGTGTACAGACTACTAGTGCAGAATATGGATCTTCTCCTTCCATCAATGTCAATGTTGACTTACTCACTATCGGTGCTACCTGCATGTGATACTAATGTTGTCCATATGCATTGTTGTTGTTGTTCGTGTACGCTGCTAATGTTGTCTGCACTAATGCTGTTCGTACACACTGCTGCTACTATTCATGTGCACTACTCTTGCTGTCAGCACGTGGTGCTGCTGTTATTTATGCGCATTGCTAATTTTATCCACACGCGTTACTGCTATTGTCCATATGCGTTGTTAATGCTGTCTTCACCTGCTGCTGTCATTGTTCGCATGCACTCCACACCCGCTGCTCTTGTTATTCACATGCACAACTACTGTTATCCATTTGCGTTGCTGCTACTGTCTACATGCACTTTGCACATGCTGCTCTTGTTATTAGCATGCACTATGGCTGCTTATCACGCGTATTGTTCCTGTTGTCTATACGTGTTGCTCCTACTATCTGCACGCATTGTGATTGTCCACACGTGTCGTGACTATTGTCTACATATGCTATTCTTGTTATCTGAGTACACTGCTATTGTGTACTTATGTTGTTGTTGTTATCTGTTTGCGTTACTGCTACTATCTGCGCGCACGCTGCAATTGTCTTCTTGCATTGCTGCTATTATCCCTGTGTGCTGTGATTGTTTTCTTGTGCCATTGTTGCTATCCCTATGTGTTGTAATTGTCTTCTCACACTGCTGCTACTCTCTCCGCACATTATAGCTATCTTCTTGTGCTGTTGCTACTATTTACGCGCATTGCAGCTGTTTTCTCGTGTCATTAGTGTTGTTTTCAAGTGCACCACTTGTTGTTGTACGTTGGTTGTTGGTGCAAGATCCTTATGCTGTTGCTTCACCTCTTGTTAGACTCACAGGGTGTTGCTACCTCCTTCTAGTTTGTCTTCCTTAGCTACTTTGTTGGTTTGCTAATGCATCTGCTGCCTTGGTAAGGATTTAATTGTGCCAGCTGCCACCTTGGTAAGGGTTTGCTAGTATGACTGTTCTCTTAGTGGTGTTTGTTGGTACGTCTGCTGCCTTGGTGAGGGTTTTGCTATTTTAATGGCTAGTTGCCTTGCTTTCTTTCTTTTCTGGTTACACTTTGCTGCTTCTCTTTAGTGGTTGCTGCACTCTCATTGGCTGGCTGCCTTACTGCCTCTCCTTAGTGGCTACTGCACTCTCCTTGGTTGGCCTGTTATCACCAGTTTCTCCCAATGACCTCATTACATCTCAACGGCATTTATAACATTAAATCAATACATATAACCGTGTGAGATGGTGTTGACAACAAATCCAACATTAGCCATTGAAGATGGGTTCAACACCTTTTTATATGCTAATCACCAAAAACTCTAGTTGCTAAGATGAACTTATTAATTAAATTCGTTCAATCCACTACATAATAATAAAAACTTATGAAAATAACTCATTTAGATACTGAAATTTGTCTAACCCACTATATAACAATATAACCCATCAAAATAACCCATTCAAACACCCAAACACAGACTGTTAGCTCCAACTTTCTTCCTAAGGCTATGGTTTTCATATTCTTCCATAGATGACATATATGCAAGCCTTGGTAAAGCCTCTATCATCCTTAATTCATGCCTAGCAATTTTCTATAAGTGAATGTCGCATAACAAGTTGTTAAGTGCTTCTTTTATTTTCTTTGACCTTACCTTTATCATTGATCATCCAAGGTTTTACAAAGCATTAACTTCCTTATCGATTTAAGTTGGTACAATATGACTTCCATCATTCTCTTTCTCCTTAAAATGATTTGTCCTTAAATCAACACCTCATAATATCTTTCAAAAGTGACTCAAAACGTTTTGCATCATGATCTAACATAATAGTCTTTGGCACTCTATGTAGGCAAACAATTTCTTTAAAAAATAAATTTGCAATGTGCGTGACATCATTTGTTTTAGTGCAAATAATGAAATGCACCATCTTTGAAAACTTGCCAACTGCAACAAGAATATAATCTTGACCCTTTTTGTACTTAGGTAAATAATAAAATCCATATAAATGTCAATCTAAGGTTCATAAGTAATTTCTAAAGGCATATACTCACTATAAGACAAAGCCCTAGACTTAGCTTGTCTACAAGTAAAACACTTGACACAGACTCTTTCAACATTCCTTTTCATATATGGCTAAAAATTTTTTTTATTTAAAACATCAAGTCTTTTGAATGCCAAAGTGTCCCATTAAACCACCCCCATGAGCTTCTCTCACCAGTAGTTTTTTCGTAGACCCTTAAGGAATACAAAATTTATTTACTTTAAACAAATACCCCTTATGTTTATAGAACTTACCAAAAGCAACTTTCTCATATACAGCATATATGTTAACAAAGTTAACATCATTATCATACAAATCAATAATGTGCTCAAACCCCAACAACATAATGCTCAAAGTGCTAATCAATGTGTATTTATGTAACAATGTGTCAGCAACAACATTTTCCTTACTTGATTTGTATTGAATTACATAAGGAAAGGTTTTAATAAGCTTAACCCATTTGCATGTTCGCTATTCAACTTACCTTGCCTTTTCAAGTGTTTTAAAGACTTATGATTAGTTTGAATTACAAACTCCTTAGTCCAAAGGTAATGTTGCTATGTTTTTAAACTCATAACAAGTGCATACATTTGTTTATCATAAGTTGGATAATTCAATATTGCTGCGCTTAACTTCTCACTATAGAATGTAATAGGTCATTTCTCTTGCATGAGAATTCCTACAATCCTAATGCTCGATGCATCACATTCAATTTCAAAGATCTTAGAAAAATTAGGCAAAGAAAAAAGTGGTGCATTACACAACTTAGACTTAAGCAAATCAAAGGCATCTTGTTGTTCCTTACTTCACTTAAAACTCACACTCTTTTTAATCACCTTAATCAATGGTACAACTATGGTACTAAAATCCATAATGAACTTCCTATAAAAGCTAGTCAAACTACGGAAACTCCTCACATTGCTTTTGCTCTTAGGTGTAGGCCATTCTTGAATAGATTTAATTTTCTCTTTATCAACTCTATGCCATGAATACAACATAATCCAAGAAAATGACATAATCTTTGCAAAAATCACATTTCTTTAAATTGGTAGACAATTTCTCTTATTTTAATATATTAAGCACACAACACAAATGTTCAACATGCTTTTCTAAATTCCTAGTGTATACTAATATGTCATCAAAATAAGTTACAACAAATTTTCCTAAGAAAGGTCTTAAAACATGATTCATTAATCTCATAAAAGTATTAGGTACATTAGTCAAACCAAAAGGTATAACTAACCATATATACAAACCATGCTTAGTCTTGAATGTAGTTCTCCACTTATCACCTTCCTTTATCTTAATTAGATGATACCTATTTTTAAATTCAATTTTAGAGAAGTAACCAGCAACATGTAATTCATCAAACATATCATTAATATACAATTCATCATGCCAAAGGTAATGCTACCATATTTCTAAACTTCTAACAAGTGCATACATTTGTTTATCATAAGTTGGATAATTCAATATTCCCACACTCGACTTCTCATTAAAGAATGTAATAGGTTGTTCTTTTGTACGAGAACTCTTCCAATCCTAATGCTCGATGCATCACATTTAATTTCAAAGATCTTAGAAAAATCAAGCAATGAAAAAAGTGGTGCATTACACAACTTAGACTTAAGCAAATCAAAGGCATTTTGTTGTTCCTTACCCCACTTAAAACCTATACCTTTTTTAATCACCTCAATCAATGGTGCAACTATGGTACTAAAATCTTTAATAAACCTCTTATAAAAGCTAGTCAAAACATGGAAACTCCTTACATTGTTCATGCTCTTAGGTGTAAGCCATTCTTGAATAGCTTTAATTTTCTCTTTATCAGCTCTATGCCATGAATGGATACAACATAACCCAAGAAATTGACATGATCTTTGCAAAAATCACATCTCTTCAAATTGGCATACAATTTCTCTTCTCTCAACACAATAAGCATATAACGTAAATGTTCAACATGCTCTTTTAAATTCTTAGTGCATATTAATATGTCATCAAAATAAGTCATAAGAAATTTTCCTAAAAAATGTCTTAAAACATGATTCATTAATCTTATAAAAGTATTACATGCATTAGTTAAACTAAAGGACATAACTAACCATTCATACAAACCATGTCCACTCATCATCTTCCTTCATTCTAATTTAATGATACCAACTCTTAAGGTCAATTTTAGAGAAGTAACAAGCACCATGCAATTCATCAAGCATATCATCAAGTCTCAATATAGGATGTCGATAACAATTATTTTGTTGATACTTCTGCAATTGACACACATCCTCTAAGATCCATCTTTCTTTGGCATAAGCGACATTGGCACTATGCATGGGCTTATGCTTTCCCTTACATAATCCTTCTTCATTAACTCATCAACTTGCCTTTGAAACTCCTTTGTCTCTTTTGGATTATTTCTATATGTTGGCTTGTTAGGAATAAGAGCTCCAAGAAAAAGATTAATGTTATGTTTAATCCTTCTCCTTAATGGTAAGCCACTTGGGATCTCCTTAGGGAATACATTATTATAATCTTGCAATAAAGATGAAGCAACACTAGGCAAGATGAATCAAGGCCAATGCTAAAGAAATAAGAATCCTTGTAAAGGATCAAGATTATTTATTGCCTAACTTGGAAATCAACCCTAACATTTGTTTTTTTTTGTAAACATATTCACTTTATTTTCTCATCTTCACTCTTTTGAACCAAACCACTCTTGTACTTATCACTCTCAAGTGCTTTCAACTTGTTTTTCTCTCCTTCACTTTCTTTCCTTTTTACTCTCTCTTTCTTTTTGCTTGGTCTTCATACACTTGTTTTAATGTCAATGGAATAAGTGTGAATGACTTTCCATCCATAGTGAAAGATTAACAGTTCTTGTAACCATTATGCAAAACTCTTTTATCAAATTGCTAAGGATGGTTGAAGTCAATGAGTCAATGTTGACCGTTGACCTTAAATTTTAGAGGTCAAGGCTAATCATTGACCCTTGACCATTGACTTTAAATTTTAGGAAGTTAATGTTGATCATTGATGATTGTGTAACCCTAATTCTCAAGGGTTATAAATACATCCATGCATCTTGCAAAAGATGTGTGTGCTATGGGGAATTGAGAGAGAATGACAAAAAGAGTGACTCGTCAAAAAGGAGGTGCAGTAGCAAAGAGAGAGGTAGCCACCAAAAAGAGAGTAACCGACCAAGGAGGGGTGCAACTAGCCAAGAGAGGTATAGCACCAACGAGAGGTGTAGCTGGCCAAGGAAGGTGCAGCAGCTGGTATCCCTACAAAAGGGAGAATAAGGTGTAGCCGACAAAAGAGGCAACCATACCAAAAAAGGTGATAGCAACCACACCAAAGGGAGAAGAAGGAGTTGTAGCAATTGGCAGCCACATCAAAAGGAAGAAGAAGTTGTAGCAACCAATAGCCACACCACAGAAGGAAAGTGATGTGCAGCAGCCAGACTAAAAAAAGAAAAGAGATGTATAACCAAAGAAAGAAAGAGACATAAAGTAGCCACACCAATGAAAGAAAGAAACGTGTAGTAGCCACGCCAAATAGAGAAGAAGACGTGCAACAACTACACCAAAGAGAGAAAAAGATATGCAATAGCCACACCAAAGAAAGAAAAACGATGTTTAGCAGCCACCCAAAAGAGAAGGTGCAGCAACCACTTGAAAGAAAAGGTTCAGTAGCCACCTAAAGGAGAAGGTGCAATAGCCACCAAAAAGGGAGACAGCAGCTATAACCAATCAACCACACAAAGGGAGAGGGTGTGCAGTAAGAGGAAACTAGCAATTGTAGTAAGAGGAAACTAGTAGCAATTACAGCAGTAAGGAAACTAGCAATAATTGTAGCAACAAGGAAACCAGCAATTGTAATAAGGAAAAGGTAGTAATTACAACAAAAACAAGGTAGGTGAGGCAGCATAACTAATAGCTTGTAGTAGTAGAGGAGAAAGCTTGCTAAGGTGGCAGGTGAGGTAGTACTAGCAGTAGAGGAGAAAATCTACCAAGGCAGCAGGTAAGGCAGCACTAGTAGTAGAGGAAAAGAACGTGCCAAGGTAGCAAGTGAGGTAGCACTAGCAACAGAGGAAAAGAACCTACCAAGGCAGAAGTAGGCAACACTGGTGGTAGAAGCAGGCAGCACCGGTAGTAAAGGAGAAAACCTGGTAAGGTAAAAGAAGGCAGCACTGGTAGTAAGGGAAGAGAACTTGTAGTTGAGTGAACCTACAGAGTGGAGAACTTGCAAAAGAGAAAATTGACAAAGGAGAGATAACAGTAGCAATGTAGAGAACCTGTAAAGAAGAGACCAATAAACCTTGAGCAAAGACTAGTAGTATGGAAGAAAATATCTACTTTTTGCATTAACAGCCTGTGCATATTGAGTGATCTTTCTCAGGAAAGTATTAGTAACTATCTTTTTTATAAACTTCGTGAAAAAGGGTGGGAGACCCTTGGAGTGATCAGAAAATCAATCCTTTGAGTGATTAGGAGATCAAACCTTTGAGTGAATGAGAGATCAACTCTTTGATTAGGAGATCATTATAAGTGATTAATTAGTGATCCTTCCACAACATTAACTGTATCCCTTGATAACAATAGTAGATTGTATGATTTAAGAGTGATTCTATCACATTGTGGACGTAGCTCACATATTGTGAGTGAACCACGTAAAAGTTGTTGACTGTTCTTGGGTGCTCACATTTGATTGATATCTATATGGCCGCTCTCACATAAAGACATAAGATAAAAAATTGGATCATTGACTTTAACAAGTCACAGAGGCTAATTTGGATAGATTTGTAAAAAATGAGCATTTTACATTGATTAACCCCTTACCCTCTTAGTGTGAGACTTAAGAAAGTTCTTATCACTAACCATATGAAGGCCTTGTAGAAGAAGATTAAGGAATTGGAGGCCCAGGCACAAAAAATAGTGAAGGAAGTATGCCTAAGTGTATTTCAATTTTAAGGCTTAAGTGAATGCTTATGTGATGGCACAATCATTTCCCTTCATTACAAAGAAGCTTATGGTAACACACATCAAGGCAATAGCAGTAGCATGTAAGCTAGTAAAGAAATACTTGCCTACCACTAACCTATCCATTTTAGATTTTACTTACATTTTTTCACATTGTTGATTGTACTTTTTATTTATTATCTCTTGTAATTTTTGTTTTCTTATTTGTTTGGACAAATAATTGTTATAGTATATATATATTGATTAATAAAAAGTTGATTTCTTTACACTTGTTACATCTTTTGTTCCACTAAGTAAGACTTCTTCCAATGTGTATCTTTGTGTCATTCTAGCATTTCAAGCAATTTTGAGATTCAAAGTAAACTACTAGATTGTATGTAATGACCTATGTAAAATGAGCTTAATTTGCTTTTATTAAGGCATCAGTTTAGTTCTTTTTAGTAGTTACTTTTGACGTGTCTTGTTGTGGTTAACTTTCATTTGCTATATAAGAAAATTTTTGGTGCCCCTTGCTTTACTTTGTCCTACCACTTTTGTGACTTTTATCTTATTTTACTTTTCCTGTTCAACTTTTAACAAAAATGATCGATGATATAAGTAAAGGTTCTAGTTCTTGTTGAGGGTCTACTACTCTTGTAGAACCTTAATAATTGGCAATGATTAATTAGGCTTATGGCCCATAAGCCTTTCCTTTACTTGAAAGGCCTTATATCAACTCATGTATATGCAATTGAGTAACCATTATTGCTAGAGCCAAGGATGTCCTGGCTTAAGTCATTTACATGATCTAGGAAGGTTCTAAGGAAGATAAAGGGGAAGATGTCAACTTATTGTGGTTTTAAGCAAGATTTTTTCTTTACCTATTTAAGTGATTCCTACTTTTAACCTATGGATTAGAGACTTATGACTGCCTAACACAATTTTTGCAATTAATTGACTAGGAAAAGAGGAAGTTAGAGGGGCAATTACCTAAGCTAGTCAAGCATTTTAAGGTATAGAAAGATGGTTATCGCAATATGCTTCCAAGGATGGTGAAAGGCTTAATAGATGCATAGTAAAGGGGCCAATGTTTGTCACCTTTTTATGGTCTAAGTTGTGTGGTATTCATATGGTCAAAAGTCAAATAGTGGTTGAGAGCATTAAGATATATGTATTTTGGAGTTACTACAAATTATTTTAGGTGCAATTGAAACATCATAAGTGACTTGATCTATTTTGCTAGGATTCTTTAGGGTTTGATATCACAATTATATTTGGTAAAAGTCATTACTAACCTAAACACTTATCATATGTAGCAACAATACTGTTGTTCATATATTTTTGTTTTTATGATTTTTCTACCAATATATATATATTAATTTACTTTCTAGCTTGTCATTAAGTACACATGCCAAGGTATCGAGGGGTGAATATATATATATAGTTATGGTGAACTAATACACTAGAAAAATTTTGAAAATGATTTTTTTTATAGGCTTACCTAAGGCACCCCAAAATGGTATTAATGCCAAGCACTTTATATGTTTTTTTAGTTGTTCTTTTCTTTCCTTTTTCCTTTTTTTCTTTTTTCACTTTTTTTTGGCTTTTTAAATTTTTTTTAGTCATTCCTTTCTTTTCTCTTCTTTTCCCTTTTTTCCTTCCTTGCGATCACCCATTTCTTTTCTTTTTCTTTTTCTTTACTTTCCTTTCTCTCTCCCTTTCTTTGCTCTCTCTTTTATAGACCCTTTATCTTAATTTTTGTGTCCTATATAATTCCATCCTTTGCTTTCTCTTTAACACCTTGTGTTTATGGCTTTTTCTCATTTTTTTTGAGCTTAATGATGACTCAATCTTTTAAACTTTGTGATCACTTAATCTTATGTTACAAGTGAGATTTTTGATATAGGAAGCCAAAATTTAGCTTTAAGATGATTTCTTATTCTTTTCTTTTTTTTGAATCGGGTATGACCAAGCAAAGTGGCTGCTACCATTTCTAGTGAATCATTACTAATTCTGATTGACACATAAAGGATACCAATAGGTAAATCAATGGTTTTTGAGTTCATTGGTGTTAATGTCACTTATTTACAGTAATTGAAAGTGGCAATTATGGGGTTGAAGTAAGCAAAAGTACATAGTTTTGGGTCACTAATCAGTGCAATCCAAAGCTTTACCTTGTATGTGGTAGGCATCATTGGATAGGTCAGAGGATGATGTATCTATTAGTACCAATTTGGGTTAAAATGCCATTGGTTGCTAGTGCATGTGGCAGTTGTGTCGTGGATAAAGCTTTATCATTGGCCAATTAGCTCGTTTCTCAACATCTTTTTTTAACACATAACCTTTAAAGATTATAGATTATGATGAGGACTATTTTAAGTCTTATATTGAGAGAGGGGTGAATCAGTGTAAGATATACACTTTTTACAAATCGATCTAGATTTAACCTCTGCAACTTGTTAGAGCCGATGATACAATTTTTATTTTTCTTCTTTATGTGAGTGCGACTGTATGTATGTAAACTAATGCATAAGTACCTAAGCACACATGATAATTTTTAAATGGTTCACCTACAATGTGTGAGCTACGTCCACAATGTTATAGGATTAGTCTTAAATCACACAATTCACTCTTGTTATCAAGGGATACAATTTGGTTGTAGAAGGATCACACCTTAACCACTTACAATGATCTCTTGATCACTCTAAGGGTATCCCACCCTATTTTTTAACAAATCTATCAAAAGTTTATAGAAAACCTTTTCTAAAGAATGATCACTCAATATGTACAGTTTGCTAGGGCAGAATATGGATCTTCTCCTTCCATCATTGTTGGTGTCATCTCACTTGTTGCTGGTGTTGCCTACATGTGATGCTAATGCTATCTGTACGCATTGAAATTGTTGTCCACACACACTGCTGTTTCTGTTCATGTGTGCTACTCTTGCTGTTCACATGTGGGGCCACTGCTATCTAGGAGCACTACTAATGCTGTCCACATGTGTTGCTACTGCTGTCCATGCACGTTGTTAATGCTGTCCACACATGCTACTGCTGCTGTTCGTATGTGCTACTCCTACTATCTGCACGTGGTGCGTTGCTATTTGTGTACATTGCTAATGTTGTTCGCACATGTTGCTACTGTTATCTATGCACACTTTACACATGTTGCTTCTGTTATCCGCAAGCGTTATGGCTGCTTACTGCACATGCTATTCCTACTATCCATGCATGCTGCTCCTATTATCCATACACATTGTTGCTTTTGTCTACATGCATTACTACTATTCACACACACTATGGTTACTATCCATACACAATGTTTCTACCATTCGAGCATGCTACTGCTCTTTACTTATGCCATTGTTGCTATTTGCCTATGTTGCTATTGTCTGCTCGCCCCACTATTGCTATCAACCCATACTATTGTTGTTTGCTCATGTCGCTGCTGCTATCCACGCACACTGTAGCTGTTTTCTTGTGCCACTGCTGCTATCCCCATGTGTTGGAGCTATCTTCTCGCACCATTACTACTCTCTTTGTGTGCTACAGTTGTCTTCTCATATGACTATTGCTCCACCTCTTGCTAGATTCACAGGCTGCTGTTACCTACTCTTGGTTTGTTTTCCTTGGTTGCTTTATTGGTTTGCTGGTGTGGCTATTGTCTTGGTGAGGATTTGCTGGTGCTGGTTGTTGCCTTGGTAAAGGTTTGCTGGTATAGGTATATCCTTTTGGATGTACTGCTTATGCAAAGAAGCGTCTTGGACATGCTGCTTCTGCTGCTGGTGCTAGGAAGTCTCCTGGATGTGCTGCTATATCTGGGAAGCCTCTTGGACGTGTTGCTAGTGTAGGGAAGTCTCATAGACATGTTGCTACTACTGGGAAGTCTCCTACATATGTTGCTGCTGTTGGTATACCCTTTTGGATGTGCATGAACGTGCTACTGGTGTTGGTATACCCTCCTAGACTTATAGGTACATTTGTTGCTATTGGTATACCCTCTTGGATGTGTAGGGATATGCTACTGGTTTGCTGGAAAGCCTTTTGGATGTGTTGGTGTGGTGGTTGACTGCTGTTACTGTCGTTACCTTTGTGAGGGCTTACTAGTGTGGTGGATATCTTATTGAGGGTTTGTTGGTATGGGTGGCTGACTACCTTAGTCTCTTTTTTTCCTCCTTTGCTGACTGCACCTTGCTGCTTCTCCTTGGCTGACTGCCCCTTACTTTGTTTCTCTCATTCTTGACCATTACCTTGCTTGGTGGCTGCCTCCTCTTTGTCGTTCACCTCCCTTTTTCCGAAGGTTTGCTACTCAGCTCTCTCCTTGCCGTTTACTCAATTTTTTGTAGCCTTTAGTTTTGTTTTTGGAAGACACCTAAGGATATTTATAGAACCTTAGGATTAGGGCTACATGTAACGGTCATCGTTAATTTCTACATGTTGTTGCCCTACAATCAATAGCTGGATCTGATTCCTAAAATTTAGGGTCAATGGTCAATCTTGACTTCTAAAATTTAGAGTTGCGGTTAATGTTGACTCCTTAATGCCAGGGTTGACCTGTCATCAACGGTTTCTCCCAATAATCTTACTATATCTTAATGGCATTCATAATATCAAATCAACACATATAACTGTGTGAGATGGTGTTGACAACAAATCTAACATTAGCCATCAAAGATGGACTCAACAAATTGTGATGAGGATTATTATTGGTCTCACACTAAGAGGGGGGGTGAATCAATGTGAGATATCCTCTTTTTACAAATTGTTTTATATTTAACCTCTGTGACTTGTTAGTGCCGATGATCCAATTTTTATCTTTCTCCTTTATGTGAGTACGACTGTACAAATATAAATCAATACATATGCACTTACGCACATATGACAATTTTTACATGGTTCACCTATAATGTGTGAGCTACGTCCATGGTGTGATAAGATCCCTCCTAAATCGCTCAATCCACTCTTGTTATCAAGGGATGTAGTTTGGTTGTAGAAGGATCACTCCTTAACCACTTGTAGAAGATCACTTCTTAACCACTTACAATGATCTCTTGATTACTCCAAGGGTATCCCACCCTTTTTCAACACGTTTATCAAGAATTTGTGATTAAAACCTTTCTTGTAGAATGATCACTCAATGTGTATAGACTGCTAGAGTAGTATATGGATCTTCTCCTTCCTTCGTTACCAATGTTGTCTTGTTAGCTGCTGGTGTTTCTTGCGCGCACTGCTGTTGTTGTCTGCACGCTTTGCTAATGCTGTCCTACACATTGCCACTGCTATCCATATTGACTACTACTATTGTCTATGTGCACTATTAATGCTGTCTACGCGTGTTGTGAACACTGTTTGTGCTCACTGTACCCACTGGCTGCACAAGCTGTGTTACTGTTGTATGCATGTGCCTCGGCTATTGTCCACACGTGTTATTCCTGCTATCTGAGTACACTGCTGCTGTCTGCTTATGCCACTATTGCTATCTGCAAGTACTGCAATTGTCTTTTCACACCATTGCTGGTATCCTTATGTGTTGTAGCTATTTTCTCATGCCACTGTTGCGATCCCCGTGTGTTGCAATTGTCTTTTTGCGTTTTTACTGCTATCCATATGTGCTGTAATTGTCTTCTTGCTCCGATACTACTATCCCTATTCATTGTTGTCATTTGCTGGTACACCACCTGTTGTTGCACGTTGGTTATTGGTGTAGGACACTTATGCTGTTGCTCTACCTCCTGCTGGACTCACATCCTGCTTCTGCCTCCTTCTGGTTTGTCTTCCTTGACTGCTTTATTGGTTTGCTAGTGTGGTTGTTGCCTTGGTGATGTTTGCTAGTGTGGTTGCTGTCTTGGTGGTGTTTACTAGTGTGACTATATCCTCTTGGATGTGCTGTTGGTGGAAGGAAGCCTCTTGGACGTGCTGCTAGTGCAGGGAAGCCTCCTGGATGTGATGCTGGTGTAAGGAAGCCTCCTGGATGTATTGGTGTGGTGGCCGGCTACCTTGCTCTCTTTCTTTCCTTTTTGGTCAACTGCACCTTGCTTGGTGGCTACCTCCTCTTTACCATTTACCTCCCTTTTTCTTTAGGTTTGCCACTCACCTCTCTTTTTGGCATCTCTTTCAATTTTTTGCATCAAACAACCTACTTGTAAGAGGCATAGGGGCATTTATAGAGCCTTGAGATTAGGCTACATGATCATCAATGATCATTATTAATTCCCATATGTTGCCCTACAATCAATGATTGGATTTGATTCCTAAAATTTAGGGTTAATGGTCAACATTAAGTTCTTAAAATTTAGTATCAATAGTTAATGGTCAATCTTGACCCATAAAATTTAGGGTCATGGTCAACATTGACTCCTCAAAGCCAGGGTTGACCTGTCATAATCGATTTCTCCTAATGACCTTATTACATCTCAATAACATTCATAATATCAAATTAACACATATAACCGTGTAAGATGGTGTTGACAACAAATCCAACATTAGTTATTAAAGATGGGCTCAACAATCTCTCCCTTTGGATTTATTGGCAACACATTAAATCCAACCATGCACAACATCCCTTGCACATAGTCATTCATAACTCCCCCTGAACCATATATCTCCCTTAACCCGACTTAACTCCCCTTTTCTGCTTCTTCCCCTTTATCCATCAAGCTACTCCCCCTTTTTATCAATACATACTCTTTTTGGATTTATGCAAAATATCTCTCTCTTTGATAACAAATCCAAAGAAAAATAGAAGAGGAAAGGGGAGAGGGGTTAAAGAATACCTCAACATTTAGGGTATGGCTAAATATTTAAGTTCAGCCTTTTTTGTCCAAGATGTCCCAATCTTTCATGCCATGACAAAGTCTCATTTTAGTTGTCATATAGCATGTGTTTTTGCTTTGGGAAACTTGATATAAGTGTCCATTTGTTCTTTCACTCTCAATAAGAACATCACTATCTCTTAATCTCTTTATTGTGCACCCATTCTTGTTGAAAGTAACTTCATGTCCATCATCACACAGTTGTCTAACATTGATAAGATTGTGTTTTAGCCCTTCAACATAAAGTACTTTCTTTGATTTCAGCTTTTCTGCACCAATTTCAATAGCACCGATACCTTAAATCTTTAAGGCACTATCATTGCCAAATCTGATGGACCCTCCATCATATTTTGCTACTCCTTTTAACATCTTGGAGTCTTTTGTCACATGTGAAGAGTAGACATTCTCTAGGATCCATGGTTTTTCTTTCTTGGAAGCTTTTAAGGCTACTTCTATAATCATAAACGTTTCTTTTCCTCCTCTTCTTCTTTGGTAGGAGCATGTGTAGGTGCTCTCCTTCTCACTCTTTAACTGGGTAACAATGGTTGGCGTGTTCTCCTTTGTATTTCTTTACCAGGCAACAATGTTAATCAATCCTCAGTAATATGTCCAACCCTTTTGCATCTTCCATAGATCTCTCTCAACAAATGAAAATTGTTTCTCAGTAGAATATGACTTCTTTCCACTAAGACTATCTCCTTTCTTGATAGAGTCTCCCCCTAAACTCTTGCCTTATATTTCTTTTCATTATAAGCTCAATGTTCTAACAAGTATTAGTCTATACTTACCATAGCTTCAGCAAAATCTTTTGAACCTAGATTCACTTCTCTTACCAATTCCATGTCTCCTTTCTTTAGTAACTGGTGTGGCAACCTCCTCTCCATCTTTGATAGTTTGTCTCTTATGAATGGGAGTTTCCACTACATCTTTCCTAACCCTTTTTAACTTGGGTTGGTCTCACTTCTTGATCATGTCATTATGCTTGCTTTCGAGCATAGACATAATTTTCTTCTTTTCTTTTACCTTCTCACTCGACTTCTCAACGTAGCCAAGTCCTTTCTTTCCCATAGGATAAGGACTTTGATTGCTTAGACACTCATCCAACTTTTTGGTCGCATCGTCCTTGATGGAACTTGTTAATGATTACTCTCCTTTCATTTCCATGGCCTACATAAAGCTTTCTTTATATTTCTTTAGCTCAGACTCAACCTTGTGAAGCTTAGCTTGCAATATTAGCACCTCTTGCTCTTGTGCAATCACCTTAATGCCAAGATCTTTGTATATCTTACCTTGCTCAGCCTCAAGTATGATTAGCTCCATAATCCTCTTTTGCTTTAAACTCCTTTTCTTTCACTTGGAGATTAGATTCATCAATAACAGAATTTTCATAAAACTTCTTGAGATGCTTTACTTCTTTTTTTAGCTTGCTGTTTTTTTGCAAACAAGCTCTCAACTCATTCTTAAGTTGCTGCAACAATTCATCCTCTTGTTCTTTTGTTGATTCCTCTTAACTTGAAGATTCTTTGTCATCATCTACTTGAGCGACCAACATATCCTTTGTAGTATCATCATCAAAATCATCATCAACTTCTTCTTTAGAATCCTTTTTTATCCAGCTTGCTCAAATAATTTCTTCTTTTGGATCTGAAGAAATGCTTTTTCCCTTTGGCACTTGAATTTCAACTTTAGGACAACTAGATTTCTTTATTCTCCACCTTGGGGTAGGCTTATCATCATTATCACTCTTGCTTTTATTCTTTTTGGGAAATCTATGGCAAAGTGCCTTGTGTCTCTATAACTAAAGCACTTTATGGGTAGTTTTCCCTTGTACTTCCCTTTCTTTTCCTCAAGTTCCTGGTGATGTATGCCATGACTTTATCTAGCTTAGTATCACCATCTTTTTCTTCAGAGTTGCTATCAGGCTCCTTTTCTTGGTCTTTAATCTTTAACTTCTTCATTTCCTTAAACATCAGCTCCTTTTTCACCTTAGACTTCTTTTCTTTCTTCATTAGGGCTATTGTTATTTCATAAGCCAGCAATATGGTGTGCAGGTCATCTAAAGGCAGTCTATCCAAATCTCAATCTTCTATAAAGAGACTTTGGCATTATAAGCTTTCGGTAAGGTTCTAAGTATTTTCCTTACCACAGTAGCATTGTGAATCTCCTCTCCATAGCCTCTAATGAAGCACACAATCTTGTTGACTCTTGTGAAGAATGCATCTACAGTCTTATCATTCTACATCTTTATGTCTTCAAATTTTTTCCTTTAGATTTGTAGTTTGGCTTCCTTCACAACCTTGTCTCTTTCATAGATGTTCTTCAATTCATCCCATATTTGCTTGGCAGTATTATACCCCATCACCTTGGTGAATTCTTTATCTAACAGGGAGACATATAAGACATTTCTCACCTTTCCATCACACACCAAGTTCTTCTTATTAGTTAGAGTCATAGGATCACCTTCAACAATAAGGATAAAGCCACTAATAGCAAACTCAAACACATCAAGACCAAGGGACATTAGATATAGGAGCATCTTATTCTTCCATAAATGATAGTTTTGTCCATCAAATGTAGGGATGCCCTTGCTATTAACATTATTCATGCTATCTATGATTTTAAGTAGCAGTAGAGATAAAAGCTCATACAATAATGCATAACTTCATTTTAAAGCAAAAAATAATTGGATAACTAGGCTTTAATACCACTCAATAAGGACTGTTGTAGGTCTTACATTGAGAAGGGGGTGAACTAGTGTGACATATCCTCTTTTTACAAATCGATCTGGATTTAACCTCTATGCCTTGTTAATGCCGATGATCCAACTTTTATCTTTCTCCTTTATGTGAGCACGACTAAACAAATATAAATCAATGTACAAGCACTGAGTACACACGACAATTTTTACATGGGTCACCCACAATGTGTGAGCTACATCCACGGTGTGATAGGATATAGTTTAGTTGTGGAAGGATCCCTCCTTAACCACTTGTGGAAGGATCATTCCTTAACCACTTAGAATGATCTCTTGATTACTCCAAAGCTATCCCACCCTTTTTTAACATATTTATTAAGAGTTTATAATTAAAACCTTTCTTGGAAAATAATCACTCAATATGTACAGACTACTAGAGCAGTATATGGATCTTCCCTTTCCTTTACTGTTAGAGTTGCCTTACCTATTATCGGTGTTTATTGTGTGCATTGCTCTGCTGTCCGATTGCGCTGTTGTTGTTGTATGCACACTCTACTAATGTTGTCCTATGCACTGCCACTGTTGTTCGTGCACTCTATTAATGTTATCCGTACACACTGTTAATGCTGTCCATATGTTCTACCGCTACTATCCACGTGCTTTGTGCCAGCTATCCATGTATGTTGTGCATGTTATTTGTGCTTTTTGTGCCCTCTGTTCGCTTGTGCTGTGCCTACTATTTGCACAAGCTTTACCTATTGTTTGCACAAGTTATGTTGTTATTACTTGCACATATCTCAGCTATTGTCCACACGTGTTGTTCCTGGAATCAGAGTGCATAGCTGCTGTTTACTCATGTTGCTGCTACTATCCACCCGTGTTACTGCTATCCGCGAGCACTACAATTGTCTTCTCGCACCACTATTGGTATCCCCGCGCGCTATAGTTGTTTTTTCGCACTGTTGTTGTGAACCCCGTGTGTTGTAGTTGTCTTTTCGCATTGCTATTGCTATTCGCATGGGTTATAGTTGTCTTATTGCGCCACTGTTGCTATCCCCATGTGTTACAGCTATTTTCTCACGAAGCTGCTACTATCCTTGGGCACTACCGTCATCTACTAGTGCACCACCTACTGCTACACGTTGGTTGCTGGTGTAAGACCCTTGTGCTACTACTCCAACTCTTGCTGGACTCACATGTTGCTTCTACCTCCTTTTACTGTGTCTTCTTTGACTACTTTGTTGGTTTCCTGGTGTGGCTACTGCCTTGGTGATATTTATTGGTGCGGCTATTGCCTTGGTGGTGTTTGTTGGTGCGATTATATCCTCCTAGATGTGCTAATGGTGTAGGAAAGCCTTTTGAACGTGCTGCTGGTGCAAGGAATCTTCTTGGATGTGCTGCTAATGTAAGGAAGCCTTTTGGATATACTGGTATGGTGGTTGGCTACCTTGCTCTCTTTCTTTCCTCCTTGGCTGGCTATACCTTGTTTGGTGGTTGCCTCCTCTTGACCTCTCTTTTTGGCCAACTCTCTTAATTTTTTGTAGCACACACCTTTCTTTTAAGATGCATAGGGGTATTTATAAAGCCTTGAGATTAAGGTTACACAATCATCAATGGCCATTATTAATTCCCACATGTTGCTCTACAATCAACGGTCATATTTGATTCTTAAAATTTAGGGTCAATGGTCAACATTGACTTCAGAAAATTTAGGGTCATGGTCAATGTTAACTCTTTTACGCTAGGGTTGACCTATCATCATTAGTTTCTCCTAATGACCTCACTACATTTCAACGACATTTATAATATCAAATCAACACATATAACTGTGTAAGATGGTGTTGACAATAAATCCAACATTAGCTATCAAAAATAAGCTTAACAGATTGGCTTATGAGGATTTTGTAGATAGTTTTGAAAAATTTTTCAACAACTAACAGATACCACTAATGACTTTTCTAGCATCACCTTAATGAATTTTTTAGATAAAAAATGCACTTTCTTTCGCCTTTTTCCTTACCTACTTATTTTATATTGATATTTAATTTTTTTAAATTTTGGTATATAAAATAATATGAAAAAAAGAAATATATAAAACAAATTAATTTGTACTTTATCAGTGCAAGAGATAATGATTAGAGGAGGGGAATAAACTGCCACTACTAGAGATAAGTCACTTTTCCCTTTTTCTTAATAAGTTAGTTGATTATGTATGTATCATGACTTCCATTAACTTAAATCAATGGTGATTCTATTTAATTAATCCTTTTGGTAATTGAGCAATAAGTTGGATTAAACCTTGGCTTATTATTATTGGGCATTAATGGTTTGATGATTATTGTGTCCTAATTTGGATAATTTATATGCAATTATATCCTTAAAGATGCAAAGAAAGTGGAAAAAAATAATGCACAAGCTACATAGTCCAATTATGGTACCTTTGTTTCTAACATTATTGATCAGAGGGAGAAATTTGTTTGCATCTATTGCCACTAATACATGTTTTGGCATCTAAAGATGTAGTGCCTCTTTATTATTTTGCCTTAAATGTTCTCTATATGTTCTTGCTACCTTGGTTGGTTTCTATTCTAAAGGAAGCCAAAATATCTCTCTTTAGTTTTTTTTTTTTATTAAGAGGTTGAAAAAGAAGAAAAATAAAAGCTCTCTTCCATTCTTTTAAAATAAAGGCTTTTTATTTTTTATTAACAAAAGGAAAGCCCCTTATGTCATTAATGATGAGCCTTTTTATAGAGAGATGGCTTGATTTTAATTATAGATTTTTGGTTGATTTTTGTTGAGTTGTCCTAAATTGTTTCCTTTTTATTGAATGACTTAGATTGGTTTTTTTTATTAATTATAGGGTTTGGATTATTTTTGGATATATTTAATATTTATAGGCCTTTGACTCATAAGATTGGTACTAGATCAAGTTATTAGACCTTGAAGAGGTGACGTGAGTGATATTGTTGCACTTAATGTTTTGCTTAAGGTCTTTAAGAAAAGTTTGACTCTTCTTTTTTGTTATGGTAGAAAACATATTACATTCCATATTATAATTGTATATTGGGCATTAATTCACAACAATTTAATTTTCATTATCTTTTTTATTATTTCTTTATTCTTTTTGCATCTAAATAAAACATTTGTAATTTAATTGGTTCATTAAAGTTTACTTTTTATGAGAGTGAGTGATTATGAGTTTTTGAAGACAAACAAAATAAGGATATCACAGCTGCCCTTTTTCATGAGTCGCTTTGGGAAAAAGGGATGAGCAAAGTTTTTCATGAATCCTTATTTTGTTTATCTTTGAATGTTTGTACAAGAATGCTTTTGTTTCATAAATGCTTGGTTTAAGAGTGCCTTTAAAATAAGCTCATAAAGTGTGTCTAATTAATTCATAGCAATAAATTGCCATTTATATGTTAAGGATGATTTTGCTTATAATGATCATGTAAAAGCCTTATTGAAGGGCCAATGATATTGTTAGATCTTATGCAGTTCTCTAACAGGATCTTTTGTCGGTAATTTAGTAATGAGGAAGTGAACCTTTATGATATATGATGATTTTGTGGTGCATTTTGGCCAGTAGAAGTATATTGTTGTGCCTTTTGAGCTTTACTTGAGATGATTGCATTTCCTTATGGTTTAAGTTGTTAATGTAGGATAAATTTTCAAGCTTACGTAGGACAACTTTTAATTGTCATTTACTATAGGAATTTCTAATATAGGTTGGTATGTTGTTTATACTTATTTAAGACAATTGCATGATCCTTTGGTTTGGGTTGCCAATGTAAATCATATTCTCAAATTTCACACAAAATTAGTGGGCTTAAGTTGCTAGGTAGCTTATACTTGTTTGAGATGATTATATGACCCTTTGGTTTGAGTTGCCAATGTAGATTGCATTTTCAAATTTCACATAAAACTATTAGAATAGGTTAATCAGTGGGTTATACTCATTTGAGATGGCTATATGATCCTTTGGTTCAAATTGCCAATATAGATCGCATTCTTAAATTTTGCATAGAATTGTCTGGAAGGGTTGATAGGTGGTTTATACTTGTTTGATATGGCTACATGACCCTTTGGTTCAAGTTGCCAATACAAATCACATTCTTAAATTTGAACCATAAGATCATGTCACTGATTAAATATGCTTGCACTTGCAAGATTTATTATTTTTTTTTTGTGAGGATGTGTCTTCCCTTGTCATGTATTTGTTTTTTGAAAAGTATCTTTTCTAGTTTTGGCATATCATGATTAGTGTGCTTGCTTTACTTTCAAGTTTCTTACCATTGGTCAAGTCTTTTGATTTCACTTTCTCCCTTTTCTTCTCATTTTTTCCCTAATTTGTTACTTGGAGACTTTTCTATTGGTTTCGAAGGAGGTAGACATCTAGATGTCCGTATTTAAAATCTTTAAGGAGGATTTTTTTTATAGAGCAAGCTTGAATTGTTGATCTACAACCTTAGTTTGTTGAGGGACTTGATCCATTTCTATTTATTGGCATCACTTAAAGACTTTAAGCATGACATTTAGAATAATTCCTTACATTCTTAAGAATCTCAAACAAAGAAATGCAATTTGGGCTATGTTTGCTTCATAAAAATGTCTTTTGGTATATGTTAGCTTAAGGAATATGATTATGTTATTTATAGTTATTTATATTATGGTATAAATAAGAATTGTTATTAGGTGTCATGACTTTATTGGGAAATTTCAATTTCTTTCAATTATTATTTAAGTGGTAATATATGATGATAAAAAGGTAGCAAAACTGATGTTGTTAAGTTTAATAGAGATTGATAATATAGCTAGTTGCTTAGCTTGAGTCTACTTTGAATACTTTATCGTAGATTTTCAAGTTGACACCATCTGAATGCCCTTTACATGCAAACCTTATTTACTTGATCATATCTTACATCCTTTCTGTTTTCCTTTAGTATGCTCTTATTTTTAGTTAGAGTTTGATGACCAATTGATTTGATCGTTAAACATAATACCTTTTGACTATATCTAAATTAATAGACTATGACATGTGTTTGCCATTCATATTAGTCAAAATCAATGTCTTAACTAAAAATGCATCTTTTAAGGCATAAAGAGCTTTGTAGTTTAAAGCCTATTTACCCTTAAGGTTATTTTGATTGGGAAGAACCCTTTTAAGGACTAAGTATCCTTTGAAAGTATTGAGTCTATATTTAATGGTTAATGTTAGATTTGTTGTCAATACCATCTTACATGGTTATATGTGGTGATTTGATGTTATGAATGCCATTGAGATGTAGTATGGGCATTGGAAAAAATTGGTGATAATAGGTCAATCCTGATGTTGAGGAGTCAATGTTAACTGTGATCCTAAATTTTAGGAGTTAAAATTTACCGTTGACCCTAAATTTTAGGAAGTTAATGTTAACCATTGTTCTTAAATTTTAGGACTCAAATCTAGTCGTTGATTGTAGGATAATCTATGGAAATCAACAATGACCATTGATGATTGTGTAACTCTTTTCTCAAGGCTCTATAAATACCCCTATACATCTTGCAAGAAGAGTGTGTGTTGCAGAATTTTTTAGAGAACAAAACCCAATTGCAGCAATCAGCCAAGAGGGAGAGAGAGGTAGCAAGGCAACCAACCAAAAGGGAGAGAGAGGCAGTAAAGCAGCTGACCACCACACCAACAACTTGTAGCAGTCCACCACACCAACAACTTGTAGCAGTCGACCCTCACCAACAAACCAGCAACTGGCCCTTACCAACAAACTAGCAGTCGCCCTTATCAACAAACCAATAGCTAGCCCTCATTAACAAGGTAGTAGCTAACCCTAACCAACAAAAAAGTAGCCACTTGCAAATCTGACAGCAAGGGAGACAATCTAGGAACACCAATAGCCACTAGGAGGTTCCTACAGCAAATTAGGAGGTGGCATCAGTAGGAGGTCCTTGCACTAGCAAACCAATAGCCCTACCCCAGTAGCATGTACAGGAAGCTTCCTAGCTACAATAATGCATACAAACATCAATTGTAGCGTGTGCTAGTAGCAATAGCAGCCCATGCACATATGGATAATAGCAACAGCATGTGTAGGCAGTGATAACAGCCTATGCGTGTGAGGATAGCTGTCGTAGCATGTGTAGATGGCAGTAATAACATGTGAGGACAATAACAGCATGTCCAGGAGGCTATATCAACAAGTATGGTGTGCTCAGCAACCAAATTAGCTAGAGCAACACATCCAGAAGGCTATACTAGCAAGTGCAGCATGCTCAACAACCAAATTAGCAAGAGCAGCAGTGTGTGTGGACAATAACAGCAGCGTGTGTCAACAGTAGGAGCAATACTTGTGGATAGTAGTAGCAGCATGAACAAACAGCAGTAACACATGCAAACAACAGTCACAGTGCATATGGATAACAATTGCAGTGTGTTCAAACAGTAACAACATTATAAGTGGACAGTTGTAGTGCATTTAGAGGGTAATAGCAGCACGTGCAAGTAGCATCGGCAACGGGTGCGACAACAATGGCAGCAAAGGAAGTAGAAGATCCATATTCTACACTAGTGTTTTATACATATTATGTGATTGTTCTCTAGGAAAGTTTTCACTATAAACTCTTGATAGACTTGCTAAAAAAGGGTGGGATACCCTTGGACTAATTAGGAGATCATGTGATTAAGGAGTGATTCTTCCATAACATTGTTGTATCCCTTAATAGCAAGAGTGTATTGTGTGATTTAGGAGTGATCCTATCACACTATAGATGTAGCTCACAGATTATAGGTGAACCACGTAAAAATTTTCATGTGTGCTTGTGCATTGATTTATATTTGTATAAACATGCGTGCTCACATAAAGGAGAAAGACAAAAAATTGGATCATTGGCTCTAACAAGTTACAAAGGTTAAATTCGGATCAATTTGTAAAAAAGTGCATATCTTACACTAATTCACCCCCCCTCTCAGTGTGAGACCTTAAAAGGTCCTTATTAAGTGGTATTAGAGCTTGGTTCCTTTGTCGATCCAATTTTTTTTTGCTTTGAACTGAAGTTGTGTATTGTCATGTGAGTTTTTATCTTTATTGCTGCTTGAGATAATGGATAGCATGAACAATGTTAAGAACAAGAGCATCCCTACTTTTGATGGACAGAATTATCAGTTATGGAAGAATAGAATGCTCCCATATCTGATATCCTTTGCTCATGATATGCTTGAGTCTATTATTAGTGGCTTCATCCTTGTTGCTGAAGGTGATCCTATGACACCAAATGATAAGAAGAATTTGGAGTGTGATGGAAAGGCAAAAAATGCCTTATATGCCTTCTTGCTAGACAAAGAATTCACCAAAGTAATGGGATGCAATACAACTAAACAAATTTGAGACAAATTAAAGAATATCTATAAAGGAGACAAGGTTGTGAAGGAAGCCAAGCTATAAATTTGGAGGAGTAGATTTGAAGAGATAAAGATGCAGAATGATGAGACTATGGATGCATTTTTCACAAGAGTCAATGAAATTGTGTGCTCCATTAGAAGCTATGGAAAAGCGATGCCCTTGTGGTAAGGAAAATACTTAGAACGTTGCCTAAAGCTTACAATGCCAAAGTCTCTTTTATAGAAGACAAAGATTTGGATAGGCTACCCTTAGATGACCTACATAGCATATTGGTGGCTTATGAAATGAGAATAGCCCTAATGAAGAAAGAAGTCTAAGGTAGAGAAAGAGCTAACATTCAAGGCAATGAAGAAGTTAAAGTTTAAAGACCATAAAGAGGAGTTTAACAACAGCTTTGAAGAAGAAGATAGTGATACTAAGTTAGATGAAGTCATGGAATACATCATCAAGAACTTAAGGAAAGGAAAAGGGAAGTACAAGGGAAAATTGCCCTTGAAGTGCTTTAGGTGTGGAGCAATTATGCACTTTGTTGTGGACTGCCAAAGAGAAGAGAAGTAAATAGTGAGGATGATGATGAGCTAGTCTTAAAGGGGAAGATAAAGCAATCCAACTACTTCAAAGCTAGAAATTTAGGCACCAAAGGGATAAAGAAGTTCTTCATATCCAAAAGAAGGAATTTCCTGAGCAATTTAGAGGAAGAAGATTCTGAAGAAGAAAGTGATGATGATTTTAATAATAAGGTTGTAAAGGATATGCTGGTCGCTCAAGTAGACGATGATCAAGAATCTTCAAGTTAAGAGGAATTAACAAAAGAGGAAGAGGATAAGTTGTTGCAGTAACTTGAGAATGAGTTGAGAGCTTGTTTGTGCAACAATAACAAGCTAGAAAAAAAGGGTAATTCATCTGAAGAAGCTATGTAAAAATTCTATTGTTGATGAATTTAATCTCCATGTGAAGGTAAAGGAGTTTGAAGCAAAAGAGGAGTACTTAAAGAGAATTGAGGAGCTGAGCATACTTAAGGTAGAAAAAGGCAAGATACATAAAGACCTCAGTGTTAAGGTGATTACATAAGAGCAAGAGATGTTATGTTGACTTTGCAAGCCAAGCTTCACAAGGCTAAGTTTGAGCTAAAGCAACATGAAGAAAGCTTTATGTAGGCCATAGAAGTGAAAGGAAAGTCATCATCAGCAAATGCCATCAAGGAATATGCTACCAGAAAGTTGAATGAGTGTCTAAGTAATCAAAAACCTCATTCCATGAGAAAGAAAGGACTTGGCTACATTAAAATGTTGAGTGAAAAGGTAAAAGAAAAGAAGAAAATTGTGTTTATGCCTAAAAGCAAGCACAATGATGTGATGGAAAAGTGAGACCAACCTAAGTTAAAATGGGTTAGGAAAGACATGGTGGAGACTCCCATTCAAAGGAGACAGGTTGTTAAAGATGGAGAGAAGACTACTATACTAGTTGTTAAAGAAAGGAGACATGGAATTAGAAAGAGAAGTAAATCTAGGTTCAAAGGATTTTGCTGGGGCTATGGTAAGTATGGACACAATGCTAATGCTTGTTTGAATATTTGGCCTATAATGAAAAGGAGTGTGAGGTAAGAGTCTAGGGGGAGACTTTATCAAGAAAGGAGGTAGTTTTAGTTGGAAAGAAGTCATATTTCTTTGAGAAATAGGTTTAATTTGCTAAGAGAGATTTATGGAAGATGTGAAATGGTTGGACAAGCTGCTGAGGACTGCTTAACATTGCTTCCTGGTCAAAGAATACAAAGGTGAACACACCAACCATTGTTGCCCGGTCAAGGATGCAAAGGAGAACACCTATTCATCTCCCATATTTGGCCAAAGAAGAAGAAGAGGAAGAGAAACGTCTATAGTTATGGAAGTACCTTAAAAGCTTCCAAGAAAGAAAAGACATGGATCTTGGATAATAGCTGCTCTTCACATATGACAGGAGACTCCAAGATGTTGAAGGGAGTAGCAAAATACAATGGAGGGTCAGTTAAATTTGGTAATGATGGTGCCTTAAAGACTCAAAGTATTAGTGTTGTTGAAATTAGTGCAAAAAAGCTGAAATGAAAGAAAGTACTTTATATTGAAAGGCTAAAACTCAATCTTATTAGTGTCAATTTTGCGATGATGGATATGAAGTTACTTTTAATAAGAGTGGTTGCATAGTAAAGAGACTAAAAGATGGTGTCATTTTTACTAAAGGTGAAAGAACACATAGAAGCATAAACACATGCTACATGAGCACCAAAGATGAGAACTTATTGTGCCATAGAAGATTGGGACATCTCGGACAAAAGGGACTGAACAAGCTATCCAAAAATGAAGTTATGAGAGATATACCTAAGTTGAGAAGAGAGAGAGAGATGCAATTTATAGCACATGTCAAAAGGGGAAGATGGTGAGTGCTCCACACAAAAATACGGAGGTTCAAACAAAGAAGCCATTACAGCTTATCCACTTAGACATTTATGGGCCTATGAGACAAAGATCAACCAAGGGTGATAGGTACTTCATCTCTTTTATTGATGATTTTACAAGAATGACTTGCATTATGTTCTTAAAACATAAATCAGAAGCTTTCAATAATTTCAAAAGCTATAGGAGGCTGGCTGAAAACCAGTTGGGGGAAAAATTAAAAGGAATAGGACATAAAATAGGACAAAATACACATGAAGTGGATTTAAAGATTATTTGGAGAAGCATGGAGTCAAGCATGAAATGTTAGTCCTTACACACCTTAACAAAATGAAGTGGCCAAAAGGAAGAATAAAAGCCTAGTAGAGATGGTAAGAACTATGTTGGTTGAGCATGGTACATCACATGGATTTTAGAGAGAGGCTATCACCACTGCAACTTAGGTTCAAAATAGATGCCTGATGAGATCATATACTAAGAAGACACCCGATGAGCTGTGGTATGGAATAAAGTTAAGTGTAAAACACTTTAAAGTGTTTGGGAGCCCATGCCTCATTAAAGTCAAAGGTAAGCATCTCGACAAATTTGATGAGAAGGCTAATGAAGGCATATTCTTGGGCTATATACCAAATAGAAGAGACTTTAGATGCTCCAACATAAGGTTGCTGAAAATGGTGGATAGCTTTGATGTTAAAGTAATTAAAGATGATGGTACAATACAATCACAACATGAGGAAGCTTAAGATGCCATGTATGACAACTAAAGAGAGTCTAACAGTGATGAATCTGAGGCTATTCAGCATGAGTAAGATGTTGATTCTCAAGTCATAAGTGATGAAGAAGAAGGATCAAGGCATTCCTAAACTTATAAAAGAATTAGAGCTAAAGTTGAAGCCAAAAATATTATTGGTAAGAAAGAGGACTCTATGCAAACAAGAAAAGGACTAAAGGGTGATGAACAAACCTCATTGATTTCTGAGGTTGAACCCAAGTTCGTGGAAGAAGCATTAAAGTACAAGGAATGGGTGTGTTCTATGAATGAGGAGCTTGACCAAATTGAAAAGGACAACACTTGGTGTTTAGTACCTAGACCTAAAGGAAACAACATCATTAGAACCAAGTGAGTGTTCAAAAATAAGCTCAATGAAAAAGGTGAGGTGGTAAGAAACATGGCAAGACTTGTTTGTAAAAGCTACTTACAAGTAGAAGGTGTTGACTTTGAAGAGACCTTTGCTTTAGTGGCCAAACTTGAAGCAATTAGAATATTCATGGTCATTGTTGCTCAAAGGAACTATAAAGTCTATCAAATAGATTTGAAGTTTGCATTTTTTAATAGAGAGCTTGAAGAAGTGGTATTTATTGAACAACTTAATGGTTTTATACTTGATCATGATGGCTCAAGTGTGTACAGATTACAAGGCTTTATATGGCTTAAAGCAAGCTCCAAGAGCATGGTATTCCAAGCTGGATACATGCCTTAAGAATATGAAGTTCAAAAAAATGGAATGTGGATAGCAACTTGTATATAAAGGAAGACAACTAGGGCTAGTTAATTGTTATGGTCTATATTGATGACATAATATTTGTTGTAGAAAAGGAGGCCCTATGCATTTCTTTTGCTGAATAGATGAAGAAGAAGTTTGAGATGTCCATGCTTGGTGAAATGAAATTCTTATTAGGATTACAGGTGTTGCAAAACGAGGTGGAAATTTTTCTCTCCCAAGAAAAGTATGCATGTGAGTTGTTAAAAAGGTTTAGGATGGAGAACTCTAAAGAAGTAAGCACTCCTATTATGGTTGGAATAAAGTTAAGCAAGGATAAAGAAGGCAACATGGTTAAACAGAAGGAATACAGAAAGTTGATTGGAAGCTTACTGTATTTGACAGCATCAAGGCTTGATATTGTCTTTGCTGTAACACTTTGTGCTAGATTTCATAGTGATCCCAAGCATTCTTATCTCATGCGTCAAGAGAATTCTAAGGTATATAAAGGACACAACTAATTATGTGTTACTTTATGGTAAGAGTGGACAACTTAATCTTGTGGGTATATAAACGTAGATTAGGTTGGCAATTATGATAACAAAATGTCAACGTCTGGTGGTGCTTATTATTTGGGTAGTAGATGTATTTCATGGCATAGCAACAAGCAAAATTCAATGACTTTTAGTATTGCAGAGCCTGAATATATGGTTGCTACTCAAGCTTGTACTTAACTGCTATTAATGAAACAATAGCTTGAAGATATGAAAGTGTATGTATAGCTACTATTACTGATTGGTTATGATAACCAAAGTGCCATCAATTTGTCCTAGAATCCTGTCCAACACTTAAGAACTAAACATATTGAAATCAAGTACCACTTTATTAAAGAAAAGGAGGAGAAAATTGAAGTAAAGCTAAAATATGTGCCTATTGCAGAACAAGTGGCAAATATATCCACTAAATCTTTGTCAAGAGAGATATTCTAAAAGTTGAGGCTGATCTTACGTGTTCAACCAACCCTTAGAGGCTAAGGTATTCTCTAACCCCTCTCCCCTTCCCTCTTCTATTATTCTTTGGATTTGTTGTCGAAGGGGGAGATATTTTGCATAAATCTAAAGAAAGTATATACTAATAAAAAGGTGGGGAGTAGCTTGATGGTTAAAAGGGGAGAAGTAAAAAGGGGGAGTTAAACCAAGTTGAGGGAGATGCATGTTTTAAGGGGAGCTATGAATAACAATGTGTAGGGGGAGCCATAAATGTTGACAATTATTATTTGCACATTGTTGGATTTAATGTGTTACCAACAAATCCAAAGAGGGAGATTGTTGAGCCCATCTTTGATGGCTAATTTTGGATTTGTTGTCAACACCATCTCATACAGTTATATGTGTTGCTTTGATGTTATGAATGCCATTGAGATGCAGTATGGGCATTGGGCAAAACCAATGAAGATAGGTTAATCCTGACGTTAAAGAGTCAATGTTGACCATAACCTAAATTTTAGAGGTCTAGATTGATTGTTGATTGTTGATCATTAACCTTAAATTTTAGGATTTAAATCTAGCTGTTGATTGTAGGACAACCTATGGGAATCAATAATGACCATTAATGATCATGTAACCCTAATCTCAAAGCTTTATAAATATCCCTGTGTATCTTGTAAGAAAAGTGTGTGCTGTAGAATTTTTTGAGAACAAAACCTAATTGCAGCAATTAACCAAAAGGGAGAGAGAGGTAGCAAGGTAGCCAGCTAAGAGGGAGAGAGAGGTAGCAAAGCAATCGATCACCATACTAGCAACTTCCAGCAATCGACCTTCACACCAATAACTTGAAGCAGCTAGCCACCACATCACCAAATTGTAGCAGTCAACCCTCACCAACACTTGCAGTAGCCAACCCTTACTAACACACTAGTAGCCACATGCAGATTCGACAACAAAGGAGACAATCTAAGAACAC
The DNA here is from genome assembly GCA_020615895.1 of Ceriops decandra. Taxonomy (NCBI): domain Eukaryota; kingdom Viridiplantae; phylum Streptophyta; class Magnoliopsida; order Malpighiales; family Rhizophoraceae; genus Ceriops; species Ceriops decandra. The sequence goes on along the minus strand of JAHLGO010021099.1, from coordinate 5,092,560 downwards.
CAGTAGTCACTAGGAGGTTCTTACACTAGCAACCTAGGAGGGAGCATCAACAGGAGGCCCTTGCACTAGTAAACCAGCAACACATCGAGGAAGCTTCCTAGTAACAATAGCATATATCGAAATTAATAGCAGCGGATGTAGGCAACGATAGTAGCCTATGTGTGTAAGGACAATAGTCGTAGTGTATGCGGATAATAGTAGTAATATGTGATAGCAGTAGCATGTCTAGAGGCTATACCAACAAGTGTAGTGCCCTTAACAACCAAATCAGCAAGAGCAACACGTGCGAATAGCAGTAGCACATCCAGGAGGCTATACCAGCTAGTGTAGCATGCCTAACAACCAAATCAGTGAGAGCAGCGTGTTCGAATAGCAACAACATGTCTAGGAGGCTATACCAACAATTGTAATGCCCCCAATGACTAAATCAGTGAGAGCAGTGTGTGTAGACAGCAACAGTAGTGCAAACAAACAACAACAGCACGTGCAGGTAGTAGCTGCAGTGTGTGCGAACAACAACTGTAGCACGAGTAGACAACAACAATGCATGCGAACAATAGCAACAGCGTGAACAAATAGCAACAGTGCATGCAAACAACAGTAGTAGCATGTGTGGAGGGCAATAGTAGCACAGTGTAGGTAGCATTGGCAGCGGGTGAGACAACATCGACAATAAAGGAAAGAGAAAATTCATATTCTTCACTAGTAGTCTATACACATTGAATGATCATTCTCTAGGAAGGTTTTCATTATAAACTCTTGATAAACTTGCTAAAAAGGGGTGGGATACCCTTAAAGTGATCAGGAGATCATTGTAAGTGGTTAAAGAGTAGTCCTTCCACAAGTGGTTAAGGAGTGGTCCTTCCACAACATTATTGTATCCCTTGATAACAAGAGTAGATTGTGTGATTTAGGAGTGATTCTATCACCATGGATATGGCTCACAGATTGTAGGTGAACCATGTAAAAATTGTCGTATGTACTTGGGTGCTTATGCATTGATTTATATTCATATAGTCACACTTATATAAAGGAGAAAGATAAAAAAAATTAGATCATTAGCTCTAACAAGTTATAGAGGTTAAATCTGGATCGATTTATAAAAAGCATATATCTCACATTGATTCACTCCCCTCTTAGTGTGAGATCTAAATAGGTCCTCATCAGAAATACCAAGGGCCCATTTTCTTTTCATATGCTCACCTTATTCAACTTTGATGCATTATCAATGGTAAATTGTACTCAACCTTTTTTCTTCAATGAAATTTAACTGCTTATATTTGATTCTAATCCATTTTGCCTCTTTTAGCTTTACTTCCATTAAGACCCTTAAGGAAGGAATTTCAACCTTTATTAGCAAGACTACCTCAATTCTATAAATTAGTGCGAAGGGGATTGCCCTTGTGGAAGTATGTATTATGGTATGATATGAATGCAATGCAAATAATAACACCTCATGCTAATTTTTGTATGCAACTATCAATTTGTTTTTTTAATAATTCACTTGAGATTTTTATTTGTTGTTTTAATCACCCCTATTCATTTTTGGCTAGTATAAAATGAAGTTATAATGCTTTATTTTAAATTAAATGTAAAGATTGGTCATCATTTTATTGTTTAGGTTGGTGATGTTATTTATAGTCAGTTATCTTGACACACCATAATGATATATGATGTCTTTCTTGATGAATTTAACTGCCTTTTGGGTGATGTTCACATAAGTTATTACTTCAACCCATTTTGTAAAGTAATTGATTGCCATTAGGATGAATTAATGCCCATTAAATGCCTTCAAGGAAATGGGATTAATCACATACATTCTCCATATGGAGAAAGGACATAAGGATGTCATGGCATGCAATGAAGTAGGTGATACATGTAATTCATTTGCATGTATTTGGCATTTGTAGCATTTTTAGGCATACCATAAGTAATTTGACTCAATAATTAACTAATAATATCTTGCCCTAAAGATCTTTTTGGCCATAGTAAGGCCACTAACATGTAATTTTCACAATTCCACTTGTATTTCTTTCATGATTATTTTTTTGCATTACTTGTATTTATGCATTATGGTAAGACTAGATCAAAGTTGCATTTGTATGAGGTGTTTCCATTAAGGAAGAAATTTATTGTTGATCTTTGCAAAGTTCTCTTATTACTTTCATTTACACCTTTGGGATATTTTTAAGTGTCAAGGTAATGTTTTATATCTTGGTACCAAAACTTGTCATTCACTTCCTTTTCTATCTACATGTAATGGGCGGAAGTGTAATGGGTGTTGACATGAATTACTTAAGCACTAGCCCAAGAATCTAACTTTACATTGTTAATAAAATTGCTAAAGTATTAGAAATTTGATTACTTTATTGATTTTTGTAACTAAAAGATATTTGATTGAATTATGCCACTAATATTTTGATGTGCTAATTATAGAGAACAAACTTATGGTCTTGTGTTTTCTATTCACCAAGTAGTTGATAAATAACTAACACTGAGTCACCATATATCTTGAAATTTTTAACCTTTATCTTTAATGTGTATAATAGACCATTACACATGCCTCATATTCTACTATATGATTGGTGCATGTGAATTGCAACTTTATTGTAGTTAGATATTGCTTGCTTTTGTGAGAAATGAGAATTACTCCAATTCCATGCCCTAATGTATTAAATGCCCCATCAAATTGCATTTGCCACTCATTTATTGCTCATTCACTATTTTTTTCAATTTGATCTATAGCTAAGATCTCATCAAGGAAATTAAACTATATGTGCATGTAATTAGCAATAGCTTGATTTGTGAGGAAATTTGTTATTGCATTACCTTTAATAGCTTTATGATTGACATATTGAATGTCTTATTTCGATAAGAGAACTTGCTAGTAAGTAACTTGTCTTGACAATGTTAGCTTGTTGAAGACCTATTTAAAGGAATCACATTTAGTGATAAGCTAAGTGGTATGATACAAAAATCAATGTGTCGCTTAGGCCAAAATGTAACAAATTTTCTCCAAATATGAATATTGAGTCTTATGATCAATAAATTTCATACTAAGGTAATAAATGGACGTTTTCTTTTTGCATGTTTCATCACACTGTCTTAGGACCCAACCCACACATCATTCCCATACAGTGACCTAAAATATGAATAACTTATATAGGATTGATGGCACTAAAACTTAAAGAGCTACTTTTTGATTTTGTCAAAGGCTTATTGGCATTGGTCATCCTATTGCCTTAGATTGTTTTTTCAAAGTAGTTTAAATATGACCTTGCATGTTGTAATCAATTAAGATATAAATCTAGTAATATAGTGTATTATTCCTAAGAATCCCATTACCCTTTTTGGTGTAAAAGGTGCAAGCATTTCCTATATAACTTTAATTTTATTGGGATCAACTTCAATGCCATTTTGACTTATCATAAAGTCTAGCAATTTGCCTAATGTTACCTTAAAGTGCATTTAGCCAAATTAAGCTTGAGTTGGAACTTTCTTAATCAATCAAATAGCTTTTTAAGGATTGTTAGTCAATCCTTGCTTGTTTAAAATTTAGTGATTGTATCATCAATATGAACCTTAATTTCTTTCTTTATGCATCACATCATGAAACAAGGCGGTCATTGCTTATTAATAAGTGGCACTTATATTTTTAAGGCTAAAAAATATGATCTTATAATAGAAAGTGCCTATATTATGATAAATGTTTTTTTCTCCATGTCCTTGGGTGCCATCCTAATTTTATTATTGCTTGAGAACTTGTCTATGAAAAAGAAGGTTGAATGACCAATCAAGTTGTCCACCAGGATATCGATATATGGCAAGGAAGTTGTCTTTAGGGCTCATTTTATTTAGATTCCTGTAGTCTATACACATATGGACCTTGTCATCCTTTTTTGGTATTGACATAATCTTGGCTACTTATTTTAAATAGGTTTCCACCTAAACGAAGCCTGCATATAATTGCTTTAAAACTTCTTCTTTGATTTTCAATAAGATGTTAGGTTTCATCCTCTAGAGTTTCTACCAAACAAGTTCACATCTAAATTAAAAGGGAGTTTATGCATTATTATATTAGTGTTAAGACCAGATATTTCTTGGTAAGACCAAACAAATACATCTAAGTATTTTTCAAGTAATTGAATCATGCTGTTTTAGCTTAATGGGGAAAGTCTTATGTTGATTTTGACCTTTTGTAGATTTTCTATGGTGCTCGAATTCATTAGCTTGATTGGTGCTTTCTTGGCTATGAACAACCTTTCTTTTCATTTAATTAGGTGTTTTCTTTTCAAGATCATCTTAGGTTGGCATATTACGGGTAATTTCAAACTTTGTCTCAAGACAAGTATGGATTAAACTATCAATCTCCTTTTATGGCATCCTGGATAATAAAGGAGAAACTAAAGGACATGAACAAGTATTATTAGAATGGCTTATGCATACATATGAATATGCTAAGATAATAGTTTGAATGACTAGAAAAGGCTTATGAGTGCAAATGACATAAACATATGTTATTGGTTTACATACAAAAAAAGGTCACTAATTTTATTACATAATCACTTAAATCTTAAAGTAAATGTTATAGGCATCAACACACAAGGAAGGATTTAGGTTGCATTACTTTGTAAGTGACTTGAGTGACTAAGAAATCTCCTAAGCCTATTAGTTACACATAAGGATGCTAGAGTTTAATGGCTATATCAATAAGACTTAAGGTGATTCTTTTTCCTGTTCCTTAGAAATCATGTGGATTGATAAAGTAATGAATACAATAATGACTTTTGTTCATGCATCACAGTTATCATGGGTTTGATTAATGAATTTTCCACTTTTGAAATGGTGAGTTAAGGTTAGTATAAGCTCGATCATCTCATCTTCCAAGTATACTTCAATAGTATCACCTTAGTTTGGTTAGTATCTATTTTTGAGATGACTTTGTTATCCATTGGGCTATATTGAAGTAGTTATGTCTTAAAGATATTTCCCAATTTCTTTGTAGGATAGTGATCACTTTTCATCATTACTTTATTGCCATAATGTTTCAAATGGTAATGGTGACACCTTGAGAAATGATTCCTTTTATTAAAAAGCCACATTAGCCACTTTAAAGGAGTAAAATATGCATTCTAATGCTTTTTTAACTTCCTTAACATCATTCTATGTGGTCTAAAGACAAGTAAATCTTACTCTACCCAAACTTCAATTAATTGATCACTTATAATAAAATTTACTTATTGAGGCAAGGTTAAGAAGATGGCTCTCATGGTATAGATCCATAGTTGAACTAGTAATCAACTATAAGTGGTTTTGATGCCTATCACCTAGGAACAGATAGAAAAAATGCATTGTCCCACCTATCTTAGGAATTTTGACTTCATGCTTTATGTCATCAAATACTTGAATAATCATATGGCTCAGCATTATCATGGCAATGTTGATTGGTAGTTACTTTAAAGTGTTTTTGAACTCAACATTTAATGATGATTCATTATTAATAGGACATGAGACACATTATAGTCCTAACAAATGATTGAAATGTGCAATACCCTAGTATGACTATGGCCCATAATTGGAATCTTGATGTTTAAGAATGAGATATAGTTGCTCATCATGATAGTGTTGATAATGTGGTCAAAGTTGGCTAAGGAAATGTTAGGCAAAACATATGGCTAGTTAAGAATATGTAATAAGGACTTTTAATAAGACTTTAAGTTTATTCATAACGAGAGAATTGAGATTTTGGTTGAAGTTTAACTTAGCTACTTGACCACACTATACTCACCTTATTTGATGCATTTAAGGAATAACCCATTATCTTTATCAATGATGGTTTCCTTTGATTTAAAGGTGTGTTTAGTAGATGATTCTATTCTTTTAATATTTTGTTATGAGATTTATTTAACATCATCTAAGATTAAAATGACCTTTTCTTCCTTTGTTTGAATTTCCCATGTACCATGAAGTGTACTATCTTTTGTTTTGGGTGATGCCTTTGACCTTAGGGACATTAAATGTTACGACAAGTGCCAATGGTAGATTGTAAGAGTTTACTTAACAATTGTAGTCCCACTAGATGGTTTTACCCTTCTAAAAAGGGTAATAAACTGTAAAAGAAGAAGATGGAGTTATAGTAGTTAAGTAAAATATTTTGAGGGAAGCTAGGATTCTCTAAGGCAAAGAGGAGGGTCATGCATAGGTTTGTGCTTTGATTATGCAAATTTCATAGGAAATAGGATCTATTCCTTAAAGATTATCATAAAAGGATTCCAAAATTTGGTTTACCACCCTATGATTAAGGAGAGGGTTAGTGTTGACATCTAGCTTTCTCTTGGCCCTAGAAAAGTTAATTCATCTTCCATCACTCAACTCTTGGACTTTACATTTAAGGGTGCAACAATTGTCAGTTGAATGTCTGATCCTATCCATCACGATATTTGCACTTGGCATTGGTATCATACTAGGAGGATAAGGTGGTAATCAGTTCATTTTGGATGAGCTAAAATGGTAACTTAGAATAAAAGACTAGTATAAGGTCAAATTTTCTCTTTTCCTACCTTTTAATGTATGCTTGTGTAGAGCCTATCTTTGATGGCTAATGTTAGATTTGTTGTCAATAGCATCTCATATATTTTTCCTTATTGATTTGATGTTATGAGTGCCGTTGACATGTGTTTTGCTACATTTACAAAGTGTTGGTAGCTAATTCATTTGAGGGTTAAGGAAGACGACGTTGGTGAAATGTGACGAGAATAAGGAGAGAAAGTAGGATCGAAATCAGGATATTGCCAGCCTTACCTTACATTGCCAAAAACGACAAGTTGATTCATATTATTAGTGGTGTTTTGGCTATAAATAAAGCATTAGTTGCTGTAACTGGCTATCTATAAGATTACCCTCTATGTGGCATATATGAAATTTCTTTGACAAGACATGTGTCATTGTTATCTTTGGGATTGCATTTAGCAATGTCACTACAAGTTGATGCTGACCATTGACCTTAAATTCAAGGAGCCAATGCTAACTGTTGACCCTAAATTCAAGGGGTCAATGATGATTGTTAACTCTAAATTTAAGAAATCAATGCTAACTATTGATTGTAGGGTAACCTTTAGGAATTAATGTTGACTATTGATTGTAGGGCAATCTTGAACTTAAGGCTTATAAATACACATGCAGCTACCAAAAGAGAACTAAGGTAGAAAAAGTGTTGAGAACATGAGAAGCAGAAAGAACCTATATAGGAGATAACCTGCAGTGAAGAGAACCTACAATAGAGAGAACCTACAAAGGAGAGCACTTACAATAGAGAGAACATACAAAGTAGAGAACCTATAGAGAAGAAAACTTGTAGAAGAGAGAACCTAAAGAGGAGAGACAGTAGCAACAGCAAAAAAAATAAAGAGAGAACCTACAGAAGAGAGAATTGATAGAGTGAATTGCAAAAGTAAGCAACAAGAACTGCAAAAACATATAGAGAAAGCTACAGAAATAGGCAAAAGGAGTTGCAAATGGAAGTAAGAAGAGAGAGTTGCTGAAACAAGCAAAGAGAGTTACAGAAATAGGTAGAGAGAGCTACAAAAATAGGCAGAGAGAAACCTAACAAAGGTAAAAGAGAAAACTTGTAGAGGTAGGAGAGAAACACGGTAAAGGTATGAGAGAAATCCTGTAGAGGAGAGAATTGGTAGAAAGCATGAGTAGAAATCGACAGTGAGGAATGAGAGAATAGCAAAAAGATAGGAGAAGATGAATTTATTGCAACAGTAGCCTGAGCACATAAAGAGATCTTTCTCAGGGAAGTTTTTGACATAACCTTTTTATGTACTTCTTAAAAAAGGGTGGGAAACCTTTGGAGTGATTAGGAAATCATTGTAAATGGTTAAGGAGTGATCCTTCCATAGTAGTTAAGGAGAGATCCTTCCACAACATTTATTATATCCCTTTATAACAAAAATGGATCATGTGATTTAAGAGTGATTCCATCACATCGTAAATATAGCTCACACATTGTAAGTGAACCACAAAACAATTATCTGTGTTCTCAAGTGCTTGTGCTAGCTTGATATCCATAAGGCTATTCTCACATAAAGGAACAAAATAAAATTGGATCATAGACTTTAATATGTCATAGAGGTTTAATCTAGATAGATTTGTAAAATATAAGCATCTCACACTGATTAACCCCCTCCCTCTTAGTGTGAGACCCAAAAAGGTCTTTATCAATTGGTATCAAAGCTTGGTTCCTTTGTTGATACATTTTACCTATTTAGATTTAAAATTTGTAACTACTACTGTGAATTTTTACATCTACTACTGGTTAATATCATGGAGAGCATAAATAATGTTAATAACAAGGGTATTCCCACGTTTGATGGACAAAATTATCAATTATAGAAAAACAAAATGCTCCTATATTTGCTGTCACTTAGTTTGGATGTGTTTGAATCTACTCTCAATGGCTATACTCTTGTTGCTAAAGGTGTTACTATAATGCTTATTGATAAGAAGAATTTAGAATATGATGGAAAGGTTAGAAATGCCTTATATGCCTCTTTATCAAACAAAAAATTCACCAAAGTGATGAGGTGCAACAAAGCCAAAGAAATTTAGGACAAATTGAAGAATATTTATGAATGAGATAGGTTGTAAAGGAACCCAAGCTACAAATTTGAAGGAGTAGATTTCTAGATATAATGATGTTAAATGATGAATTGGTGGATGCCTTCTTTACAAAAGTAAATGAAATTGTATACTCTATTAGAGGCTGTGGAGAACAGATCAATGATGCTACTATGGTAAGGAAAATACTTAGAACCTTACAAGAAGCTTTTAATGCCAAAGTTTCCTTCATAGAAGATAAAGATTTGGATAGGCTATTCCCGAATGATTTACACAGCATATTAGTAACTTATGAAATTAGAATAGTGATGAGGACCATTGTAGGTTTTACACTAAGAGGGGGGTGATATAGCACTATCTTCTTCATACAAATTGATCCAGATTTAACCTTTGTGCCTTGTTAAAACCGATGATCCATTTTTTGAATTTTCTCCTTTATGTGAGTGAAATTGTATAAATAAAAATTAATGCGCAAGCACTTAAGAATACATGACAATTTTTACGTGGTTCACTCACATGTGATAGGATCACTCTTAAATCACACAAGCTACATTTGTTATCAAGAGATACAGTTATGGCATGGAAGGATTACTCTTTAACCACTTGTGAAAAGACTACTCCTTAACCACTTACAATGATCTCTCAATCTAGGAGTTAATTTATCGATCACTCCAAGGGTATCCCACCCTTTTTCAATACATTTATCAAGAGTTTGTGATTAAAACCTTTTCTAGAGAATGATCACTCAATGTATACAGACTGTTAGAGTAGAATAAGGATATTCTCCTTCCTTCGTTGCTGGTGTTGTTTCACCTATTGCTGGTGCTATCCACGTGTATTGCCACTACTTTCTGCAGGCGTTACTGCTGCTGTTCGTTCAAGCTGCCTACCATCTGCACGTGCTGTGCCTATTGTACTCACAAGCTATACCTGCTATTTGCATAAGCTGTGGCTATTGTCCATGCTCCTGCTGTCCGTGGTCTCTATGCTTGCTATATGCGTGTGCTGTGCGTACTGTCCATGCACATTGCTCCTGTTATCTGCGGTCTCTGTACCTAGTGTCCGCAGGCATTGTGCAGTCACTGTCTGCACTCTCTGCGCCTGCTGCACGCGTGTGCTGTGGACCTGCTGTTTGCGCTCCCTATGTCAACTCATTGTGCCTGCTGTCTGCATGCTTTTTGCCTGCTATCTGCGCTCCTATTATCCACGTGCATTGTGCCTGCTATTCGCACATGCTATGCCTACTGTTAGCACGCGCTGTACCTGTTGTCTGTATGCAGTACTTCTGCTGTCCGCGCTCTCTGAACCCTCTGTCCATGTGCTCTTTGTGCCAACTGTCCGCACAAGCTGACAGCTGCTGTCCTCACAAGCTCTACCTGCTATCCACACAAGTTGTGCCTTCTGCCTGCACAAGCTATAGCTGCTATCCATACATATTGCTCCTACTATCGACTTGCATCGCTGTTGCTGTTTGTGTGTGTTGTTACTACTTTCTTGCGCTGCTATTGCTCTCCCAGCATTCTGCAACAGTTTTCTCATGCCACTGCTGCTCTCCCTGCATGTTGCAGCTGTTTTCTTGTACCATTGCTGCTCTCCTGACACACTACAGTAGTTTTCTCATACTATTGCTGCTCTCCTTGTGCGCTGCAATAGATTTTTCATGCCACTGCTGCTCTCCCCACACACTGCAACAAATTTCTCACACTGCTACTGGTTTGCTGATTGATTCTTGGACCTATTACTGCACTTTTTGCAAGTGCTTGCTGATTCCTAGACCTACTACTGCATGTTTTGATTTTTTGCTTGATTCCCAAGTGTGCTTTTGCTGCTAGGAAGCCTCCTGAGGTGCTGCTGGTGCTAGTATACCCTTCTAGATGTGAAAGAATGTGCTGCTGCTGCTGGTATACTTTCTTGAACGTGCAAAAAGGTGTTGCTGGTGTTGGTATACACTCCAGGACCTACAGGGATGTCTACTGCTGTTGGTACACCCTTCTAGACCTACTGTTAGGAAGCCTCCTGGATGTGTTGCTGCTCCCTCCTTGGCTGGCTGCCTTGCCTTCTTTCCTTGGTGGTTGTTACACTCTCTTTGGTTGGCTGCCCCTTACTTTCTGTCTTCCTCTCCTTGGCCAACTTCATTGCCTTCTTTCCTTGGTAGTTGCTACACTCTCCTTGGCCAGCTGCCTTACCTACTTTCTTCCTATCCTTGGCTAGTTTCACCTTGCTTGGTGGTTGCCTCCTCTTTGCTGTTCACCTTTCTTTTTTCCCAAGGTTTGCCGCTTGCCTCTCTCTTTGGTAGGCTTTCTCAATTTTCTGCAGCATATACCCGCATAGGGGTATTTATAAGCCTTGAGATTAGGGCTACACAATCATCAATGTCATCGTTAATTTCCACATATTGCCCTACAATTATGATTGGATTTTATGCCTAAAATTTAGGGTTAATAGTCAACATTGGCTTCCTAAAATTTAGAGTCAATCGTCAATAGTTAAAGGTCAATTTGACCCTTAAAATTTAGGGTCATAGTCGACGTTGACTCCTCAATACCAAGGATAACCTGTCATCACTGGTTTTTCCCAATGACTTCACTATATCTTAACGATATTCATAATATCAAATCAACACATATAACTATATTAGAAGATGTTAACAACAAATCCAACATTAGTCATAAAAAATGGTCTCAACAATCTCCCCTTTGCGATTTGTTGGCAACACATTAAATCCAATCATGCATAACATCCCCTGCACCTAGTCACAGCTCCCCTTGAACCATGCATCTCCCTTAACTTAGTTTAACTCCCCCTTGACATGTTTTCCCCCTTTATCTATCAAGCTACTCCCCCTTTTCATCTTCTAGGGTATGGCTGAATACTTAAGTTTAGCCTCTTTTGTCCAAGATGTCCTAATATTCCATATCACAACAAATTCTTATCTTTAGTACTTATGTAGCATGTATTTTTGCTTTTGGAAACTTGATATAAGTTTCTATTTGTTCTTTCACCCTTAGTAAGAACAGCACCATCTCTTAATCTCTTTATTATGCAACTACTCTTATTGAAAGTAACTTCATGTACATCATCACACAATTGGCTAATACTAATAAGATTGTGTTTTAGCCCTTCAACATAAAGCACTTTCTTTGAATTTAGCTTTTCTGCACCAATTTCAGCAGCACCAATACCTTAAATCTTTAAGGCATCATCATTTCCGAATTTGATGGACCCTCTATCATATTTTGATACTCCCTCCAACATTTTGGAGTCTTCTATCATATGTGAAGGGTAAACACTATCTAGGATCTATGGTTTTTCTTTCTTAAAAGCTTTGAAGGCTACTTCCATAACCATAGACATTTCTCTTCCTTTTCTTCTTCTTTGGTTGAATATGGGAGCATGTATAGGTGTTCTCCTTTCCATTCTTTGACCAAGCAACAATGGTTGGCATGTTCTCCTTTGCACTTCTTGATTGAGCGGCAATGCTAAGCAATCCTCAACAGTATGTCCAACCCTTTCACATCTTTAACAAATCAAACTTGTTTCTTAATGGAATATGACTTTTATCTACTTGAGATTGCCTCTTTTCTTGATAGAGTCTCCCCTTAAACTCTTGCCTCACATTCTCTTCATTCTAGGCCTATTACTCTAGCACACATTTCCCTTGTGCTCATACTTACCACAACTCTAACAACATCCTTTAAACCTAGATTTACTTCACTTACTAAGTCCATGTCTCCTTTCTTTAGCAACTAGTGTGGCAACCTTCTCTCTATCTTTGATAGTTTGTCTCTTGTGGATGGGAGTCTCCACCATATGTTTCCTAACCCATTTTAACTTGGGTTGGTCTCGTTTCTCCATCATGTCATTGTGCTTGCTTTCAGGCATAAACACAATTTTCTTCTTTTTTTTTTACCTTCTCACTCAATTTCTCAATGTAACGAAGTCCTTTCTTTCCTATGGAATGAGGTCTTTGATTGCTTAGACACTCATCCAACTTTTTGGTAACATCTTTCTTAATGGCACTTGTTGATAATGACACTTCTTTCATTTCCATGGCCTACATAAAGCTTTCTTCATAATTCTTTAGCTTGGACTTGGCCTTATGAAGCTTGGCTTGCAAAGTTAGCATCTCTTACTTTTGTGCAATCATTTTACTGTCAAGGTCTTTATCTATCTTGTTTGCCTTAAGTCCACTTAGCTTCTCAATTCATTTCAAGTACTCCTTTTTTGCTTTAAAATTCTTTTTCTTTCACATGGAGATTACATTCATCAACAACAAAATTTTCATATAGCTTCTTAAGATGCTTTATCTATTTTTCTAACTTGTTATTTTTTTGCAAACAAGCTTTCAACTCATTCTTAAGTTATTGTGACAACTCATCCTTTTCCTCTTCTGTTGATTCCTTCCCACTTGAAGATTCTTTGTAATCATCTTCTTGAGCAACCAACACATCCTTTGTGATATCATTATTAGAATCATCATTAACTTCTTCTTCAGAATCCTCTTTATCCAACTTGCTCAAATGATTTATTCTTTTGGATCTAAAGAACTACTTTTTCCCTTTGGCACTTGAATTTCCAACTTTAAGATAGCTGAATTTCTTTGTTCTCCACCTTAGGGTAGGCTCATCATCATCATCACTGTATGCTTCTATTCTTTTTGGTTAATCCATGGCAAAGTGCTCTATGTCTCCACAGCTAAAGCACTTCAAGGGTAGTTTTCCCTTGTACTTTTCTTTTTCTTTCCTTAAGTTCCTAGTGATGTATGTCATGACTTCATCTAGGTTAATATCACCATCTTCCTTTTCAGAGCTGCTGTTGGACTCTTCTTCTTGGTCTTTAATTTTTAACTTCTTTTATTGTCTTGAATTTCAACTCCTTCTCCACCTTAGCCTTCTTTTCTTTCTTCATTGGTCCTATTCTCATTTCATAAGCCAATGATATGCTATACAAGTCATCTAAGGGTAGCCTATCTAGATCTCTATCTTCTAAGGAAGAGACTTTGGCATTGTAAGCTTTTGGCAAGGTCCTAAGTATTTTGCTTACAGTAGTGGCCTCATGGATCTCCTCTCTATAGCCTCTAATGGAGCACACAATTTTGTTAACTCTTATGAAGAATGCATCCACAGTCTTATCATTCTGCATCTTTATGTCTTCAAATATGCTCCTCAAAATTTGTAGCTTAGCTTCCTTTACAACTTTGTCTCCTTCATAGATATTCTTTAATTTGTCCTAGATTTGCTTGGTTGTGTTGCACCCTATCACCTTGGTAAATTCTTTATTAGACGAGGAGCCATATAAGGCATTTCTCACCTTTCCAACATACTCCAATTTCTTCTTATTAGCCGGCATCATATGATCACCTTCAATAACAGGGATAAAGCTACTAACAATAGAGTCAAACAAATTAAGACCAAGGAACATCAGATATAAGAGCATTATATTCTTCCATAACTGATAATTATGCCTATCAAACGTAAGAGTGCCCTTGCTATTAACACTATTCATGCTATCCATGATCTCAAGAAGTCGTAGAGATAGAAACTCACATAGTAATGCACAACTTCAGTTCATAGCAGAACACTTTGATCAATAGAGGAACTGGCTCTGATACCACTTGATAAGGATTGTTGTAGGTCTTACACTAAGAGGGGAATCAATGTGAGCTATCTTTTTTTTATCAAATCGATCTAAATTTAACCTCTATGACTTGTTAAAATTGATGATCCAATTTTTAATTTTCTCCTTTATGTGAGTGTGACCATACGAATAAGAATTAATGCTTAAGCACCTAAGAACACACAACAATTTTTTTGTGGTTTAGTCACAATATGTGAGCTATGTCCATGGTGTGATAAGATCACTCTTAAATCACATAATCTACTCTTGTTACTAAGAGATACAATTATGGTGTTGAAGGATTATTCCTTAACCACTTGTGGAAGGACTACTGCTTAACCACATACAATCTCTTGATCAAAGAGTTTATCTCCCAATCACTCTAAGGATATCCCACCCTTTTTCAACATGTTTATCAAGAGTTAGTGATTAAAACCTTTCCTAGAGAATGATCACTCAATGTATACAGACTACTAGAGTAGAATATGGATCTTCTCTTTCTTTCATTGCCGGTGTTGTTTCACCTACTGTTGGTGCTTCTTGCACACACTACTGCTGCTGTCCACATGCGTTGTTATGCTATTTGTACACGTTGTTAATGCTGTCCATACATGCTACTGCATCTATCTACTGCTGTTCGTATGCGCTGTTGTGTCTGTTCACAGTTAATACTATTAGTATACATTGTCACTACTATCTGTACAAGCTTCTGTATCTGTCCTATGCTGTCCACATGTGCAATTAATACTATCCATTTGCAATGCTGCATCTGCCTACCATCTACACATGCTATGTTTGCTGTCCTCACAAGCTATACTTATTGTCTACATAAGCTGTGATTGTTATCCATACTCCTGTTTTCCATCGTTTCTGCCCTTGCTATACGCGCGCACTGTGACTACTATCTGTGTACACTACTCCTGCTATCCATGGTCTTTGCACTTGCTATCTGTGTGGACTGTACACGCTCTCTGCTCCTGCTTTACATGCATGCTCTACGCTTGCTATCTATGCTCACTATGCCTGCTGTCTACAAGCACTACTTCTGCTGTCGACACTCTCTATGCCCTCTGTCCGCTCTCTCTATGCCTACTGTCCGCACTCTTTATACCTGTCTACACAAGATGTGCCCACTGTTGTAGCAGTTTTCTCACACTAATGCTGCTCTCCCCACACGTTGTAGCAAATTTCTCATGCCACTATTGCTCTCCCTACGCATTACAGCAGATTTCTCATGCCATTGCTAGTTTGCAGGTTGATTCCCAGGCATACTACTATACTTTCTGCAAGTTGCTACTAGTTCCCAGACCTACTGCTGCACGTTCTGATTTTTTGCTTGATTCCCAGGCATGCTTTTGCTGCTGGGAAGCCTCTTGAGGTGCTGCTGGTGCTGGAATACCCTCCTGGATGTGCAGGGATGTGTTGCTGCTGCTAGTAGACCCTTATGGATGTGCAGGGACATGCTATAGGTGTTGGTATACCCTTGTGGATGTGTTGCTACTACTGGGAAGTCTCCTGGACATACTGCTACTACTAGGAAGCCTCCTAGACGTGTTGTTGCTCTCTTCTTGGCTAAATGCCTTACCTTCTTTCCTTGGAGGCTGCTGCACTCTCCTTGGCTAGCTACCCCTTGCTTTCTTTCTTCCTCTCCTTGGCCAGTTGTGTTGCTTTCTTTCCTTGGTGGATGCTACACTCTTCTTGCTGGCTGTCTTGCCTTCTTTCTTCCTCTCCTTCGCCAATTGCACCTTGCTTGGTGGCTGCCTCCTTTTTACTGTTCACCTTTCTTTTTCCCTAGGTTTGCCACTCACTCTCTTTGGCTGGCTCTCTCAATGTTTTGTAGCACACGCCCTTCTTGCAAGATGCATAAGGGTATTTATAAAGCCTTGAGATTAGGGCTACATGATCATTAACGGTAATCGTTAATTCTCACATGTTGCCTTACAATCAATGGCCGGATTTGATTCCTAAAATTTAGAGTCAATGGTTAACATTGACTTCCTAAAATTTAGGGTCAATAGTTAATGATCAATCTTAACCCTTAAAATTTAGTGTTACGGTCAACTTTGACTCCTCAAGGTTAGGGATGACCTGTTATTACTGGTTTCTTCCAATGACCTCACTACATCTCAACGGCATTCATAATATCAAATCAACACATATAACTATATGAGATGGTGTTGACAACAAATCTAACATTAACCATCAAAGATGGGCTCAACAAATGGCCCTAATGAAGAAACAAAAGAAGCCTAAGGTAGAGAAGGAGTTGGTCTTTAAGGCAATTAATGATGACTTTCTTAGGTCTCACACTAAGAGGGGGAGATGGTAAATTAGTGTGAGATGCTAACTTTTTACAAATTTGTCCGGATTAAACCTCTATAACTTGTTAAAATCGATGATCCAATTTTTATATTGCTTCTTTATGTGAGAATGGCCGTATGGACATTAAGCAAGTACAAGCACTCAAGAACACATAAAATTTTAACATGGTTTACCCATAATGTGTGATCTATATCCACAGTGTGATAGGATCACTCCTAGATCGCATAATCCACTCTTATTATTAAGGAATACAACTGATGTTATAGAAAGATCACTCCTTAACCACTTATAATGTTCTCTCGATCACTAGAAGAGTTGATCTCCCAATCACTTTATAGTTCCCCCACCCTTTTTCAAGAAGTACATAAAATGTTTATAACAAAACATCCCCGAGAAGATGACTCAATATGCATAAGCGGTTGTTATAGAAAATGGATCTTTTCTTTCCTTATTTTTGGTTTTTCTCCTTAAGCTTTACCAATCTCTCCTTTAGGTCAACTGAACTTTCTTTCATACTATTAGAAATAGATATAATAGATAATTGATTTATAAATGATAATTTTGATAATGATAAACAATGGCTAGACACCTAATAACTAATAGGCTATTTGACTTTACTAGAAAGCTTAGGCTCATATGTGGGTTTAAGGATACCATAATTGTGATGGAACAATGACTATTTTGTTGAGCATATCTGTTGTTCTCATAGTCTTGTATGGGTTGTAATTATTGTCAAATAAGTTTAAGTGTATAAAAAAGTAAAGCCACATAGAAGGGCAAAAAGGTAAAAGCCACATGGAAGGGCAAAACAGTAAATTTGCACTGTTAGGGTTTTATGTAGGAATATATAAAGGCCAATATAATTGCCTAACACAATATCCGCATAGCAGCTGTCGGTCAAGAGAGAGAAAGAGAAGACGACCAAAATGGGGGCAGAACGAAGAACAATGGTTGGCCAAAAAAAATACAGAAGAAAGAGAAAACAAATTCGTCGAACGAAGGAGAGAAAAAGGGAGAAGAGGAGTAGCTGTCAGACAAAGGAGAGAAAAAGGGGGAAGAGGACTAATAGTCATCGGGGAAGGAGAGAAAACAAAAATTGAGCAAATCGGAGCACACCACTGGCGGAAGAGAGAGAAACCCGACGACTAAAATAGACAGTCAGCAAAAATAGAGAAACGACTGAAAGGGGCTAAATGGCAGATCGAGAGAGCGAAATGACAAAATCCTATTTCGCCAACCATGACCATTGTTGGTAGAATAAGGGAAAAAAAACAGAGAACTAGAGACGACCAACCAAGAGAGCACAGCAAAACACACCACCGATAGAAGGAGAGAGAAACTTCATGGCCAAAACAGGGGTGGACGGTCGATGAACAGTGACCGACAATAAAGGGAGAAAATCTGATACGGCCAAAGGAGGTGTGAAATGGACAAGGGCAAACTAGAAACATATGTGAGGTGAGCTGTGAGATAGCGAGATTGTGAAATAGGAGATGGGTGAGACAGTGAGATGGTGAAAGCAAGAGTTGTGTGAAACAACGTAGAGAAGGAATTCGGCGAAGCATTGAAAGAACTTAACGTATTTCCAGATTTCTTCAAGAGAGGTTAGAGAACGTTGTGGTGAATTTCTAAGCGGCAGTGGAGCAGCCTTTCAATTCAATAGAGGCAAGACAAGTTAGAAAAAAGGTAGACACAACAAGTGACACTCTTTGTATGGTACTTGCTTAGTAATTGCAATAATGAAAGGAGCAGATGATTAAGACATCCATTGTAAATGAAATTCTCAAGTATAGTGGATAGTCTCGGTAAGGGAGAGTCCCTACCACCGTCAATGTACGTCATGTTGAAGGAACCACATAAATCTCGTGTGTCCTTAATTTGCTTTACGTTCTATGTTTTGAATTAAGTTGTGAATGTAGTTAAAGTATCAACCAACCCATAACCTAATGAAGACCTAAACAAGAACATCCAAATTGTCTGTTAGGTAAGGTATCTGAAAGGTGACTTTGGGAACTATTGTGATTATAAGTAGTAATAGATCTACCTTAGTCGAGTTTGAGAAAGAGTTCTTTTAAGAAGAGGTTGAAGTTGTTCACTAACCTGCGAATTACAAATTGTGGTGATACTGATTCACCCCCCTCTTAATATCACAAACTAGTAGATCTTAGGGAGAAGTCAGGAACTTCAATTGGTATCAAAGCACTGGTTCACCAATTTGAAGCTTAATAGCTTGGTGTACTAGTTTGAAGGGATCTAGAAGTTTGACTTGTTCAGCATACTGAGAAATGGAAGCCGGTACCAGCACTAGCACCACTTACAGCAAGAAGGTTCCAATCTTCCATAGAACCAACTACCATATGTGGAGAGCAAGAATGTAAGTGTTATTTGCAACCATGGGCATGAACACGGTGAAATAGGTACATGAGGGTTTTGTGGCTCCAAAAGAAGGTAAAGACCCAACCCCAAAGGAGTTAAGGCAGTTTGAGATAAATGGGAAAGCATCAAACATCATCATTTTAACATTGATAGATGCTTAGTATGCTAAAGTTATGGACTGCAAATCTGCCAAGGAGATATGGGACAGATTGCAAAAATTTTATTAAGGTGATGGCAGAATGAAGGAGGCTAAGCTTCAAGTGTTTAAGGAGAGATATGAATCTCTCAGAATGTAAAAGAATGAGACAATTCAAGTGTTCTTCACCAAGGTTATTAACGCTGTAAACGACCTAAGAAGTTATGGGAAGAACAAGAAGGACTTATCGATTGTGAAGAAAATTCTGAGAATTCTGCCTGAGAGGTTTACCTCAAAGGTAGCAGTCATAGAGGAGAGTAGAGATTTCAATTCTATGTCTCTGCATGATCTCTAGTGCAATCTCATTGCATATGAGATGAGGATAAAGTCAGCTGAAAGCTCTGCAACAACGAAGGTATCAAAGGATGCAGGTTTCAAAGCTATGCAGCACTTGAAGATAAGAGAAGAAGAAGAATCATCCAGTGAGGATGATGATGGTGATGATGAAGAAAGTAAAGGTGAAGTGTTGGCTTACTTCACAAGGAAATTCAAGAAGGGGTCTAAGAAGGGAAAAGGACAGTTGTCCTTGAGATATTATCGTTGTAGGAAGATTAGACACTTTACTTCTCTGTACGAAGTGAAACTTGATGATAATGATGAGGATGGTGATGATAAGCAGAATTTAAGATGGAGAAGATCATCATTCAAATCAAAGAAGTCTAGTAAGAAGACTGTCGACCCACAAAAAAAGAAAAGATGCTCATTCAAGAGTTATGTGAATCAAATAAAAGAAGCTGATGAGGATGAAGATGAAGACTCATCAGATGAGTATGCCTTTATGGCATTAGGTCAAGGTGGTAGTTCAACCTCTGAAGAGGAAGCGGAGGTTGATGAAGAAGAACCAGATCTTCAAGCTGAGTTGGAAGCAACTCCAAAGGAGATAATCAAAAGGGGCAAAACCATAAGAAGTTAGAGGCTCATATAAAACAAGTTGAAGCAAAGTCTGAGGAAGCTGAAAGTCAAAAGGATGAAATAAGGGTTGAGCATATTGACTGAAAGAGAAGATTTGAGGAACAGATCAAAATATGTGAAGACCTTATAGTAGATCTTGGCTCAAGGGCTTCAAAAATTGAAGAAATAGAGAAAGAGTTGCTAAGACTTTAGCAACAACTCAAAAGTAGTAAAGAACTTGTAGAAGCTTGAAATGATAGGAGAAACAAGTTTTGCAGAAGGAGAGAAGAATGTAGAGAAAGTGCAACAATCTGAGACTGCATTGGCTAAAGAAAATAAGAATATGTCACAGAAGTTGAAAGAGAAGGTTGTGACTCAAGAAACGATAACTGAAGAAGAGAAGATAGTTATCAAACCAAAGCCAAGGCCAAATGAGATGCATGTGGTTAAAAGCAGCAACCTATAGCTGCTAGGCATCAGAAAGAAAAGAAAGTCAGCCAGCAGAGGGCTATGGCTGAACAAAAGAAGGAGAAGAAAGTGATTAAAATGAAAGTGACACAAGCAAAGAAGCTAGATACTTTGCCTACACAACAAGTGATGAACAGACGAAGACAAACTGTGATCAAACCCAAGAAGAGCCAATTTCAAGGTCATTGCCTTTATTATGGAGTTTGGGGTCATAAGGCGAGTAACTGCTAGTGGAGAAGGCTAGTACATGCCTTTAACTCGAGAAGATATGATGCTGCATATAAAGGGAAACAACACAAAATTCAGAGGAGAACACATGTCATGAGTTCTTGCACATACTGTAGAAAGCAAGGACACACTAACAAGGAGTGTTGGTGGAAGCCCAGACCAATGGTTTCAAAGAACAAGTTTGCTGTATTGGCAGACTTGCAATAGTATGAAAGGTGCGAGTCGGATGGCCATAATGCCAAGTGATGCATGACACTTCTTCCTGAGTAAGAGAAGGCACTCAATGGCACAGTGAAAACAAGCGATGTAGTTAAAGCTGAGAAAAAGGAGAAAGCTATCTTTTAACTAGTTCAAAAGAAGGAATATAAAGTTAAAAGGAAGGTGGCTAATATAGTTGAAATTGCACTCAAAGCTAACTACAAAGATAAGTAGTAGGTCCTTGATAGTGGATACACTTCACACATGACGAGACCTAGAGCAACCGTCCAAAGCCAAAGAGGAAAACCGTCCAAAGAGAGGAAAACCTAGTGTGTGACCGGCCAAAGAGAGAAAAACAAGGGAGGAACGGCTGGACAGCAAGTGTTGGATGGCAAGACCACCACCAGCTGAAAGAGAGGATGTCCAACCAACCTACATGGCCAAGCAAAGAGGTGAATGGCCAAATAGGTGTGGACAGCAAGGAGGAGAACGGCCAACCAAGAGTGGACAGCCAAAGCAAGGTGGACGGCTAGGAGAAAGCACAGTAAGGAGACAACACACGACAAAAGGAGATAACACCAAGGGATACCTTGGACAGCAAGGGAAACTATGGGACGGCTGGAGAAAACCATGTGCCTCATGTAAGAGAGAAGACAGCACACCGTCTGTAAGGGAAGTGCAAACCAAGCTGTCCAGAGGTGTGAAACGGACAAGTGCAAACCAGAAACGGTGGTAAGGCGTGTGACCAACAAGGCATGCAAACCAAAAACGTATGTAAGACGTGAAATGCCTAACCAAGAGCGTGCATGAGGTGTGTGACCAGCAAAGGGTGCAAACCAAAAGCATGTGTGAGGTGTGTGACCAGCAAAGGGTGCAAACGACGTGTAATGCCAAACCAGAAACGTGAGGCAGACCATGAGACGTGGAACGGCAAACCAAAAACGTGAGGCGAGCCGTGGGACAAGGAGACAAGTGATACCATGAGACGGTGAAAGCAAGAGCTGTGTGAGATAACCTAGAGAAGGAATTCAGCGAAGCATCGGAGAGAACTTAATGTATTTTCAAATTTCTTCAAGAGATGCTAAAGAGTGTTGTGGTGAACTTCTAAGCGGTAGTGGAGCAGCCTTTCAATTCAATAGAGGCAAGGCAAGCTAGAAGAAGGGTAGACAAAGTAAGTGACACTCTTTGTATTGTACTTGCTTAGTAATTGCAATAGTGAAAGGAGAAGAGGATTAAGACATCTATTGTAACTGGAATTCTCAAGTATAGTGGATAGTCTAGGTAAGGGAGAATCCCTACCACTGTGGATGTACGCACGTTGACGGAACCACATAAATCTTATGTGTCCTTAATTTGCTTTACATTCTATGTTTTGAATTGAGTTGTGAACGCAGATAAAGTATCAGCCAACCCATATCCTAACAAAAACCTAAATAAGAACATCTGAATTGTCTATTAGGCAAGGTGTCTGAAAGGTGACTTTGGGGACTATTATGATTAGTAGGTAGCAATAGATCTACCTTAGTCGAGTATGAGAAAGAGTTCACTCTTAAGAAATGGATAAAGTTGTTCACTTACCTGTGAATTACGAATTATGGTGATATTGATTCACCTCCCTCTCAGTATCACAAACTAGTAGATCCTAGGGAGAAGTTGGGAACTTTAGTTGCCTTTTAGACACCTTGCTTATTAGACGAATCGATTGTTCTTGACTAGGTTTTCTTTTAAGTTATGGGTTTGATGATTCTTTAGCTATGTTCAAAAATCAATTCAAAACATAGAATGTAAATTCAAAGCAAGGACAAGAGAGATTTACGTGGTTCCATCAATGTGATGTACTCCATAGTGGTAGGGATTCTTCCTTTACCGAGACAATCCACTATACTTGAAAACACCAGTGTGGTATCCCTTATGATTACAATGGATATCTTAATCTTATACTCCTTTCACTATTGCAAATACAAACCAATCACAATACAAATAGTGTCACTTATTGTGTCTACCCTTCTTCTAACTTATGTTACTTCTGTTTGATTTGAATAGGCTGCTTCACTAATACTTGGAAGATCTCCAAAATACTCTTTAACCTCTCTTGACGAAATCTGAAAATATGTTGAGTTCTCTCAAATGCTTCACCAAATTTCTTCTCTAGGTTGTCTCACACGTCTCTTGGTCTCACCATCCACCGTCTTACTGTCTCACAGTCTCACTCTTTTCTAGTCTTATTGTCACACCGTCTTCAGGTCTCACGTCTCACCGTTTCTGGTCTCACACATTTCACCCTTTTCTGGTCTCACCTGTTTCTGGTCTCACACATTCCACCCTTTTCTAGTCTTACCCATTTCTGGTCTCATGTCTCCTCTGGTCTCACCCATTTCACCCTTTTCTGGTCTCACCAATTCTGGTCATCCGGTGTGTTTTGGTGTCACATGTTTCCCTCTTTTCTGGTCTCACCAATTCTGGTTTTCTGGTGTGTTCTAGTGTTACCTGGTCTCACGCCTCACCTGGTCTCACACCTCACTTGGTCTCACGTCTCACCTGGTCTCATGTCTCACCTGGTCACCCTTTTTTGGTCTCACAAATTCTGGTCTGGTCTCACCTGGTCTGGTTTCCAAGTCTGGTCTACTCTAACGTCTCACCTTCTCCAGGTCTCATATCCTCTCTTTCTCTAGGTCTGGTCTGCTGTAACGTTTCATCTTCTCCAGGTCTCACATCCTCTCTTTCTCCATGTCTGGTCTACTCTACTCTAACATCTCACCTTCTCTAGGTCTCACATTCTCTTTTTCTCCAGGTTTAGTCTGCTTTAATGACTTACCTTCTCTAGGTCTCACGTCCTCTCTTTCTCCAGGTCTGGTTTGCTCTAATGTCTCTCCTTCTCCAAGTATATATCCCTAACACCCTTATCATTTTAATTGTCCTTTTGACTTAGCACATCAAGACCATTAACCTTTGTAAGAACATTGTTCTCACCTTTGTCATTTCCATCAACTCCCATAAGACCAATGCAATTACATACAATATTCAACTCCACAAATGGAGCTATGTAAACATTCAAGGAAACATCATCTGATGATCTATGTTTAAACTTGATTGGGTCCCTTTCTTCTAAATCAAAATCATCTAGAACTAAACGTAGATGAAATATGTTTATTTTATAGCCTCCTTCATTGAGTTTTTTTTTTGGTTGGAATTTGCAGATGCCTCTATTATATTCCTAGAAACATAAACCAAGATTATCCCCTTTTTTTGGTTTTAGCTTGGCCTTTAACTCATCCTTGAATATGGGTAACTTAACCTTCAATGCCATGAACTCAATGGGAACAAAGTCCAGTTTGCACATCAAATTTTTGAGTCTAGTGTCTTATGCCTACAAAGACTACATGTTCAACATCATATAAGATAGTAGATGAGAACAATTCTTTTAGTTATTAATGTAAACAACTTCTCTTGTGACTTGCAACTACAAGATATGATGATGACACATCCTTATCCCTATTAAGAACTATATCTTGTAGTCCAAATATATTTGGGGAGAAGCACAACCAGAATGGAAGAGAGAGCCTTAAAATATAAAATCAAAAGGAAGATTGTTGCCACTAATTTCAATAACTCATTTAAATGAATTTACAAAATCATTAAAAAAAAAGTCAACTAATCTAAATTTTCTACACAAATACAAATTCTTTGAATTAACACATTCTTCATATATTTTTCAATTAAAGAAATGCCAATTTTTTAAAAAATAATATGTTTAATTTATCCTTTTTGCTACAAAGAAAAAATACAATAAAACAATGACATTTTGTATATAATTTGATAAAAATTTATTCTAAAGATAACATTACCCCCAAATGGAAATTAACAACTTTTGTCTTTAAAAACCTTAGTACTATCCACAAAAGCATTTTTGTTCTTCTTGTTTCATTACAAACATCATGCACATGAACTAAGCACAAAAGATAATACCTTAACACTATCCAACTGTTTGCATCCTCCACTCTTGAATAAATGACCCAAAGTGGTGCTAACAGTGTGATTTTTCCAATCAATGGCACACAGAACCTTGCGCAAATGAAGGAAAATTTTCCATAGCCCCACAACCAAGTGTTCTAACTAAAATATCTTATATGAGTTCAAAGTTTGCATGAAAAAGATAAGTCATATTTGACATTAGAAACAAACTTGTTTACAAAAAAAAAAAAAAAAATTCCAAACATTTTTCTGTGACCAATACTTAATTTACATTACATACATTACCTCTAACAACAGGACACATCCACTTATGCACTGTGTTCAATGAATATCATGTTGTTTGTTTTGATATTGTCTAATTCTTTCAACTAAACATTCTATGGTGTATTTAGCCCATTTCAAATTCTTGTACGATGGTAGCTCTTTCAATAAACCTAGCAACTTTGGGTTGACATAGTAATATGAAGTGTTTAGGCGAATCACGATGCTGGCCATGTAAAGAAAGAACTTGGCTTTGAACTCATCATTTTGGGGTAGATTTTTCACATCCTTTATAAGTATGGAAACTTTGATCTTTGATTTTGCCAAATAAACAACTTTTGAACCTTTTTATTCATCCTTAAGAAATTTTCGACCTTTACTCCATTTGATGAAAGACTCATCATCCATTCAACTTCAGCCGATGATAAAATCAACTTACTCCCATACACATTCAGACATGAAATAGTGCAATCAAAATTTTGAACTAGGAACTCAATGAATTTCATGTTCATCCTAGTTACTTGGAAACTAAACATGCCACCAAGCCCAAGTGACTGAATTGTCATCATCTTATTAATGAATTGCAAAATTACACACCTTGTTTAAAGACATTTTTGCAAGATTAGACAAAGATATAATAATCCATATGAATTTGTTGAAATGAAGTGTAGGCAAAACAATGAATGTTTCTATTTCACACCTTGTCCATGTCAAAATCCAAACACATTTCTTACATAGCAAGGAACAAAATTCTATTTTAGCATATGAGAGATGTGTTGAATAAATAAGTATAGCAAATTTTATCAAGTACATCCAAATATGAAATTGAAAACTTTTATGTACCCTATCAAATTCATTATATTTAAAAAATTTAAAATAAAATAAACTTTAAATTTAGTTCATAAAACTGACTAAATGTAATTTTCTAATTAAATATATAAATTTAGACAATAATATAAATATTTAAATATTTATATTCCTTTAGACTGTCTTGATTTTCTTAACTCATTACAAACTTGAAATATGGCAACCATTTTAACTTATGTTCCTTTGAAGTTGGATATTAAGCATTTAACAAATAAGCCTACTTACAATTTTTTTAACTAAACCATCATTGTACCTCACTATCCAAGGTCCCTTCTGTACACTCTCTCCTTGTGTGCACTTGATCCATCTTCACTTTGTCTTGGATCAATAACCTGCTCATTAAATCTTGTAACATCCTTAAGCTCCTAGTGTTAACTCATATCAAGATAGAACACAATGACTCTGATACTCAACCAAAAATGCAAAAATAAACACCACACAATAGATAACATTTTTTCCCGTACAAACACTTGCTCATAAGCACTCTAATATCGGTGTAATGTACATCCCTTGCTATCAAATAGTCTCTCGAATGGCTATCGGCTCCAATATTTTAACTGAAAGGGGCCCAACCATTGGCCATGTAAAGGATATCCTTTGTGGTCTTGGAAGATTTCCCTAACACTAGCCTTATCCTCACCAACTAAAGTATTCATGTTTATCTTAATAAACTTATCCAAAGGTGACCCTTTTATGATCATAATAAAACTTAAGGGTCATTTCAATTGCTCAATTATGATCACAAGCCTTATGTCACTGGGCCATTACCTTCTCCCCAAAAGGCAACCTGTTGGGGTGTGCAATGCCCACATCTATATGGCCCAATATCCCCCTCTTCCTTAACAATGTAGGAGTTGAGTAGTGTGCACCTGTTACATTCTCCCACACCAAATTCATTGATGTCCTCGTCGATATTCTTGGACACGCACTGAGCTAGTGAAACCAGGAGTTTTCGACATTTTGCGCCAAGTCAAGGGTCCCATGACTGACAGGGGTAGGCTCTAATATCACTTGTCACAGGGCCATTACCTTCTCCCCAAAAGGCAACCTGTTGGAGTGTGCAATACCTATGTCTATATGGCCCAAGATCCCTCTCTTCCTTGACAATGTGGGAGTTAAGTAGTGTGTACCCATTACATTCTCCCATACCAAATTCATCGATGTTCTTGTCGATGTTCTTGGACACGCACTAAGCTGGTGAAACTAGGAGCTTTGGGCATTCCGTTCCAAGTCAAGGTTCCTACGGCAGATAGAGATAGGCTCTGATATCATTTGTCATTGGACCATTACCTTCTCCCCAAAAGGCAACTTGTTAGGGTGTGTAGTGCCCACATCTATATGGCCCAAGATCCTCCTCTTTCTCGACAATGTGAGAGTTGAGTAGTGGGCACTCGTTACACTTAACTTCCATGGCACGAAGGTTCCTTGTATGCCAAATGGACCAAGCAAACATGTAATCAACTATCGTATTCCTTTGCCCTATCTGGCTAGCACATCAGCAAACTAGTCACCGAAATACAAAATCCCAGACTCTCGGAATTGGAACAATTGTATTCTTAAAATAGAAATTCATACATATTAAAAATACCACGAGCCACCAATAATCAATCAGCCAAAAGGAAAAGAAAACAATAAATAAATTAGAGTGCAAGATAATTGATGTAGAAGAAGAAAGATGCATATCTTGAAATTGCGATCTCCTCAATAAAGGTCAATTGCAAGAAAAAATAAAAGCATGGAAAGGTGAGTGGAGTGTTCTACAAGACAAGCCTGAAACAAATCATTGAGAAATTGAAGCCAGAAATAATAGAAAACAACAAATGTCATAATCTGCTGATCCAGATTTCACTCACCTCCAGAGAGAATGGGCTTTTGAAGAAGAAGCAATGGGCTTTTGAAGAGTCAAGTGGCAATAGTCTCAAGTATGAAGATGAAGCATATGTTGTTCATATGATTAAGTAAAGAATGTTAACAATTGGAGTTCAAAGGTGATTTGAGATAGAATTTTACAAGTGGAAAGGGATGTGTAGGTTCGGCGAATATGAGACAATTTAGGAGAAAATTTTATTCAAGTTTAAAAAAAAATTATTGGTTATATCCATTATCTTTTATCTTCTAATCTTAATAAACTAAAATATTTGTTTATTTATTTCCATGCCGCAATTTCATGTAATTGCAGGTGTAGAATTCTTTGTAACTGTGTGCGTGCGTGCCGCTGAGTGAGAGAGAGAGAGAGAGAGAGAGAGAGAGGATGCATGCTTTCTGTCGAGACCAAAACTGGATTATATTTTGCCCGAGACACAATAGAAGAAGACGACAATGATCTTTTCAACACTCTGCTATAGCCGCATAACGTGCCATATGATCTTGAAATTTGAAGTAAATATAATACACAGAGATGTAGTCGTCACCAGTAACTTGAAAATGCTGTACGAAGTTCATTTACCGTTTTAATTTGGTCTTTTTTTTTTTTTTTTTTTTTTGAACTTCCCGACTTTCACTGTTTGGTCCCTGTCCCTTACCCGTCATTTTCTTCTCTTGCCAAATCTCTCTTCGTTTGTCCAACAAAACTACCAATTCTGTGGGCGGCGGCAATATGGTATGTTGCACTAACGCTATGATCTATGTCTATCGTGCAAACGGGGTCCATTGAACTTAGACTTAGATGCATTTGCGAAGGCTTCCCAAAGGGTTAAAGTACGTTGGTAGTGTCCCCACGCATTTGATGTACAAAGTGCCATGAAGTTGGCTTGACATATAAAAAAGAAAATGAAAATTCATTTGAAATATAGTTCCTCGATAAAAAGAAATAATAATAATAATACTAACTATTGGCCACTCAATTTGGCTTTAAATTTATATCCGAGTCGCTAATCTTTTCTCTGATTCATTCCAAGTTTTCAACGTAGATTCCGGCGAACTAATTATTAATGTGTAGTCTAATGCATCCTCCATTTTTACCAAAATTTTATGCTCTTGGGGAGACTTGTTTCCTTCCAATTCGTTAAAGACATCCCGTGATAAGTTTTTTTTTTTCTAATTATTTTTAATAAATTCCTAATTGAAAATTGTTAGCACTGACCTTTGCAGACGTTTTCTTCATGTAGTTTATGCCGTTAATTGAAGTTCACAATAGCCTTGTTTAAATTTAAGTAGCATGTCATAAAACAAGGAAGTCTCTTCAAATTAGCGATTAAATTTATTAAAAAAAAAAAAACTGAAAGGAAAGCTATATGGCAGGTGGGTTAGTTATTGAGGCAAAGTTAATTTTTCTTTTCCCCTTATAATTTCCTAAAAATACATTCTTGAACAAATACCCACGTGAAACATGACTTTGGTGATTAAGGGGCTCCTAAGATACCATCTAGACCCAAACATTTTTAACTGGCCTAGGGCGTACTTACCAAAGCCTTCCACACTTGAGATGCACGTCGTTAAAAGAAATTGATTTTGGTTTAGAAAAATGATGAGAAATTAGGGTTTGGACAAAAAACAAAACTGTGAAAATAAGGGAAAAAGAAAGATGTTTCAAGGAGATTGACCTCCAAATAGTAAAAAAAAAAAAAAAAAACTTGAATAAATTTTATTGTTTTAATCTATAAATTATAAGATATATATGTATATATTACACTTAATTGTTTATGAATATAGAATTAATCTTATTAAATGAATTAAGAAAATTTATTATGAAAACCTATTATTAAGAAATCTTATAAAAAAAAAAAAGAAAAAAGAGCATTATAATTCCGACATCCTTATGCCGTTGTGTTCGAGAACAAATCACATTGCAAAGTGAATGTCAAATAAAGAAGGCTAAAAGAAAAGGCATGGAGTTCCAAAAAGAAAAAAAAAAAAAAAACATTAGTGAAGCATTCTTTTTTTTTGTTGTTTTTTTTTTTTTTTTTTTTTATTAAAATGATGTTTAATAGATCCAACATTGATGGTGAAGATGCATGCCTGCCTATCACCAATAAAGCCGGTGGCTGGCAGCCTGCATGAGCGGGTGCGCGAAGTGTGTGCACCAAAGCGTTAAGGAAGTAATTGACAAATATGGCAACCGTATAAATTCTCTTTGGTAATCTTTTTGGCAACTCTTGAAGGCTGCATATCGCACTGCCAATCTTCTAGTCTCCGTTCCAAACGCCAAATAAATGGTGCCCGCTCGGACCAATAGATGTGGCAACAGTAACAGATTTCCCCATCAAAACTGTACCAGCTAAACGCCATATCCCTAATGTTATAATTTTTTAATTAGTCATACTAGAATATTTTTAAATAATATTTTTATTAAAAAATAATTATAATATAACTCAATTAATAAAAAAATAATTTTATACATTATTATACTATTAAGAATTGTAATTTTGAATATTAGTGTGTGTCTCTTTTATCTATCTATCTATATATATAATCAATTTTCTCTTTTTTAACACATATAAAAATTTTATTTAAAAACATGTGGTTAAAGTAAAGATCAAGGAAAAAAATTTAATTATTAGATTAAAACAAACTCTTTAGATGCATTAATAGTTTTAATTTTTATAAATTTAGGTATATGATTTTTAGTATTATTTATATGAATATATTTAATTTGAAGATTCAAAAGATTAATATTTATGATAATAGATTATTAAGAAATCTAACTAGTGATATTAGAACAAGTGTTTTGAAAGTAAATATTTTCTATGTATGATAAAGAATATATATATCCAATTAATGATTATTTTTTTAATCCTATAAAAATAAATAGATTTTATATTAGTTTATGATTAATTACTAGACTCTCATATGAAAATTAAAAATAAAACTTTTTATATTTAACTCTGTATATAATGAAGGAAGATGCTTGATTCTTAATTGTCAATAAGTATGAAATAATTTGTATGATAATTAACAAAAAAAAGAAAAAGGGTCATTATATTTTGGTTATTAATTATGTCACATAAAGTAAAAATTAAATACGTTAAGTGTTACAAGACATGTTTCAATTTTTGCTTTGGTGCTTACGTTAATTTAAAAAAAAAATTAACTTATGGTACGTATAACATAATTTTGAGCATATCTAAGTATATATAAGTACCCTTTATCAATGTTATTTATAGTTCTATATTATATAATTTTAATTTTAGTTCAAACAAAATATAAAATGTATATTTAATGACATACTTATGAGTCCAAATGTTGTGATCTTTATTGTTAATAAATATTAAGTTATATTTTATAAGCATGTATTAAAATTATAGTTTGATTGCCACCAAAATAACCAAACTAGTATGTTTAAACTCATGCATATATAATGATTATAGTTTGATTGTTGTTAAAGTGATCAAACTGAATTGTTTAAATTGACATGTGTGTATTATTGTTATATTTGTTAGTTATCAAAGTAGCCAAACTAGTATACTTAATGACACATATAAATAAGTCATTATCAATTATTTTAATGAAATACTTATGAATGACAAATGATTAAATAAATTGATTTTATTAATTATTGAAACTTTATAATTTATTTAAAGATAAATTATTATTTCATAATTAGTAATACAATTGAAATAAGTTAATATGTTGATTAAATATATTTGTTTATTCAAAAATATCAAATATATTTAATTAAAATTATTTAATTACCTATTAAAATTAATGACATTACTTATAGTAGTATATCATAAGATTTTTTAAAGGAAAATTACAATATATTCTAATTATTTTATTTAAATTATGATTAATTATGAGCATTTATGATTATGTAGCTATTGTAATTTACTTACATATTTCTATTGTTATTTGATTTAATTTTCTCACAATGACATGAGCAAGTCAATATTTACTTACTATTAACGAGTAAGTATGTTATCATTACAAATTTAAGTGGCTTTATGTTTATACAAGTAATTATTAACAATGACATTAAAAAAACTATTTTACAAACAAAAAGTGTAAAACAATGTTTGTAGTTTGTGAAAAGATGTTAAGTCACTTCATTAATCTCATGAGTAAGAAAGTTAGGAAATGAATGGAAGTAAAAATGATCCAATTTAAAAAGTGAAAGAGCCTACTTATATTACTTGGTTTGAAACAAGAAACAAAAGGACAATAAATGTCACTTTTGTAAAAAAGATTGGACACTATCAAAAAGATTATCTAAAATGTAAAATTTAGTCTGAAAAGAAAAAGTAATTTAAATGCCTTAATATATTTCAAATCAAATTTAATTATAATTGCTTATAATACTTAATGGCTTTATTATAGTGTTGCTATTTATGCATTTTTAATGATATAAAAATGCATTATAATTTGATTGTTTTAGTTGATATAAGAATACAAATATTTTTTTAATGTATTCTCATTAATATTTTATATTAATTAAAATATAATAAAATTTATAAGAATTCTTACTCACTATATATCATAATATTAAAATTAAGTGTAATACAATAAATTAAAATTTTGCTAAATGAAAATTTTGCTTACTTGTAACATAATTGTTGGGATTATATATCTAAAGAAGCATTAATGACATGGGTTAATAATGAGATTCTTTCAAATTTAGATTTTATTGATATTAGAAAGTGCATGAACTATATTAAGTATTAGCAAACCAAACATAACATGAAAGAAGCCATAAAAAGCACTCATGTTTTTAAAATTATACATACTGATGTTTATGGACTTTTCAACACTCTACCTTTTAATTAAGAATTATATTTCATTACCTTTATAAATGTTTTTTTTTCATATTATAGTTATGTCTATTTACTTTATAAAAAGCTCAATTATTAATACCCTTAAAGTATGTATAAAGCAAGTTATAAGTAATTGATACATGTTAAAAATTGTAATATTTGATAAAGGAGAGGAATATTATAAAAAAATATAAGAATTTAAGGCAATGATAAAGTCCATTTACAAAATTTCTCAAAAGTTATAACATATGCATATGGTAAATTATATCAAATACACCTTAGTAAAAGGTGTAACAAAAAGGCATAATCAAATAATAATAGATATAGTTAAGAGTAAATCAATAATTCTTCTTTACTCAAACCTTAGTGGATGTATGTATTCAAAACCACAAATAATTTGTTAAATAGGATTGTTAGTAAAGGTTTTGATATTGAAATTAATCAGAGTCTAGTTTCATTTTCATATATTATAAAAGGTATTTATTAAAGATAGTTATAATATTGGTGACTTAGTATGTTTGAAGTTATACTTGATATATGTGAAAATTACCTTTCTTAATGAAAATTTTGAAGAGAAAATTTACGTGTATCAATTTAAAGGTATTTATTTTTTTAATAAAAGGTAATAATTAAATAGTGTGTAAAGCAAGCAGGTCAAAATATAAACTAAAACAAGTTTTCCTATAATGATATATTCACTTTAATGATATCACAATATCTTTTGAATTCAAGAAAGAACACTATTGATCTATGTATATATCAAGGGATTAGTGGGATTAAGTTTGATTTTTAGCCTTGTAGTTGATGATATGTTGCTTGTTGTTAATATTTTAAATGTATTTTATGAGGTTAATTATTTTCTTTAAAAAAATTATAATGAAAAATATGAGAGAGACATTCTGTGTGATAAAAATAGATATATTCTATTATGAATCATAATAAATAAGGATTATTTCAAAATAACAATATCAATAAAAGTTCTAGAGAAATTTAATATAAGTATATGTTTACCTAAAGTTATTCCCATACAGAAAAGCAATAAATTCAATATCATGCAATGTTCTAAGAATGACATGGATCATAAGAAAATGAAATCAATTACATATGCTTTTGTTGTTGGTGATTTAATATATTTGCTACTTGACTAGATATCAATTTTGTGATTAAAATGTTAAGTAGGTGCAAAAGTAATCCTATAATTGATCATTAGAAAACTACAAAGAAAGTATTAAAGTACCTAAAGAGATAAAGAATAACATGCTCATATATAGAAAAAAAAACCATTCACTTTGATATGATTGAATATTCAAATTTAGATTTTGCTAGATGTAGATGTAACAAAATACACTTTCAAAAGAAAGTTATAAAAATTATCTATCTTGACTTCATTTATTATAAAAACAAAGTTTATAACACAATTTAAAATTATAATTTATACATTATGACTATGAAACTTTATTTCAAGTCTTGAGCTTATTGACATCATTATTAAGTCATTGAAAATTTATGTAATAATTCCACAATGGTATTCTTTTTTTAAGAATGAAAAATACTTAAAAGTATTAATTTAATAAGAATTAAATATCTTGTTGTTAAGGATAAGGTTCATAAACGAAAAATGTTTATAAAATACTAATTGATCTTATAATAGTAAATCAATATAAAAATTTACAACCAACATTATGTAAAGAATTTATTCTCATAATGAACCTTGGTTATATTAATGATAAGTAATGATGTATGATATACTAACATTTTGAATTTATTAATGTATTTCTAACATATATGATGTATTTTTGTTATCTTATGATTATACATATCTATTTTAAAATTAATAAGAAAGTTTGTATGAGACATTATTATAGACCATTATGGAATTATATATATTTTATGAGTCATATATGGCAAATTGTACAAGTGTTGTAGTATATAGAGGGGAGTGTTTTAAATAAATAAGACATAATTACCATAACATACATTAAATAGTTTATTATATTATAATATTATAATGGAATTACAAAAGATTTTTATTATCATTTATATATAATAAGAATATAATTAGATTAAGTGAAAAAATGTGACCAATTAGTCATGTTAGAATATTCTCAAATAGTATTCTTATTAAACATTCAATTATAATGTGACATAATTAATAAGAAATAATTTTGTATATTACTTTACTATTAAAGACTATAATTTTGGGCATTGATGAATGTGTTTAATGTAAACCACATAATTGTACATAGATATATGTGTGTGTGTGATTAATCTTTCCTTTTCTTAACATAGAGGCAAATTCTATCTAAAAGCATATGATTATAATAAAAGTCAGAAAAAAAATATATTACTAAGCTTAGTTGAACTTTCTAAATGTATTAATGGTTTTAACTTTTGTAAACCTATGTATTTTATTTATAGTATTATTTATATGAATATGTTTAATTTTAATATTCAAAATATTAACATTTATCATGATAAATTTATTAAGAAATCTAACTTGTCTAAGTGGAGATATTTTCTCTCAACTTTATGTAAGCATAAAGAGAAACAAACAAAAGGAGGCAGCGAAGAAAAATGGAGAGGTAAGTCCTTTTTAGGGAAATATTGTTGTAGAATTAACATTATTTCAAAGTATTAGTAATAACTACATTTATAGAAACAAAAATAGATATTTTTTTGTGCAAATATCTTTACATGCCTAATTACTTTTGAATGAAGAGAAATTTTGGGTTCAGGCTAAGTTTTTTAACAAAACCAAAAGTAGATAATGAATTTTTGTTAGTATTAAATAGAAATAGATAAATAAAAATAGACAATAGATTTTTGTTAGTATTTTTCATTGCCTTACTTTTATTATTTTATAGTTTAATATTTAGTTTTTAAAAATATATTCTTATTTATAAAGCTTAATTATTGTTGTAAATATTTGTTTAAGTGATTTCATAATTAACTCAAAAATAAGGATTTGTTCAAGTCAGGTGCTATTGAAGATTATATGTGATGGCACAAGAAAAAATTTATAGGTAAGAGAAGTATACACATTTACATAACTAAAATTAGATTTTATGTATTACAACATTTATATGATAGATAAATTTCAAGTAGATAGCATGTTAAAGTATTTATCCTTATAAACTATAACCATGAAACTCTAATGCCTAATCTCAAAAATAAAAACCATTGAATGAAGAAATTTTTGACAATTGCTTAATAGAAGACCCAAAAAAACATGGTAGTGCCTTAACTACATTTAGATTAAAAAACACACTACTTGGTATGAAGTTGATGTATCTTGAAAGTATGAGCATTGTTTTAGAAGTTAATGGCTAGCACACATTGTCTAATTACAGTGATAGTTGAATTGGAGTTTTTTAAAGTAAAAAATTGTTGGAGATTCAAAATATGTGATTGATATGCATGGAATCACCTAAACCAAAACATCAAGTATATTTTGTAACTTTGTTCTCCAAAATAAATCTTATCACAAAGTTTTGATTTTGGTGGGAACATAGACAACCCAATTTTATTGTTGATGAATTGCATGCTAGGTTGTTAGCTAGGCATTTTAGCCAATGGCTACAATGCACGATTGCCCTTTTCATTCTTCTCCTAATCTTTATTGCTACAATTAAGAGCATGACCTATACTTTTGATAGGCTATTATTCCAAAGCCTTTTGAGTTGGGATTTATAAAAAAGACAATTGACAAGCAAGTACAAAAATAATGGAAGTAAAAATTTGATTGTTATATCTAGTCACCTTGTGTTTAGGTAAGCACAACAAGAATAACATCCTAATTAAGTTATATAACTTATAAATTATTGATGATATAAAGGATAAGGAACCATATGGTAATTCATCAAAAGGTTTTAACTGTCGTTTTTTTTTTTGAACTTTTTTGTAAACATTTTATTTTGATTTTTACATGCTAAAAAATTTCTCTATCACATATATCATAAAAATAAAACTGGGGACTTACTCTAGCACGAAGTTCTAATGCTTATGGATGAAAAATTGCACAAGGTAGTCCTTACAGAAAAATGAGTCATATTTCCAACTTGTATCACTATAACAGAGCAATATTTCCAAGTATACTAATTCAAGAAATCATAGAGATATTAAACTTTTAATGGGCTTCCTAGACTAAGACATATGACTAGGCTTTTAGCTTTTGATGCTACATATCCAGTAGAAAAGACTTGTTATAGTTTCTTCTACTTTAAGTGTGCAATTCCTAAATATAAAAAGTGTATTAGAAGCATATGCCATTACATCATATATCCTTTAAAGGCATTATTGTTTCACATTATCCTAAAGCAAAATTAATTTTTATATCCTCATAAAACAATCTAACTTATATTAAAAGATCAATTTTATGTCCATGAAATAATTGCATCTTTACAAAACAATTCAATAAAAGAATATCATGTTATATGTGTATTAAAGATTTAGAAGAAGACCTTGCAATTTCCATAAGTCTTTCTTGAAGAATTCTTATGACTTGATCCTTAGAGTAAGCCCTGAAAGTTATAACCATTGGGTTGCCTATCATAATAAGGAAAGTAGTTCAATCAACTAGTAAAGGCAACTTCTAATCATGATAAGAAAAAGAAAATAAAGACAAGGTAATCATAGAAAATGGCTCATATGATTATTGTATAATATAAATTCTACAAATAGCTCATTACAATACAAGTGCTATTAAGTGAATAAAGTGGAAATTAGTAATCAACTTGATAAAGTAGTAAAGTCAAAATTTAATGGCTTAAGTCTTGGAAGAAAGTAACTTGTTAGGTTTATGGCATTTGCTACACCTGCAAAGGCAGAGATGTTAACAAATGAATCCAAATTTTAGACCATAGATACAAACAAAAAATGAACAAAATTTCCCTAATTATATAAAAAGTACCTATCCAAATACACTTGGAACTTGGGTAAGTTGTTAGCATGGAAAGATCATTTTGTTGAGAATGGTCCTTGGTAATTAAGTAAGTCAATTCATCAGCAATTATTAGCTTGTAAATGCCATTTTTGGCGTGGATGATTCAAAATTTCAAATGCAATTTATTACCATCAAAGAAAATTAAGATTGAGAAACTCTTTTAATCTTTAATTAGTGCTTAATTGTGCATGGCACAAGGCATAATGTACTTGACCATATGATCAAACTTTTCTTACATCCTTAACAAACATAATGACTATTGTTATTAAGAATGAAATTTTTGAACATGTTAAAAATGAAAATAGATCCATTTATTTTTTTTCCTTAGAAGGTTTTTACTAATCATTTAATAAGAAAAATCAGTTGGTGAGCACATATCATTTATTTCTTCCAATTACCCAAACTTTCCCTTATCCACCTCCTTAAAACCCCATAAGCTTAAACACCAAATAAAAAAATAGACATCCAAAACATGTCCTCTTATGCTTAGATCCTTGATGGTAAGTAGTAGGTAACCATACAAAAACACATTAAGAGTAATGAGAGATGCAACATGTTCAATAGTCTTATTGTGGGATACCCATAAGACCATTATTGTGCATAATTTAATTAATAACAAAGGATGCATATGATTTAAATCTGATTGAGTAATGAAAGTTTAATAAAATTATTAATTACTAATCTTTAAAATTAAGATGCAAAATAAAATTGAATTACTTCTTTATCCATGAAGACAATGTCATTTCCTTGTTTACCAAGACCATCATAGTATAGGAATAGAGGACATGTCATATTATCATGAACAATTCAAAAGTAGGGTTGTCCATGAAAACTCTCCTAATCCTCTTGTTACCATCATCTATGTCAATGTTTTTTGCATCCTCTAATATGTCAATCATGATATCTTAATAAGTTAATTCATCAATAACAAAATTGTCTTATCTATATTCCCACTAAAAATGAAATTTTGTAATAAGATTTAGTTTTAAGAACAAAGTCTTAAAATATGCTTGATGTTCCAATTTGGGTGATTCTGTACCACTAGGCACATCAATCATATATTTTGAATCTCCAACAATTTCCAACTTTGAAACATCAATTAGACAGCCAATGTAATTAGACAATGTGCACCAGCTAACTCAACTTCTACAATAGTGCTCGAACTTTCAAGATATATCAACCTCATGCCAAGCAGAGTATTTCCAATCTTCTATTAAGAAATCATTAAAAGTTCTCTCTTCATCTAGTGGCCATTATTATTGAGACCAAGTGTTAAAGCCTTATGGTCCTAATATATGAAGAAGAGTGCTTTAACATGTTATTTGTTGGACTTTAATTGTAAATATGGAATAATAGCCTATATATGTTCATTGGGAGTTTTGATATAGTACAACATGAAATCTACACTTCTTTTATCTACAAAATTCTTCTTATATCATCTTATATAATCATATATTCTTTAATAGCACCTAGCTTGAACAAATCTTTACTTTTAACAGCACATGAACAAATTTTTACTTTTGAAAGCTCTTGTAAATAAGAATATATTTTAGAAAATTAAATATCAAACTATCAAATAATAAAGGTAAGGCAATAAAAAACACCTAACAGATTTTGTATTGAAAATAAAGAAAAAAAAAGATGTCTTTTAACCTTAAAGTATAAAAATTAACATAAACCTAAAAATTCTATCCATTCAAAAGAATTAAGAACATGGAAAAATTGAATTGCATACTTAATATATAGAATCAATCATAAAAGGAGATGTTCCCATACATTTGTATTTTAAAATGAGGATGTTCCTTTAATCACAAAAGCAAATGTTCCTATACCCTTGCATCTTAAAACGAGGGTGTTCCATTGACTCAAACCACTAACCTTTTAATTATGAGACATCAAACTTACTGTTGAATTCCATCCTGATCCCCATGCAACAAAACAAATTTGATTTTTGCTAATCATAAACCAAAGTGTAACTTTGGTTGCTAATAACAAAGGCATCTTTTTGTTTATGTTTTTGACATTTTCAGCTTTTTGAATCTAATAAATGCCATTGAAAATAATTTGACAAACTTTGCAAGGGAAAAAGGAGAAGAAACATAAATCTTTGACAAAAGGTGAATGAAATGACTAACAAAATAGCATGACTCACTTTAGAATGAACATTTTGACAAAATTCATCTAAATTGTTGCCAGTCTTCTTAATTAATTGAAATATTCACCATAGCTTCCATCTTTAGCTTTCATTTCTTAAGTGAAAATCCATTCTTTGGCTTTACAAGAATCTCTCAGTCTCTCTCTCAATGTACAAGTAAAACAAAAATATCAATCCGTCTTAGAATGACTTTCATTGCAATTTGAAGGAGTTTTCATTGCTTGACATAATTCAAAAGTTCATCAAACATTTGATTTATGTGGCCTAAGAGTAGGATAATGCAATGCAACAACATTTTTTGCCAGAAAGGATGGAACGTAACACTGTAATCATAAAAAAATAAAGTCCAAAAGAAAGAAGGACCTAAAAAATATATATAGTACAACATAAGAAAACATGAGTTCAATGATTGTCATAATAGTGGAACTAAACTTGTGAAAGCAAAACATTAAATTAAAAAAAGGACAACAAAATGGTGAGCTTTAAAATAACCTTTTTTGATTTAACACTCTTATTAACAAGAAATAAAAATTAAACTAAACTATTAAGAAGTGTATATGAACAGTAATCAAAGGAAAGTCAAAATACAGACTTTTGGTTGGTTGAGTGAAGTAATGATGGGAGCAGGTAAAGGTAGGCATTAGGTGTCTTTGATTACAATATTAAGTGGAAGAAATTTGTTTACAACATGAGGGCCTTTGGCTTAGACATCAATGTAAGCTTTATGGGTAAGAAGCCACTCCAAAAAATTGTATAACAACCCTATGAAAAGGATATCCATCCTTGAAAGAGATGTTGAAATTAACTTTGAAACCAAACTCCCTTTGCATGATACAAGTAACTGTTGCAGCCAATTGAAAAATGATTGGAGCCTCAAATATATTTCAACAAATTAAATTTGTCATGTGAAGCAATAATAAGAAAGGTAGTGACAAAATCTTCCTACTAGGATTAGGAAGATGATTGTTAAGGTTTAGACGAGAAAAGGGGATTAGATTAGATAGGAACAAAGAATAGAATAAAGAATGAAAGGGAAATCAAGAAGAGAGAAAATCAAGAGAAATGAAATCAAATTTGTACTATATTTATTGTGCATATGCCTAATCCCCTTTATACAAGTGTTCACAATATTTCCAAAGAAAACAATAAAATGTACCATTTACTTAAGTATAACGATAACTTAATGGCATTATAATGGAACAATAATGGATCTTATAACTAACACGATCTGATTATCCATATTATATCAAAAATAACATTGGCTACAATAATTATTTTAGTTATAATAACTAATACTCAAATTAAATAATAGATGTCTTTAGCTTGGAAACACCCCACTCCACTACTCTAGATAGTTCATTCCACCAAAATTCCTAACAAGTGCTTGCTAGTAAGTGTAACCTTGTCCTTCAGGCATGAAATTTGGAAATTATGAAGAAATAAAAGACCAATGATTTTAGGTTACATTTTTTAGATCTAGTTAAAATAATGGATCAATACTTGGATAGTAGCTTTGTTGTGCTTTTTGATTAACATTCTATCCAAGATTGCAATAGGCTTAGTTCAAGGTTGACCATCTTGACTAGTGAGAAGTAGATGAGTCATTTGATGAGGACTTTCTTACGTCTCACACTAAGAGGGAAAGAGGGTGAATCATTCAACCATAGTTATTCATGTCATTCTCTTTACTTTTTTTTTCTTTAACTTATAAAAATTCTATTTTTTTTTATCTTTTTAGGTCTCACATTGAGAGGGGGGTGAATTCGTGTGAGATATTCATTTTTACAAACCTATCTGGATTTAATCTTTATGACTTATTAGAACCAATGATCTAATTATTTATCTTTCTCTTTTATATGAGACCGATCGTATGGATATTAATCAAACATGAGCACTCAAGAACACATAGCAATTTTTACATGGTTCACCCATAATGTGTGAGCTATGTCCACGATCTGATAGGATCCCTCCTAAATCACACAATCAACTCTTGTTATCAAGGGATATAGTTTGGTTATGGAAGGATCACTCCTTAATCACTTATAATGATCTTCCAATCACTCCAAGGGTATCCTACCCTTTTTCAATAAGTTTATCAAAAGTTTATAATAAAACCTTCACTTAATGTGTACAGATTGCTAGCGCAGAATATGGATCTTCTCCTTCCTTTGTTGTCAGTGTTATCTCACCCATTGCTAGTGTTGCTTGAATGTGCTGCTGCTATTTGCTCGCACTACTGCTGTTGTTTGCACACATTATGGTTATTGTTTGCACATGCTGTTTTTACTATTCACACATGCAGCTGCTATTGTTTGCACTCATTGCTGCTTATTTTCGCATAAGTTGGTGCTGCTATTTGTATGCTGCTTTTGAAGTTTGCATGCGCTGTAGTTGTCTATGTATGGTGCTATTTCTATCTAGACACATTACTTTTGCTGTCCATATGCGTTCTTGCTGTCTACTTGTACTGTTATTGCTACTGCTATTCGTATGCATTGGTTATTGTTTGTATGCACTACTGCTTCTGTTTGCATACACTACTCCTATTGTCCGCATGTGCTGCTATTGTTTAGTCGCATTCTACTGCTGTTCGGACACATTGCTGTTGCTGTTTGCACACGCTGCTGCTATTGTCCACTCTTGCCATTGCTATTACTAATTTGGTTGAAGTCTCTTGTCATATGTAAAGAGAAAACACTATTTAGGATCCATTACTTTTCTTTCTTAGAAGCTTTTAAGACTACTTCCATAACCATAAACATTTTTGTTCCTCTTATTCTTCTTTGGTTGAATATGGGAGCATGTGTAGGTGTTCTCCTTTGCATTCCTTGACTAGGCAGCAATGTCAAGCAATCCTCGGTAGTGTGTCCAACCCTTTCACATATTCCACAGATCTCTCCCAATAAATTAAACCTATTTCTTTCCACTTGAGACTACCTCCTTTCTTGATACAGTCTACCCTTAAACTCTTACCTTACACTACTCTTCATTATAGACTAAGTATTCCAACATGCATTAGCCTTGTACCCATACTTACCATAGCTCTAGCAAAAACCTTCAAAGTGCGTGCTTTAGCAGCTGGTGTGGCAATCTTTTTTCCATCTTTGATAATTTGTCTATTATGGATAGGAGTCTCCACCACATTTTTCTTAACCCATTTTAACTTGGGTTGGTCTCTCTTCTCTATCACATCATTGTTCATGCTTTTAGGTACAAACATAATTTTCTTCTTTTCTTTTAACTTTTCACTCAGCTTTTTAATGCACTTAGGTCCTTTCTTCCCTATGGAATGAGGTCTTTGATTGCTTAGACACTTATTCAACTTTTTAGTAGCATCCTCCTTGATAGCATTGGTTGATGATGACTCTCCTTTCACTTCCACGGCTTGTATCAAGCTTTCTTTACGCTTCTTTATCTCAAACGTGGCCTTGTGGAGCTTGGCTTGCAAAATTAGCACCTCTTGCTCTTGTGCAATCACCTTAGTACTAATATCTTTATGTATCTTGCCATGCTCTACCTCAAGTATAATCAGCTCCTCAATCCTCTTCAACTCTTTTGCTTCAAACTGCTTTTCTTTCACCTAGAGATTAGATTCATCAATAGCAGAATTTTTATATAGCTTCTTAAGATTTTTTTACCTCTTTTTCCAGCTTTTTTTTATGCAAACAAGCTCTCACTTCATTCTCAAGTTACTGCACCAACTCATCCTTATCTTCTTTTGTTGATTCCTCATCATTTAAAAAGTTTTGATCATCATTTGCTTAAGTGATCAGCATATCCTTTGCAGCCTCATCATTGGAATCATCATCAACTTCTTTAGAATCATTTTTATCTAGCTTGCTCAAAACATTCCTTCTTTTGGATCTGAATAATTTCTTTTTCCTTTTGGCACCTGAATTTCCAACTTTAGAGTAGCTGGATTGCTTTGTCCTCCTTTTTGGGACCGGCTCATCATTATCATTATTTTTTACTTCTCTTTTCTTTAGGCAGTCCACGACAAAGTGCCTAATTGTTCCACAGTTAAAGCACTTTAAAGTTATCTTTCCCTTGTACTTCCCTTTTCCTTTCCTTATATTATTAGTGATGTATGTCATGACCTCATCTAGTTCAATATCATTAACTTCTTCTCTAGAGTTGTTAATAGATTCCTCTTCTTGGTCTTTAATCCTTAACTTCATCATTACCTTAAAGGCCAGCTCTTTCTCTACCTTAAACATCTTTTTTTTTTTTTCATTAAGGCTATTCTCATTTCATAAAC
The DNA here is from genome assembly GCA_020615895.1 of Ceriops decandra. NCBI lineage: Eukaryota > Viridiplantae > Streptophyta > Magnoliopsida > Malpighiales > Rhizophoraceae > Ceriops > Ceriops decandra. The sequence goes on along the minus strand of JAHLGO010021099.1, from coordinate 5,048,502 downwards.
CACCAATGTGCTGTGCAAGTCATCTAAAGGTAGCTTATTCAGATCTCTATCTTTTAAGGAAAAGACTTTAGTGTTGTAAGCTTCCAACAAGGTTCTAAGTATTTTCCTTACCATAGTGGCATCATAGATCCTCCTTTCTATAACCCTTGATGGAGCACACAATTTTGTTGACTTTTGTGAAGAATGTATCCACAGCCTTATCATTTAGCAACATTATGTCTTTGAATATACTCCTTTAGATTTGTAGCTTGGCTTCTTTCACAACTTTGTCTCCTTTATAAATGTTCTTTAGTTTGTCCAATATTTGCTTGGCTATATTGTACCCCATTACCTTAGTGAATTCCTTATCTAACAAGAAGGCATATAAGACATTTCTCGCCTTTCCATCATACTCCAAATTCTTCTTATCAACTGGAGTCATAGGATTACCTTCAGCAATAGGATTACCTTTACTGTTAACACTGTTCATGCTATCCATGATCTCAAGCAATAGTAGAGATAAAAACTCACACAGCATAACTTTAATTCAAGGTAAAAAATTGGATTAATAAAGGAACTAGCTCTAATATCACTTAATGAGGACCTTTTAGGTCTCACATTAAGAGAGGGGGTGAATCAATGTAAGATATTTGTTTTTACAAGCCTATCCAATTTAACTTTTATGACTTGCTAGAGTCGATGATCTAATTATTTATCTTTTTCCTTTATGTGAGACTGGCTATACAGATATCAATCAAACACGAGCATCCAAGAACATATAGCAATTTTTACGTGGTTCACAAACAATGTTTGAGTTACGTCAATGGTGTGATAGGATCCCTCTTAAATCACACAATCTACACTTGTTATCAAGAGATACAATTTAGTTGTGGAAAGATCACTCCTTAACCATTTACAATGATCTCCTAATCAAGGAGTTGATCTCTGGATCACTCCAAGGGTATCCTACCCTTTTTTAGCCAATTTATCAAGAGTTTATAGTAAAAACTTTCCTAGAGAATGATCACTCAACGTGTACAGACTGCTGGTGTAGAATATGGATCTTTTCCTTCCTTTGTTGTAGGTGTTGTCTCACTTGCTACTGATGTTGTCTACATGCATTACTGCTACTGTCTGCATGCATTACTGCTATTGTCCACGTGCTACTGCTATTTGATCACGCTGCTGCTGCTGTCTGCATGTGATATGGCTATTATTTACACGTGCTACTGCTACTATCCATGCCCGTTGTTGTTTATTTTGGCACGAGTTGTTATTGTTGTTTGCACATACTGATGCTTCTGTTTGTGCCTACTTCTAATGTCTGCATGCATTGATACTATCTGTGCACTATTCCTTTTATTTACATGCACTACTCTTATTATATGCATGCACTACTCCTACTATCTACATGCGTTAATGTTGTTCAATTGCATTGCTATTGTTGTTGGCATGTGCTATATTGCTATTCATTCATGTCGTTATTGTTGTCCGCACGTGCTGCTACTACTATCCACACACACCACTGCTGTCCACTTGTGCCATTATTGTCGTTGGTTTGGTTGCTTAGCACATTACACTTGCTAATATAGCCTCCTGGACATACTGCTGCTGTTTGCAAACACTACTCTTTCAGATTTTGTTGCTGGGCACACTACACTTGCTAGTATAGCCTCCTAGATGTGCTACTGCTATTCGCGTGTGCTGCTGCTACTGTTTGTGCCTATAGTTGCTACTATTCATATGTGTTGTTAATGTCTAGACCTACTACTACATGTTCTAATTTTCTGCTTGATTCTTGGACATGCTTCTACTGATAGTGCTGGTATAGCCTCTCGAAATGCTGTTAGTTTGTTGGAAAGCTTTTTAGAGTGCTGTTGGTTTAGTGGAAATTCTCTTGGATTGTTGGTGTAGGAATCCCTTGCTGCTAGTTTGCTGCTTGATCTCGGATGATGCTGCTACAGCTATTGGTTTTGGTTTTGGTTTGCTGTGTGGAGACCTCCTATTACTACACCACCTCCTACCGAATTTGCTACCTTCTTGTTTGCTAGTATAGGCTGTTAGTTTGTCGGTAAAGCTACTGCTCCTTGTTTGTCTTCCTTTGATGCTAGATTCACAAGTTACTGCACCACCTTCTGGTTTATCTTTCTTGGTTGTTAGATTTATAAGTTGTTGCACCACCTTTTGGTTTGTCTCTCTTGGCACCTGGATTTATAGGTTGCTACACCACCTTCTGGTTTGTCTTCCTTAGCTACTGGACTATTGGTTCAAGGTACTATAACTTGGTGAGGGCCGGCTGCTGCAGGTGTTGGTAAGGATGGCCAGTTGCTTTAAGTTTACTGGTGTGGTGGTTGGTTGCCTCGCTGCCTCTCTCTCCCTCTTAGCCAATTGCCTTACTATCTCTCTTTCCCTTTTGGCCAGCTACTACAATCAGGTTTTGTTCTCTCAAAAAATTCTGCAATACACCATTCTTGTAAGATGCATAGGGGTATCTATAGAGTCTTAAGATTAGGGTTATATGATCATCAACGATTATCGTTAATTCCCATATGATGCTATAAAATTAACAGTTAGATTTGAGTCTTAAAATTTAGGGTCAATGGTTAACATTGACTTCCTAAAATTTAGGGTCAATGGTCAAGGGTCAACGGTCAATCTTGATACCTAAATTTAGGGTTACGTCAACACTGACTCAACGTCAAGGTTAACCTATCATCACTGGTTTTTTCTAATGACCTTATTACATCTCAACGATATTCATAACATCAAATCAATACATATAACTGTGTGAGATGGGGTTGACCACAAATCTAACATTAGCTATCAAAGATGAGCTTAACAATTTCCCCCTTTGGATTTATTGGTGTGAGATAGGGTTGACAACAAATTCAATATTAACCATCAAAGATGAGCTCATCACCATGAATTTCATTAATTTTTATCTTAATTTATACATTATTTCTATGGCACAAGTGTGTTATATAGTAGATCTCTCTCTATTTTTTTAAGCTTTTTTAATGATTTTATTATCCAACTAACTTGAAATTTAACATAAAATATTTCAATTTCTTACATTATATTCTAAATATTCATATTTATTATCTTTTAATAAGATCATAATTACAAATGTTATGCTAAAGAAGATAAATAGTTTTATAGTAAATTATAGTACAATTGAGTCCATGTTTTATTAAAATATATGAAATAATATATCATAGATACAAAAGTCACAAAAGATGAAAAGTTTATATGGCTTATAGTTAAATCCATTCATATAGTAAAATGTGTCTTTTTCCAATTATTTTAAAATTTTAAAATGATATACCTTAGTCTAATGCTTATTATCACAAAGTTGGCTAATATTGATTAGATTGTATTTTAGCCCTTCAACATAAAGCACTTTCTCTTATTTCAACTTTTCTACACCAATTTCAATAGGACCAGCACCTTTTATCTTTAAAGCATCACCATTGCCAACTGCATTCGACTTCCATCATATTTTACTACTTTCTTCAACATCTTGGAGTCTCTTGTCATGTATGAAGAGCAGCCACTATCTAGGATCTATGGATTTTCTTTCTTAGAAGCTTTTAAGGCAACTTCTACAACCATTGCCATTTTATTTCCTCTTCTTTTTCTTTGGCTGAATGTAGGAGAATATGCAGGTGTTCTCCTTTGCATTCTTTGACTAGGTAGCAATGTCAAGCATTCTTTAGTAGTATGTCTAGCCTTTTCGCATCTTCCCTAGATTTCTTCCAATATATCAAATCTTTTTGTTAGTAGAATATGACTTCTTTTCATTTGAAGCTATCTCCTTTCTTGATAAAGTCTGCCCCTAGACTCTTACCTTACATTGCTCTTTATTATAAGCTCATTAACTAGCCTTGTGTTCATACTTATTACAACTCCAACAAAATTCTTCAATTTTGAATTTTCTTCTTTCACTAAGTGCATATCTCCTATTTTTAGCAATTGTTATGGCAACCTTCCTTTTGTCTTTGACAACCTATCTCCTTTGGATCGGAGTTTTCATCACATCTTTCCTAACTCATTTTAACTTGGGTTGGTTTCTCTTCACCATAATGTCATTGTGTTTGCTTTTAGGTACAAATACAATTTTCTTTTTCTTTACTACCCTTTCATTTGGCTTTTCAATATAGCTAAGTCCTTTCTTCACTATGGAATGAGGTCATTGTTTGCTTAGACACTCATCCAACTTTTGGTAGCATTCTCCTTAATAACATTTGCTGAAGAGGATTCTCCTCTCACTTTTACGGCCTGCATAAAACTTTCTTTATACATCTTCAATTCAGATTCAGCCTAATGGAGGTTGGCTTACAAAATCAACACCTTTTGCTCTTAGCAATCACCTTAGTGCCAAGATCTTCATGTATCTTGCCTTGCTCTACCTCAAGTACATTCAGCTCCTCAATTCTTTTCAAGTACTCATTCTCTTTCACTTCAAACTCCTTTTCTTTCACCTAGAGTTAGATTTATCAACAGTAGAATTTTTATTCAGCTTCTTGAGATGCTTTACCTTTTTCTCTAGCTTGTTATTTTTGTGCAAACAATCTCTCAATTCATTCTCAAGTTGTTGTATCATCTCATTCTCTTCCTCTTTAACTAATTCATATCACTTGAGGATTCTTGCTCAACATCTACCTGTGCAACTAGCACAATTTTTGTAGCATCATCATTAGCTTCTTCTTCAAAATCTTCTTCATCCAATTTTCTCAAGAAATTTCTTCTTTTGGATTTAAAGAGTTCCTTTTTCCCTTTGGCACTTGAATTTCCATCTTTAGAATAGCTAGATTTTTTTGTTCTCCTCCTTGGGGCTGACTTATCATCATCATCATTGTTCGCTTCTTTTCTCTTTAGGCGATCCACAGCAAAGATCACTTCTTAACCACTTGTGGAAGGATCACTCCTTAACCACTTCTAATGATCTCCCAATCACTCTAAAGGTATCCTACCCTTTTTTAATAAGTTTATCAAAAGGTTTGTAACTAACACTTTCCTGAGAAGGATCACTTAATGTGCATAGGCTACTAGTGCAAAACATGGATCTTCTCCTTCCTTTGCTATTAGTGTTACCTTAGCAAGTTGCCTTACTTGTTGTTTTGGCAAGTTCTCTTCCCCTACTACCAGTACTGCCTCTCATGTTGCCTTGGTAGGTTGCCATACTTGTTGCTTTGGCAAGTTGCCTTACCTGCTACCTTAGTAGGTTCTTTTCCCCTTGCTAGTGTTGCTTGCCCTATTGCCAAGGCAAGTTTTCTCCTTTTGTTATTGGTGCTACTTGCCCTGCTATCGAAGCAAGTTTTCTCCTCCTACTACTGGTGCTGCCTGCCCTGTTGCCGAAATAAGTTTTCTCCTTCTACTGCTAATGCTGCTTGCCCTGCTGCCAAGGGAATTTTTCTCTTCCTGTTACTGGTGTTGTTTGCCCCATTGTAGGGGTAAGTTTTCTCTTCCTATTGCTAATGCTACCTACCCTACTGCCAGTTTTGCAAGTTATTGGTTATGATTCACCTATTATTAGTTGTTATGCTTGTTGTGCTTACTGCTACAATTGCTAGTTGTGCTGCAAGCTACTATCTCCCTCTCTGGTGGCTATTGCACCTTTTCCTTTAGATGGCTGCCACACTTTCTCCTATATTAGTTTGTTAGCTATTGTACCTCTCTTTGATTGGTTGCTACAACTTCTTCCTTGTGTGGTTAATTGGTTATTGTATGTTCTCCTCTAGTTTGGTACGATTGTTACACATTTCCTCTAGTTTAGTATGGTTATTACACATCTCGTCTAGTTTGGTGTGGTTGCTACATGCCTTCTTTTTCTCCTTTTGGTTTATCTAGTTGTTACCTTCTTCTCCCTTTAGTAGGGCTACCAATTGCTACAACTTCTCCTTTGGTTGGTATGGCTGCCTCTTTCTTTGGTGGTTGTTGTCACCTTTTGGCCGACTACATCTCTCCTCAGTGCTGCACCTCTCTCAGCCAGCTACACCTTTCTTTGGTGTTCTCATAACCAGCTACTGCTGCACCTTCCTTGGTCAGTGACTCTCTTTTTGGTGGTTATTTCTCTCTTTGCAATTGGTTAATCTCTTTTTTACAACACACACTCATCTTGAAAGATGCATAGATGTATTTATAAGCTTTGAGATTTAGGGTTGCATAATCATCAATGGTCAATATTGATTCCTAAGGGTTGCCCTACAATCAAGGACCAGATTTAATTCCTAAAATTTAGGGTCAATGGTTAACATTGACTTTCTAAAATTTAAGATCAATGGTCAAGGGCCAATGATTAGCCTTGACCCCTAAAATTTAGGGTTAACGGTTAACATTGACTCATTGACCCTAGTGTTGACCTATCATCAACGGTATTGACCAATAACTTCTTTGCATTTCAACGACATTCAAAATATCAAATCAACATGAACAACTATGTGAGATGCTATTGACAACAAATCCAACATTAACCATCAAAGATGGGTTTAACAATCTCCCCTTTTGGATTTGTTGGCAACACATTAAATCCACAAATCAACAATTAATCATAAGCATAGTTTCCCTTAAAACATACATCTCCTTTGTTGCATGTACTTGTACTTTTCACTCCTTTATGTTTTCTGCTTCCCCACCTTTATTCATTAAGCTATTCCCTTTTTTGATCAATATATAATCTCTTTGGATTTATGCAAAAGATCTCCCCCTTTGACTAGAAATCCAAAAAATGATAAAAAAGGGAAGGGGAGAGGGGTTAGAGGCATAATTTAGCCTCTAAGGGTCAACTAAACATATAAGATTAGCCTTAACTTTTGAAACATCTCTCTTGACAAAGGATTGGTGAATATATTAGCAACTTGCTATGTGGTAGGCATATACTTTAGCTTTACTTTATTTTTCTCTACTTTATCTTTAATGAAGTGGTACTTGATTTCAATATGTTTAGTTTTAGAGCGTTGGACAAAATTCTTTGACAAATTGATGACACTTTGGTTGTTACAACTAATCAAGAATAGTAGCTGAACATCCACCTTTATATCTTCAAGAAGTTGTTTCATCCATAACTGTTGAGTACAAGCTTAACTAGTAGCCACATATTTAACCTCTATAGTACTTAGAGTCATTGAATTTTGCTTTTTACTGTGCCATGAAACACATATACTGCCCAAATAAAATGCACCACTTGACATTGACCTTTTGTTATCACAATTTCTAGCCCAATTAGCATCTGTATACCCATACAAATTAAGTTGTCCACTTTTATCATAAGTAGCCCATGATTTGTTGTGCCCTTCACATACTTTAGAATTCTCATAGTAACCATGAGATGAGATTCCTTGGGCTCACTTTGAAATCTAGAACAGAGTGTTACAACAAAAATAAGATCAAGCCCTAATGCTATCAAATATAGTATGATTCTAATCAACTTTCTGTATTCCTTTTGATCAACCATGTTGCCCTCTTTATCCTTACTTAACATTGTTCCAACCTTGATGGAAGTGCTTACTTCTTTAGAGTTCTCCATCCCAAACCTTTTTATCAGCTCACAAGCTTACTTTTCTTAAAAGAGAAAAATTTCAGCCTTGCTTTACAAAACTTGTAACTTTAAGAAGAATTTCATCTCACTTAGCATCGACATCTCAAAATTCTTCTTCATCTGCTCAGCAAAAGTAATGCAAAGGGCCTCATTTTTTGCAATAAAAATTATGTCATCAATATAAACTACAACAATTAATTAGCCCTGTTTATCTTCCTTTATGTACAAGTTATTGTCCACATTCCCTTTTCTGAACTTCATATCTTTGAGGCATGTATCTAGCTTGGAATAACATGCTCTTGGAGCTTGCTTTAAGCCATATAGATCCTTGTTCAATTTGCAAACACTTGAACTATTATGATTAAGCATAAAACCATCAAGCTATTCGATAAATACCTCTTCTTTAAGCTCTCCAATCAGATATGTAGACTTCACATCCATTTGATAAACTTTGTAGTTTCTTTGAGTAACAATGGCTATAAATATTTTGATTGCTTTAAGTTGGGCCACAAGAGCAAAGGTCTCTTCAAAGTCAGCACCTTTTACTTGTGAGTAGCCTTTACATACAAGCCTTGCCTTATTTCTTACCATTAACTTGGATTTAACCTTAGAGATCAATGAGGCTTGTTCACCACCTTTAAGTCTTCTCCTAGTCTGCATAGAGTCCTCTTTACTGCCAATAATGTTTTTAACCTCAACTTCAGCTTTGACTCTTCTATGAGTTTAGGAATGCCTTAATTCTGCTTCTTCATCACTTGTAACTTGAGAATCAACATCTTCCTCATGCTGAATGCCCTCTGATTCATCACTTTCAGATTCTTTTTGGTTGTCATACACAACATCTTCAACTTCCTAATATTGTGATTGCATTATAGAACCATCTTCAATCACTTTAATTTCAAAGCTGTCCACCATTTTTAGCAACCTTTTGTTATACCATTTGAAGCCTCTTCCATTTCAATCACCTTATGACCTTGAACTCCACAATAAAGGCAATGACCTTGAAACTGTCTCTTCTTGGGTGTGATCACAGCTTGTCTTCTTCTATTCATCACTTACTGTGTAGGCAAAGTAGCTAGCTTCTTTGCTTGTGTGACTTTCATTTCAGTCACCTTCTTCTCCTTCCTCTATTTAGCCGTAGCCCTTTGCTGGCTGACTTTCTTTTCTTTATGAGATGTAACAGCTATGGACTACTACTTTTTAACCACATACATCATTTTTTGCCCTGGCTTTGGTTTGATAACTGTCTTCTCTTCATAAGTTATTTTTTCTTGAGTCACTACTTTCTCTTTCAACTTTTGTGGCAAAGTCTCATTCTTCTTTTCTCTTGTAGAGCTTGTTTCTCCTACCACTTTAAACTTCTGCAAGTTCTCCTCACTCTTTTTGAGTTGTTGATGAAGTCTCAGCAACTCTATCTCCATTTCTTCAATTGTTAAAGTCCTTGAGCCAAGCTCTATAGTAAGGTCTTCACATATTTTGATTTATTCTTCAAATCTTCTTTTCAAGTCAATATGGTTAGCCCTTATTTCACCCTTTTGACTTTCAGCTTCCTTAAACTTTGCTTCATCTTGTTTTATATGAGCCTTCAACCTTTTTATGGTTTTGCCCCTTCTGATTATTTCCTTTAAAGCTACTTCGAACTCAGCTTCAAGATCTGGTTCTTCTTCATTAACCTCCTCTTCCTCTTTAAAGGTTGAACTACCACCTTGAGCTGATGCCATAAAGACATGCTCATCTTCCTCCTTATAAGCTTCTTTTGTCTGACTCACATAACTCTTGAATGAGCCTTTCTTTTTCCTCTGTGGGTTAGCAATCTTCTTATTAGACTTCTTTGATTTAAATGATGATCTTCTCCATCTTGAATTCTACTCATTATCACCATACTCATCTTCATCATCAAGTTTCACTTTACACTAAGAAGCAAAGTGTTCAGCTTGCCCACAATGATAACATCTCAAGGACAACTGTCCTTTTCCCTTCTTAGACCCCTTTTTGAACTTCTTTGTGAAGTATGCCAACACTTCACTTTCACTTTCTTCCTCACCATCATCATCATCCTCACTAGATGATTCTTCCTCTTCTTTTATCTTCAAGTGATTCATAGCTTTGAAAGCTACCTCCTTTGATACCTTCGTTGTTGCAGAACTTTCAGTTGACTTTATCCTCATCTCATATGTAATGAGATTACACTGGAGATCATGTAGAGACATAGAATTGAGATCTTTACTCTCCTCTATGGTTGCTACCTTTGAGGCAAACCTCTCAGGCAAAATTCACCGAATTTTCTTCACAATAGATGAGTCCTTCTTGTTCTTCCCATGACTTCTAAGGTCGTTTAGAGTATCAATAACCCTAATGAAGAACTCTTGGATTGCCTCATTCTTCTCCATTATGAGGGATTCATATCTCTCCTTGAACACTTGAAGCTTAGCCTCCTTCTTTCTATCATCACCTTCATAGACTTTCTACAATCTGTCCCATATCTCCTTAGTAGATTTGTAGTCCATAACTTTAACATACTTAGCGGCTGTCAATGCTAATATGATGACATTTGAGGCCTTCCCATTTATCTTAAATTGCTTTAACTCCTCTGGGGTTGGGTCTTTACATTTTTCTAAAGCCCCAAAACACTCTTGTACACATTTCACCATGTTTATGCCCATGATTGCAAATACCACTTGCATTCTTGCTCTCCACATATGGTAGTTGGTTCCATTGAAGATTGGAACCTTCTTGCTGTAAATGGTGCCAGTGCTGGTACCAACTTCCATTTCTCAATATCCTGAACAAGTCTATCTTCTAGATCCCTTCAAACTAGTACACCAAGCTATTAAGTTTAAAACTGGTGAACCTATGCTCTAATACCAATTGAAGTTCCCGACTTCTCCCTTGGATCTACTAGTTTGTGATACTAAGAGCGAGGGTGAATCAATATCACCATAATTCACAATTCACAGTATGTAAACAACTTCAACCTCTTCTTAAAAGTGAACTCTTTCTCAAACTCAACTAAGGTAGATCTATTGCTACCTACTCATCATAATAGTTCCCAAAGTCACATTTCAGACATTTTACCTAATAGACAATTCAAATGTTCTTGTTTAGGTCTTGTTAGGTTATGGGTTGGCTGATACTATAACTGCGTTCACATCTCAATTCAAAACATAGAATGTAAAGCAAATTAAGGACACACGAAATTTACATGGTTCCATCAACATGACGTACATCCACGGTGGTAAGGACTCTCCCTTACTAAGACTATCCACTATACTTGAGAATTCTAGTTACGATAGATGACTTAATCCTCTGCTCCTCTCACTATTGCAATCACTAAGCAAGTACAATACAAAGAGTGTTACTTACTGTGTCTACCCTTCTTCTAACTTGTCTTGCCTCTGTTGAATTGAAAGGCTCCACTACCACTTAGAAGTTCACTGCAACGCTCTTTAACCTCTCTTGAAGAAATTTGGAAATACATTGAGTTCTTTCTGATGCTTCGCCAAATTTCTTTTCTATGTTGTCTCACACAACTCTGTTATCACAGTCTCACTTGTCTCTTGGTTTCACCATCTCACCGTTTCACGGTCTGCCCTCAAGCTTCTGGTCTTTTGTTGGTTCAAGTTACACAGCCTGCCTCACGCCTCACCTGGTCTCACACCTCACAAATACCAGGTCTGCTCTCCCTGTCACTTGTTTCTGTTGTACTCCTATCACACTCACATTTCTAGTTTGCTGGTCTCCCATTTTAGCTTTGCTGGCCTCCTCAGCTTCATGGTTTTACTGCACAGCTTCGCTAGTCTCCCTAACAGTTTTGCTACATAGCTTCCCTATTTGTTTCAGCTACACTCCCTTGTTTATTTCACACTTTTATTGCACTCTCATTTCAGCTTCACTGGTCTCCCGTTTTAGGTCTCTCAACCTGGTCACCTATTTTTGGTCTCCTGTTTTTCGGTCAGTTACGCCGTTCTCTTGTCGTGCTCTCCTTTTGATGTTATGCTCTCTTCCGTTCAACTCCTTCTTTTTTCATATTGTATTTTCTCCCCTTCGACCCCCTGTTCTGGCATTTTTCTCTTTTGAGCGTTTCTTGGTTTTTCTCTTTTTTCCAATAGTTGTGTTTTGGCCGACCTATTTTTCTCTTATGTTGGATGGTTTCTCTCTAGGTTTTGGTTGACTCCCTTGGTTGAACAGTTTCTCTTTTGTGTTTGGACGGTTCCTTCCTCTCTTTCAGTTAGTTGCTCTATTTTGCCGATGGTTTCTCTCTCTTTTTTGGGCTGTCAGATTTTTCTCTCCTTCCCCTATTCTGCCATGCTGGTTTTGCTGTGCTGGTTTTCTCCTCCGATTGGTGGTGGCTCTTCTTTGGCCTGCCATTCAGCCCCTCTTCTGCCATTCACCACTTTCTCTCTCTCCCAAGGTTGGGTTTTCTCTCTCTTTTGTAGGTGGGTTTTTTTTCTACTCGGTTGTTCTTCATTCAGCCCCCAAATCTGATTTTTGGTCATGCTTCTCTTCTTTTTACTGTGTACCACTTTGGCCGGTTCCTATGTTTTGTCGTCTTGTGTTTGTCGAATGCTCAACTGCTGACGGTCTCTCTCTCTTTATCCACCACTCTTGTGTTGTGTTTTGTCATGTATTCAATTGTGTTGGCCTTGCCCTAATTTTGTCTTCCAAGGCCTTTATATACTCTCTTTCATGAAACCCTAATAAGGCTTACTTGCAACAAATTTACTGTAGTGCCCTTACATAGCGGATTTACATTCTTGGTCTTCTATGTGACTTTACTTTCTTGCCCTTCCATGTAGCTTTACTTTCTTGTACACGTAAACCTAGTTGACAACAATTACAACTCATACAAGACTGTGGGAAAAACATATTCATACGGTTATAGAGTTTTTAATCTAAACAAATTTGTAAAAAATAAACATCTCACATTAATTCACTCCTTCCCCCTCTCAATGTAAAACCCAAAAGGGTCCTTATCACCATGAAGTTCTGCTTCGTGTCCTAAAAGAAGTTTTCAATTGTTTTAGTGTTAGGCTCTCACTTAATGGCTTTAGGTTTTAATATTTTCATCTTTCTAAAAGAATCAACTACCAGACTAAATCGGTTACCTATTGCTCTTTTGAAGAATCGACAAGTTCTCACAACATCCTATTTTGAATTATATAGAATTAAGACTGTTATAATTAAATTACAAGAAATGTATTAAATTTCTCAACTTGTCTAAGTCTTGCCAAAATCAAAAGGGCTTGATCCTTAAACACATCAACTATTGAGTTTATCTTTGATGACTAATGTTGAATTTGTTGTCAACAACATGTCACATATTTGTCCTTGTTGATTTGATGTTGTGAATGTTGTTGAGATGCAAAGAGATTGTTTTTCAAAACCGTTGATAGCAAATCAATCCTAAATCTAATGATTCAATGTTAACCATTGACCCTAAATTTTAAAAATCAATACAAATCATCAATTGTAGGGCAACCTTTAGGAATTAATGCTAAACGTTGATTGTGGGGTAACTCTTGGGAATTAATGTTGATCATTGATGATAGGGCAACCTTAAACTCAAGGCTTATAAATACCCATATAGCTACTAAAAGAGTATCTGTTCTATAGAGAATCAGAGAGGGCACAGCAAAAGAAGAAAGAAAAAATATGTCCTGTAGAAATGTAATAAAGAAATAGAGAGAATGGAAGAGAGTAGGCACTAAAAGGAAAAAGAGCTGAATGACAATGACTAGCCACCAAAAAAGAATAGGTAAAGGGAATGGCAAGAGGTTGTGTGTTGTAGACTATAAGAGAGAATGCCAAGAGGAAAAATCCATGTAACCTACAAAACACTAAGAGGAAGAAACCATGTGTGCTGTAGAATGCCAAAAGGAAGAAACCATATGGTTACAAAATGGTAAGAGGAAGAAAACATGTGTTCTGCAAAACAAAAGAGAGTGCAACAGTAGAAGGAGATAACAGCAGCACTAGAAGAAAAGGAGAGTATAGTGGTAAAAGTAGATAGCAGTAACACCAAAGGAAGAAAGAAAGTGTAGCGGTAGCAAAACAAAAGAGAGTGCAACAGTAAAAGGAGATAACAGCAGCACTAGAAGAAAAGGAGAGTATAGTGGTAAAAGGAGATAGCAGTAATACCAAAGGAAGAAAAAGAGTGTAGCGGTAGAAGGAAATAGTAGCAACACCAAAAGCAGAAGTAGGAAACACCAGCAGTAGAAGAGAGAACCTGCTAAGCCAGAAGGAGGCAACACTAATAATAAAGGAGAGAACCTACCAAGGCAAAATAAGGTAGCACGCAAAAAAGGAACCTACAGAGAGTAAAACCTATAGTAGTGAAGAGAACTTACAAAGAAGAGAAATTATAAAAGAGAGAACCTATAGAAGAGAGAACCTACTGAGGAGAGAACATGCAGAAGAGAGAACTGGTAGTGCAAAAGGCAACGATTGGCAGTTTAGAAGATAGAGCACTAGCATCAAAGGAGAAAACCTACCAAAGTATAAGAAGGCAGCACTAGCAACTGAGGAATGAACCTACCAAGTTAGAAGGAGGCAGCACTGATAGTAAAAATGAAAAAGCAATAGCTGTAGCAAGAAGGAGAAAGCCTCTAGTAGTAAAAGAAAAAAAGAGTGCACAGCAGAAGGAGGTAGCAGTGGTAGCAAGACGGAGAGAACCTACAGTGAAGATGACCTGCAATGAAGAGAACCAATAGTGGAGAGAAATTGCAATGAAGAGAACCTATAGAGAAGAGAACCTACAATAGAGATAACCTATAATGGAGAGAACTTGCCAAGTAGAGACTGGTAAAGCTTGAGGAGAGAAAATAACAGCGAGGAAGGAGAAGATTCATTTTCTGCAACAGTAGCTTATGCACATTAAGTGATCTTTCTTAAGGAAGTTTTTTCATAAATTGAAAAAGGGTGGGAGACCCTTAAAGTGATCAGGAGATCATTGTAAGTGATTAAGAAGTAATCTTTCCACAATATCAATTGTATCCCTTAATAATAAGAGTAGATCATGTGATTTAGGAGTGATCCTATCACACCGTAGATATAGCTCACACACTATGAGTGAACCATGTAAAACTTCTATATGTTCTCAGGTGCTTATTATCATAGAGTTAGGCTTGAGACGTGCTAACCCGTGCGGCACTTAGTCGATCTTGTGAGAGAAGATGCTAAGTAAGCCTTAGAGAGTTTGAGAGAATCAACTTGGAGTCGAAAGAGACTCGAGACAAGGAAACCGAAGGCATAAGAGAGAGAGAGAGAGAGAGAGAGAGAGAGAGAGAGAGAGAGAGAGAGAGAGAGCTTTGCAAAGGAGAGAACTTGCAATTCAATGGTGTGTTTACAAATAAGAGGAGTGGGGGTATTTATAGTAGTTCCACATCCTCAATGTGTGGCTACAATTGCTTCTCTAAAATATCTTAGATATTTATAAGAGAGAATACCTAAGCGCTTATGCAGACGGTTAAGTATTTGGGGCATTAATTGGGCTAGTCCAACGGGCCTAGTTTGGCAATGTTTGTGGACGGGCCGTGACATTATGCTTACTTGATATTCATACAGCCATTCTCACATAAAGAAGTAAGATAAAATTGGATCATTGACTTTAACAGATCATAGAGGTCTAATTGGGACAAATTTGTAAAAAATAAACATCTCAAACTAATTCACCCCTTCCCCCTCTTAGTGTGAGACCTAAGAAGGTCCTTATCATCATCAAAAGCCTTTTTAATCTTGGATACTCACTCTTGAACCACATTAAGACCTAATCCATTAGCATTAGATTGAATTGAGCTCTAATACCAATTGTCATAGAGTTAACTCTTTTGCTCAAAGTTTTGGCTTGTGATGGCATTAAGTCACACTTAAGCTCAACCAATTCTCATATATAATACACAAAAACACTTATAATAAACACTTCTTAACCTTTATTACTTTTTTAAAATATAAAGGATTTACCAAGACCTTACTCATAAGTATTTTCTCTCAATTTTTTCATATGACCTTTAGCTACTAGACTACACATATATATAGTGTTGGTAACTGACATCTTAACTACCTAAAGACATACATGACTTAGTTACCAAACTAACAACACATAATGGGGTTCCTATTCTTAAGAGCACATTCCCACTTTCTTATAAGAACATACAACTACACTTAAGGAGAGCTTAATACTTCATCAAAGACTTGATCAACCACCTTTTTTAGCCACCCATGTACTTTCTCTCAAAAAGTTCATGCCAATACATTACCTTGAATAGAACTTCTAAAAAGTTTGTCATTTTTACCACCTTCACTTAGTCCCACATTTTAATGGAGATCAAAAACTATAATCTATTATTTTCATGAAGTATAGAGCACCAATCTGACTTATTTTACACCTCAGCCCTCAACATATTGGTTAGCCCACAATTAATCTCATTTAGTACCAAATTAAGCTTAAAGTTCATGCACCAACACACATTGTGTCATAACCAATCCTCAAGGCACATGTTAGCCTTTACCAACTTTGGTGAGAGATATACATTACCCCTTAAAGAGTATTAGTAAAACTAGTCATTTAGTATAAGAAAGCATTGATGTGTTTGAACTATTATTAAATAGCCAAAAGCACACTGATACACTGTCAATGCATGTTGTCACATTATTGGCACACCTTACTACATCAATCAACAACCTAAACACCTATCTCCCTTAACACTAATGCCTTAACCTCTTGTATCATGTTGTAATACATATGTTCTTGATAAACAACTTTATTAGATGTCCATACCCAATTTTTTATGTAATAATTGGTGCAAGATGTCATCAATTTACTTGTATTCTTAAGCTAATGGAATTAAGAGATAAACAAACCACCCTCACCACTTGAATCCAATGTGTTCATTAGTATGATTGATAAGTAATCTTGAATTTACTTTTCAAATTGCTAGAAAGTCACTTCTCTTTCCCAAATGTTCTTACCATTAGGAGAATTTTTCCACTTCACCAAATACTTAATCTAGCAATTCTTCCTGTTTTACCAAAGCATTTTGTAGTTTAAAATCTTTTCCAATTCATGTTGGAGCTTAATTTTGATTATTGAGGGAGCACATCTCATTTGTCATTTTGGAGGTTTATCACTTAACTCTTTGTTAAAAGGTCTCAAAAAGCTTATCTGGAAGGTCAAATGTACCTCTAACCTTTCTAGTAATTACAACCAAAAAGAAATGTTAACAACATTCTTTATTATAACAAAGGGATCATCATATTTGGGAATTAACCCCTGAAACACCAATTTGCTAATGTTTTTTTTCCTATATTTAAAAAGTCAATTTCAGCAATACTTTGTCTCTAACTTGGAACTCAATGTCCTACTTCCTTTGTTAGAATACTTTTTCATGAATTAAGTTATCTTGTGAAGTTCCCAACTTCACCTTAGAATCTACTAATTTGTGATACTGAGAGGGGGGTGAATCAGTACCACACCCCTTAAAAACAAACTCTGATAATTTAAGCCAAAAATGAATTCTTTCTCAGATTCAACTAAGATAGAACTATTGTTACCTACTTATCATAATAATCCCCAAAGTTACCTTTTAGACACCTTGCTTATTAGACAAATCAATTGTTCTTGACTAGCTCTTCTTTTAGGTTATGGGTTTGATGATTCTTTAACTGTGTTCACAACTCAATTCAAAACACAGAATGTAAATTCAAAGTAAGGACACGAGAGATTTACATAGTTCCGTCAATGTGACGTACTCCCTGGTGGTAGGGATTCTTCCTCTACTAAGACAATTCACTATACTTGAGAACACCAATGTGGTATCCCCTATGATTACAATGGATGACTTAATCTTCTAGTCCTTTTACTATTACAAATACAAAGCAATCACAACACAAAAAGTGTCACTTATTGTGTCTACCCTTCTTCTAGATTGTGTTGCCTCTGTTTGATTTGAATAGGCTGTTTCACTACCACTGGGAAGATCACCAAAACACTCTCTAACCTCTCTTAAAGAAATCTAAAAATATGTTGAGTTCTCTCAAATGCTTCACCGAATTTCTTCTCTAAGTTG
Organism: Ceriops decandra; assembly: GCA_020615895.1. Classification (NCBI taxonomy): domain Eukaryota; kingdom Viridiplantae; phylum Streptophyta; class Magnoliopsida; order Malpighiales; family Rhizophoraceae; genus Ceriops; species Ceriops decandra. The sequence continues at coordinate 5,030,922 of JAHLGO010021099.1, read as the reverse complement.
TGTCACACATCTCTTAGTCTCACCATCTCACAGTCTCACTCTTTTCTAGTCTTATCGTCACACCATCTTCAGGTCTCATGTCTCACCGTTCTGGTCTCATGTGTTTCACCCTTTTCTGGTCTCACCCATTTCTAGTCTCACATCTCCTTTGGTCTCACACGTTCCACCCTTTTTTGGTCTCACCTATTTTTGGTCTCACACATTTCACCCTCTTCTGGTCTCACCCATTTCTAGTCTCACGTCTTCTCTGGTCTCACTTGTTTCACCCTTTTCTAGTCTCACCAGTTCTGGTCTTCCGATGTGTTCTGGTGTCACACGTTTCCCTCTTTTTTTGTCTCACCAATTCTGGTTCTCCGGTGTGTTCTGCTGTCACCAGGTCTCACACCTCACCTGGTCTTACGTCTCACCTGGTCTCACGCCTCACTTGGTCTCACGTCTCACCTGGTCTCACATCTCACCTGGTCACCCTTTTCTTGTCTCACGGATTCTAGTCTAGTCTCACCTACGCTAGTTTCCAGGTCTAGTCTGTTCTAATGTCTCATATTGTCCAAGTCTCACGTTCTTTCTTTCTCCAAGTCTGGTCTGCTCTAACGTTTCTAGTTTGTATCCCCAACATTTCTGGTCTGTATCACCAATGTTTTTAGTCTATATCTCTAATGTTTCTGGTCTCACCGGTGTCTCGTTTCTTCCTTTCCTAGTCTGTATCCATGTCCCCTTTTTCTGGTGTGTGCATGTTGCCCTAAAAAGAGATAAGTCTTGGTTTATATACTCCCTTCTATGAAAATCCTAGTAGGGTTTACTGTAGTTGCAATGAATTTTTTTCTTGCTCCTCTATGTGGCTTCATATTACTATTCCATTCAAAATTCAGCATTGTCCTCCTTCTTTATTTATTTTTCTCAAGCAATGCTATGTCACACTAAGACTTCAGCAATGCTAAACTCTCTCTACAAGTTCACTCCAAGGAGATCACTTTACGAGGTTATTTAACATACTAGTCTTATCTTGTAATTCTTGAGATATAAGCTACTTCTGCGTGCACACTTAAATCTAGTTGACAACAATTACAACCCATACAAGGCTATGGGAACAACAATCTCCCCTTTTGTAGTTGTTGGCAACACTCACAACAAAAACCATTATGCAACAATCCTTCATAATCTTCTTAAAGTAATAATCCTAAAGTATATGGATTACAACTCCCTCTAAATATGCACTCCCCCTTCCTTAGCAGCTCCCCCTACATTGTTACTTCTCTCCCCTTTTGCCAACCAATTACAAATTTGAAAAACCCATAAAGTAGTGATGGAGGATTCACCTGAACTTCAAGCTTGATGAGGCATTTGCACAGACAGACTCATTCTGTGCTTTTCAAACAGCTCTGTGGACAGAGGTTTAGTTAGAATATATGAGATTTGATTTTTAGTGCCAACATACTCCAACTGAATCGTGCCCTCTTCCACTTGATCCTTCATAAAGTGATACCGAATGTGAATATGCTTGCTTCTTGAATGTTGAATTGGATTCTTGTTGAGATCAATTACACTTTGATTATCACAAAGTACACTCACTAGTAACATCACTTCAACACCCAAATCTACCAATTTTCTTTGCATCCATATCACTTGAGTACATGCTACACGAGCAGCCATGTACTCAGCCTCAGTTGTGCTCAAAGCCACATTGTTTGGCTTTATACTTAACCATGCAACACACTTTAAACCCAAGTAGAACCTATAGCCACTGGTTTATTTTCTGTCATCTATACTTCCTGCCTAGTCTACATTAGTGTATACTCGTAGTATTATAGAATCCATGATAGGATACCACAAACCCATTTCCAATCTCCCTTTGAGGTATCTTAAGATTCTTTTCATTGCCAACACATGAGATTCGTTAAGATCAACTTGGAATCTGCTAGCGATGCACACAGCTTGCATGAGATTAGGCCTTGATGTTGTAAGGTACAGAAGGCTCCCAATCATCTTCCTATATTCTATGGGGCTTGTACTCCTTCCTTCCTGATCTTTTGTTAACTTGTAGCCCACTATCATAGAAGTACTAACAGGTTTGTTATCCTCCATGCCAAACATTTTTAGCATCTCTTTGGCATATTTTGTCTAAGAAATAAAAATACCTTCCTCACATTATTTTGTCTAAGAAATAATAATCCAAGAAAGTAAGTCATTCCTCCAATCAATGATATCTCAAATTCCTCACTCATCTTCTGTGCAAATTCTTAGCATAGCTCAAAGTGATCCCTTCTAAAGATGATGTCATCTATATATACTATGATTATCAGTTGGCCTTTCTCTGAGTTGAACACATATAGGTTATTATCCATTGTTCCTCTTTTAAAGTTCAACCTTCTCAAATACATGTCTAGCCTACTGTACCATGCTCTTGGGGCTTGTTTAAGGCCATACAAGGCTTTCTTCAGCTTGCACACATATGTCTCATCCTCACTAATTTGTACTCCATCGGGTTGTTCAATATACACTTCTTCTTTCAGGAGCCCATTTAGAAAGGTTGATTTCACATCCATCTAGTAAACTTTATATCTTTTATGTGCTGCCAAAACTAAAAACATTCTAATAGTTTCCATCCTTGCTACTGGTGCAAAATTTTCATCAACATCTACTCCTTCTATCTGAGTGTAGCCTTTTCAAACCACCTTAGCCTTGTTCCTCACCACCTTGCCATCTTTATTGTATTTATTTCTAAACACCCATTTTGTTCCTATGACATTCTTTTTAGTGGGTCTTAGAACCAACTCCCATATATCATTCTTCTTGATTTGATCCAGCTCCTCATTTATAGTTTTGACCCAAGCTTTGTCTTGTGCAGCCTCTTTAACAAATTTAGGTTCAACTTGTGAGAGTAAAGCAGTAAGTCCCACAATTCTTTTTATTGTTGTAACTCCTACTGATGGGTCACCTATGATCTGATTTCCTTGATGAGCACTGGTCCATGTTTTCTTTGTCTTTCTCTCTTAAACAGTCTTATTTGCAAGATAATCTCTTTCTTCATCTTCAGACTCACTCTTCTCTGAGTCTGAACTTACTTCTTTACCCTCTTCTTCATATTCGTTTGATTCTTCATCTATCTTGAAGTCATCTTCTTTATTGTCCACAGTGTCTCCATTATGCATTGCTTTCCAGTTTTCATTTATTCTCACATGACTCGAAGTGACCATCTTTCCCAGTTTATACAAAAAGACTTTGTAACCATTTGTCTTTGCTAAGTATCCCATAAAGATGCCTTCATCTGACCTAGCATGGAATTTTCCCAAGTTTTGCTCCTTGTTCTTCACAAAACATGGGCTACTAAAGATTCTAAGATACTTGGCTATTGTCTTCTTCCCACTCCATGGCTCATATGGAGTCTTATCAGTATTAGGCTTTAGTAAAACTCTATTCAGTAGGTGCACGATCATAAATGTTGCTTTTGTCCAAAATCTTGTGTAAAGCTTAGATTCTAACAGTAAAGTTCTTGCCATTTTAACCACAGCTTTATTTTTCCTCTCTACCACCCCGTTCTATTGAGGTGTTCTTGCTATTGCCATCTGATGGTGAATTTCATGCTTATCAAGGTAATCTTCAAAAGCTTTATTTGTAAATTCAATGCCTTGATCTGACCTCAATACTTTGATCTTCTTTCCACTCTCATTTTCAGCCAATCTTCTGTATCTCTTGATGCATTTTAGAACATCTGACTTGTGTTTGAGGTGTATAATATAGGTCCTTCTGGAATAATCATCAACAAACAAGATGAAGTACCTCTCACCATTCAACCCTTTGTTCTCATTGGCCCACATAAATCAGTATGTACAATGTCAAGCACTACTTCAGAATTGAACTTTTTGGTCTTATATTGCTTTTTGACCTATTTTCCTTTAGAGCATGCTGAGTAGACATACTCCCTCTCTCTCTTGAGGTTTGGAATGTCTCTGATTGCATGAGTAGTGGTTAGCTTCCTCATGTTCTTCTGCGTTAAGTGTCCCAGCCTCCTATGCCAGAGTTGATTTTCTTCTTCTTTTTTAAGTAAACAACTATTTGTCTTTTCTTCATCAATCACATATAAATTTCTAGCTATTCTCTTCCCAACTGCAACAATATTGCCTTCTTTACTCTTTACATTGCAACCTGTTTTTATAAATATCACTTTATGGTCTTCATTGCATAGTTAGTTGACAGATGTTAGATTATATCTGAGTCCTTTAATGTGTAAAACATCTTTCAGTTTTCCTTTTCCAATATTTACTAACCCTTGACCACTGATCTTGAGTGGATCATCATTACCAAACTTAACTCTACCTTCTCTTGACTTGTTAAGTTTTAATAATTTACTCTTGTCTCCTGTCATATGTGAAGTGCATCCACTATCATAAATCCACTGCTTATCCTTATAGTTAGCCTTTAGTGCAATTTTAGCTATATTAGCAACCTCCATTTTAGTTTTATATTCCTTCTTTTGAACTAGCTTGATGATAGCTTTCTCCTTTTTTTCAACTTTGACTGTACCAATTACTTTCATTGTGCCATTGAGTGTCTTCTCTTGCTTAGGGAGAAGTGTCATGAATCTCTTGGCATTATGGCCATTTTGCCTGCACTTTTCACATTGTTCCAAGTCTGGCAATACAGCAAACTTGTTCTTTAAAACCACTTGTTTGGGCTTCCACCAATAATCCTTGTTAGTGTGTCCTTACTTTTTACAGTATATGCAAGAACTCACGATAGGTGTTCTCTTCTAAATTTTGTATTGTCTCCCCTATATGCAACATCGAACCTTCTTACGTTAAAGATGTCTACTTCTCCACCAACATTTACTTGCCTTATGACCCCAAACTCCATAATAAAGGCAGTGACCTTAAAGCTACCTCTTTTTGGGTCTACCTACAGCTTGTTTTCTTTTGTTCATTACTTGCTGTATAGGCACGGTTGCTAGCTTCTTTGCTTCTATAGTTTTCATTTCAATCACCTTCTTCTCCTTCTTCTATTCAGTCGTAGCCCTTTGCTGGCTAACTTTCTTTTCTTCATTTTTGTTTGCAACCCTTGGTTGCTTCTTCAAGTCCTCTTTATTTTCAGCTATCTTCTACTGAGTCACAGCCTTCTTTTTCAACTTCTATGGCAAAGCCTCATTATCTTTAGGCAATGCAACTTTAGATTACTGCACTTACTCTTCATTCTTCTTTTCTCTTGCAAAGCTCATTTCTCCTATCATTTCAAGCTTCTACAAGTTCTCTTCACTCTTTTTGTGTTGTTGCTAAAGTCTCAGCAACTTTATCTCCATTTCTTCAATTATTGAAGTCCTTGAGCCAAGCTTCATAGTAAGGTCTTCACATATTTTGATTTGTTCTTCAAATCTTCTCTTCAAGTCAATATGTTCAACCTTTATTTCATCCTTTTGACTTTCTGCTTCCTCAATCTTTACTTCAACTTGTTTTATATGGGCTTCCAACTTCTTATGGTTTGGCCCTTATAATTATCTCCTTTGAAACTACTTTTATCTCAGTTTCAAGATCTGGTTCTTCTTCATCAATCTCCTCTTCCACTTCAGAGGTTGAATTACCACATCGAGTTGATACCATAAAGGCATGCTCATCTGATAAGTCTACATCTTCCTCCACATTGGCTTTTTTGTCTAGCTCACATAACTCTTGAATGAGCCTCTCTTCTTCTTCTGTGGGTTAGCAGTCTTCTTGCTGGACTTCCTTGACTTGGATGATGGTCTTCTTCATTTTGAATTCCACCCATCATCACCATCCTCATCTTCATCATCATGTTTCACTTTGCACTAAGAAAACAGTGTCCAATTTGCCCATAATGATAAAATCTCAAGGACAACTGTCCTTTTCCCTTCTTAGACCCCTTTTTAAATTTCCTTGTTAAGTAAGTCAACACTTCACCTTCACTTTCTTCCTCATCACCATCATCATCCTCACTGGATGATTCTTCCTTTTCTCTTATCTTCAAGTGTCTCATAGCATTGTAAGCTACCTCCTTTGATAGCTTTGATGTTGAGGAGCTTTCAATTGACTTTATTCACATCTCATATGCAATGAGATTGCACTGGAGATCATGTAATGACATAGAATTAAGATCTCTACTCTCCTCTATGGCTACCACCTTTAAAGCAAACCTCTAAGGCAAAATTTTCAAAATTTTCTTCATAATAGATGAGTCCTTCTTGTTCTTCCTATGACTTCTAAGGTCATTTACAGCATCAATAACCTTAGTGAAGAACTCTTAGACTTTCTCATTCTTCTGCATTTTGAGGGATTCAATCTCTCCTTAAAAACTTGAAGCTTGTCCTCCTTCATTCTATCATCACCTTCATAGACCTTCTGCAATCTGTCCCATATCTCCTTAGCAGATTTGTAGTCCATAACTTTAGCATATTCAGTATCTGTCAATACTGAAATGATGACATTTGAGGTCTTCCCATTTATCTCAAACTTCCTTAATTCCTCTTGGGTTGGATCTTTACTTTCTTCTGGAGGATCAAAACCCTCTTGTACAGATTTCACCACGTTCATGCCCATGGTTGCAAATACCAGCTGCATTCTCACTCTCCACATATGGTAGTTGGTTTCATTAAAGATTGGAACCTTTTTGCTGTAAGTAGGGCTGGTGCTGGTACTGGCACCCATTTCTCAGTATGCTGAACAAGTTAAAACTTCTGAAACCCTTCAAACTAATACACCAAGCTGTTAAGCTTCAAACTGGTGAACCTGGCTCTGATACCAATTGAAGTTCCCAACTTCACCAAATTTCTTCTCTAGGTTGTCTCACACGTCTCTTGGTCTCATCGTCTCATCGTCTTACAATCTCACTCTTTTCTAGTCTTATCGTCACATTGTCTCACCATTTCTAGTCTCACGCATTTCACCCTTTTCTAGTCTCACCTATTTCTGGTCTTAGGGGTTTCACCCTCTTCTAGTCTCACCCATTTCTGGTCTCACGTCTCCTCTGGTCTCACATGTTTCACCCTTTTCTGGTCTCACCAATTCTGGTCTTCTGGTGTGTTCTAGTGTCACACATTTCCCTCTTTTCTTGTCTCACCAATTCTGGTTTTTTGGTGTGTTCTGGTGTCACCTGGTCTCACGCCTCACCTGCACTTATGTCTTACCTGGTCTCACACCTTACCTAGTCTCACGTCTCACCTGGTCTCAAGTCTCACTTGGTCACCTTTTTCTAGTCTCACTGATTCTAGTTTGGTCTCACCTGGTCTAGTTTCTAGTTCTGGTCTACTCTAACGTCTCACCTTCTCCAGGTCTTACATCTTCTCTTTCTCCAGGTCTGGTCTGCTCTAACGTTTCTGGTCTGTATCCCCAATGTTTCTGGTTTGTATCTCCAATATTTCTGGTCTGTATCTCAAATATTTTGGGTCTCATCGATGTCTCGTTTCTCCCTTTTCTGGTCTGTATCCGTGTCCCCTTTTTCTGGTGTGTGTGTGTGTGTGTGTGTGTGTGTGCTGCCCTAAAAAGAGATAAGTCTCGGATTATATACTCCTTTCTATGAAAACCCCGTAGGGTTTGTTGTAGTTGCGGCAAAATTCCTTTCTTGCCCCTCCATGTGGCTTCATATTACTATTCCATTCAAAATTCAGCATTATCGTCCTTAATTTATTTTTCTCAAGTAATGCTATGTCACATTAAGACTTAAGCAATGCTAAACTCCCTCTACAAGTTCACTCCAAGGAGATCACTTTACGAGGTTATTTCACATACTAGTCTTATCCTGTAATTCCTAAGATATGAGCCACTTCTGCTTTCACACTTAAATCTAGTTGACAACAATTACAACCTATACAAGGCTGTGGGAACAACATCTTGTTTAAGCCATTTTGGGTTTCATCCAAAATTTCTTATATTAAATAAGCATATCAATATTTAGGTCGATAATTCCCTCTAAGTTTTGTCCTCACAATTTTACTAGAAGTAAGGGGTTGTTGTCCCTAGCCAAATCAAAGGGATTCACACCTATCAAAGGTGATCAATACAAATTGTAACAAAATGAGGTAAAATTCAACAACTTTAGCCAATTTCACTAGTTAATAGCCATATAGTGCTGAAAATACTTATCTAACAAGCTATTGATTTGCTTGGTATAGCTATCAATTTATGGATGGTTAACTGAAGTTCCCAACTTCACCCTAGGATTTACTAGTTTGTGATACTAAGAGGGGGGTGAATCAGTATCACACCCCTTAAAAACACACTCTAATAATTTAAGCGAAAGTATTCTACTTATTTAATACTCTAGCTCTTATTAATATGTAGGTACATAAACAACTTTAAAATTTTCTCAAAAGCAACTTAATTCAAAACACAGAATGTAAATCAAAGGACACAAGAGATTTACATGGTTCCATCAATGTGACATACGTTCACAATGGTAGGCACTCTTCCTTTACCAAGACAATCCACTATACTTGAGAATACCAATGTGGTGCTCCCGATATTCACAATGTAATTACAATGTATGTCTTAATTCTTTGTTCCTTTCATTATTGCAAATACAAAGCAAGTATAATACAAAGAGTGTCACTTATTGTGTCTACCTTTCTTCTAACTTGTCTTGCCTCTGTTGAATTGAATAGGCTGCCACACTGCCACTTAGAAGTCCACCACAGCACTCTCTAACCTCTATTGAACAAATCTGGAAATACGTTGAGTTCTTTTCAATGCTTCACCGAATTCCTTCTCTAAGTTGTTTCACACAACTCCTACTTTCATCGTCTTATGGCTTCATGGCTTGCACTCACACTTCTGGTCTGCCATTTCATGTCTCACGGCTTACCCCACACTTCTGATCAGTCACGCCGTTGCACATTTTGGTCTCACGCCGTCACACATTCTAGTCTTATGCCGATGCACATTCTGGTCACGGTTTTCAAGTCTGCACCTACTTCAGTGTTCTCAAGCCTCACGGATACCAGGTCTACTCTCCTTGTCTATTTCATGGTTCCACTGGCCTCTCATTTCTGGTTTTTGCCCTCACCTCACATTTTTGGTTTTCTTCTTTTCCAGGGGTGGAGCATTTCTGGTTTTGCAGTTGGTGTGTTGTCTTCTCTCCTAATGGTGTATCGTCTTTTACGGGTTTCCTTTTGCCTTACGTTCCTTTGTCGTGGTGTCATCTTTTCTCTTGCCAGTGGTTGTACGTTTCTCACAGGTTTCTCTTTATTGCCGTCACACAGTTTTCTCCTTGTCGTGTCGTTCGTTTCTCTCCCAGTGGTTATATGTTTCACACGAGTTTCTCTCTCTTGCCGTCACACAGTTTTCTCCTTGCCGTGTCGCCTTTCTTTTAAGGTGGTGTTTTGTCATGCTCACTCTATTATACCATATATCCCCTTTTCTTCCAAGGGTTTGGGTTTATATACTCCCTTCCATGAAAACCCTAGTATGGCTTACTGCAGCGGATTTACTTTCTTGCCCCTCTATGTAGCTTCAAATTGCTTGCACACTTAAATCTAATTGATAACAATTACAACCCATACAAGGCTATATGAACAACAATCTCCCCCCTTGTAATTATTGGCAACACTCATAACAAAAGCCATTATGCAGCAATTACAACTCCCCCTAAATATGCACTCCCCCTTTCTTAACAGCTCCCCCTGCACTATTGCTTCTATCCCCCTTTGCCAACCAATTACAAAAAACTCGCAAAGTAAAGATAAAGGATTCACCTGAACTTCAGGCTTAAGGAGGCATTTGAACAGATAGAACAGAGGTTTAATTAGAATATCTAAAATTTGATCTTTAGTGCCAACATACTCCAATTGAATTGTTCACAATTCCACTTGATCTTTGATGAAGTGATACCGGATGTCAATATGCTTGCTTCTTGAATGTTGAACCAAATTCTTGCTGAGATCAATAGCACTTTGATTATCACAAAGTACACTCACTGGTAACTTCACTTTAACACCCAAGTCTGCCAATTGTCTATGCATCCATATCACCTGAGTACATGATACACAAGTAGCCATACAACATTGTTTATCACAAAACAATGTTGCTTTTAGCCTTAGTTGTGCTAAAAGCAACATTGTTTTGCTTTCTACTTAACCATGCAACACACTTTGAACCCAAGTAGAAGTTACAATTGCGAGTTGATTTTCTGTCATCTATTCTTCTTGCCTAGTCTGCATCAATGTATGCTTGTAGTTTTATAGAATCCATGGCGGGATACCATAAACCCATTTACAGTGTCCCTTTGAGGTATCTTAGGATTCTTTTTACCGCCAACACATGATATTCCTTAAGATTAGCTTAGAATCTACTGGCAACGCATAAAGCTTGTATAAGATCAGGCCTTAATGATGTAAGGTACAGAAAGTTCCCTATCATCTTTCTGTATTTTGTTGGGCTTGTACTCCTTCCCTACTGATCTTTTGTTAACTTATAGCACACTATCATAAGGGAACTGATAGGTTTCATCCATACCAAACCTTTTCAACATCTCTTTGGCATATTTCATCTGAGAAATAAAAATGCCTTCTTCACACTGTTTTATCTATAATCCAAGAAAGTAATTCATTTCTCCAATCAATGACATCTCAAATTCCTCACTTATCTTCTGTGCAAAATCTTGGCATAGCTTAGAGTGATCCCCTCCAAAGATGATGTCATCTACATATACTATGGTTATCAGGTGGCCTAACACATACAGGTTATTATCACCTGTTCCTCTTCTGAAGTTCAATCTTTTCAAGTATGCATCCAACCTGTTGTACCATGCTCTTAAGGCTTGTTTAAGGCCATACAAGGCTTTCTTCAGCTTACACACATGTGTCTCATCCTCACTAATTTGTACTCCATTAGGTTGTTTAATATACACTTCTTCTTTCAGAAGCCCATTCAGAAAGGCTAATTTCACATCCATTTGATAAACTTTATACCTCTTATGTGCTGTCAAAGCTATGGACATTCTAATAGTTTCTAACCTTGCCACTGCTACAAAAGTTTCACCAACATCTATTCCTTCAATCTGAGTGTAGCCTTTGCAAACCAGCCTAGCCTTATTCATCACCACCTTGCCATCTTCATTATGTTTATTCCTAAACACCCATTTTGTTCTTATGACATTCTTGTTAGTGGGACTTGGAACCAGCTCCCATGTATCATTCTTCTTGATTTGATCCAGCTCCTCATTGATAGCTTTGACCCAGGCTATGTCTTGTGTAGCCTCTTTAACAGATTTAGGTTCACCTTGTGAGAGTAAAGTAGTAGCTCCCACAATTCTTCTTGTTGTTGTAACTCCTGTTGATGGGTCACCTATGATCTGATTTCCTTGATGAGTAATGGTCTATGTTTTCTTTGTCTTTCTTTCTTGCACAATCTTAGCTGCAAGTGGATCTCTTTCAACATCTTTAGACTCACTCTTCTCTAAGTCTGAACTTACTTCTTGTTCCTTTTCTTCAGGTTGGTCTGATTCTTCATCTATCTTGAGGTCTTCTACTTCATTATCCTCAGCTTCTCCATTCTACATTGTTTCCTAGTTCTTTATCTACCAATTGAAGTTCCCAACTTCACCCTAGCATCTACTAGTCTGTGATACTAAAAGGGGGGTGAATCAGTATCACACCCCTTAAAAACACACTCTACTAATTTAAGCCAAAGTATTCTACTTATTTAATACTCTAGCTCTTATTAATATGTAGGTACATAAACAACTTTAAAATTTTCTCAAAAGCAAACTCTTTCTCAGATTCAACTAAAGTAGATCTATTGTTACATACTAATCACAATAATTTGCAAAGTCACCTTTCAGACACCTTGCCTATTAGACAGATCGGATGTTCTTGATTAGGTCTTCTTTAGCTTATGGGTTCGATGATACTTTAGTTGCATTCACAACTCAATTCAAAGCATAAAATGTAAATCAAAGTAAGGACACAAGAGATTTACGTAGTTCCATTAATGTGACGTATGTCCACGGTGGTAGGGACTCTTCCACTGCCAAGACAATCCACTATACTTGAGAATACCAGTGTGGTACTCCCAATGTTCACAATGTAGTTACAATGGATGTCTTAATCCTCTGTTCCTTTCAAAGCAAGTACAATATAAAGAGTGTCACTTACTGTGTCTACCCTTCTTCTAGCTTGTCTTGCCTCTGTTGAATTAAATAGTTACTTCACTGTGCTTAGAAGTCCACCACAATACTCTCTAACCTCTCTTGAAGAAATTTAGAAATACGCTGAGATCTTTCCAATGCTTCACCAAATTCCTTTTCTAGGTTGTTTCACACAACTCTTGCTTTCACCATCTCATGGCTTCAAGGCTTGCACTCACGCTTCTGGTCTACTATTTCAAGTCTCACAACCTGCCCTACCCTTCTGATCAGTCACGCCATTGCACGTTTCGGTCTTACGTCATCCCATATTTTGGTCTCACACCGACGTACGTTCTGGTCTCACGTTTTAGGTCTGCACCCGCTTCACTATTCTTAAGCCTCACTGATACCAAGTCTGCTTTCCTCATCCGTTTCATGGTTCCGCTAGTCTCTCGTTTCTGGTTTTTGCCCTCACCTCATGTTTCTGGTTTTCTTCTTTTCTAGGGGTGGTGTGTTTCTGGTTTTGCCGTTGGTGTGTCGTCTTCTCTCCTGGTGGTGTATCGTCCCTTAGAAGTTTCCTTTTACCATGCATTCCTTTGCCATGTTGTCATCTTTTCTCTTGCCAGTGGTTGTACATTTCTCACGGGTTTCTCTCTCTTGCTTCGTTTCTCTCTCAGTGGTTGTACGTTTCTCACAGGTTTCTCTCTCTTACCACTGTATGATTTTCTCCTTGCCATGTTGCCTTTCTTTTCAAGTGGTGTTTTGCCATGCTCACTCTATTATATCGTATATCCCCTTTTCTTTTAGGAGTTTGGGTTTATATACTCCCTTCTATGAAAACCCTAGTAGGACTTACTGCATCGAAATTACTCTCTTGCCCCTCCATGTGGCTTTACTTTCTTGCCCCTTAATGTAGCTTCAAATTGCTCACACACTTAAATCTAGTTAATAACAATTACAACTCATACAAGGTTGTGGGAACAACATTAACAATGAAAAACTTTAATTCAAGGCCCATCATGTTAAACAAAGTTATCTAGAACTTGCTTGTGAAGTGAGGATTCTAATCATTCACTATATCTTCTAGCAACTTGAAATATTTCACTTGTTTATAAAATAATTCAATGATCGTCTCTACTTGATATAAGGAAAAGGCTAGAATGAACACTACATATTTTGAAAATCAATTAATCATTACCATAATAAAACCTTTGTCATAAACGTTTGGCAACTCACCATTAAAATCGATACTTGAGGTTTTTGTTGGAATTAATATTGGTTACTGATGAGGACTGTTTTAGGTCTCACATTGAGAGGGGGGTGAATCAGTATGAGATATGCACTTTTTACAAATCGATCTAGATTTATCCTCTATAATTGATTAGAGCTAATAATCCAATTTTTATCTTTATCCTTTATGTGAGCACAACAGTATGAATATAAATCAATGCACAAACACCAAAGCACATACAACAATTTTTACATGGTTCACCCACAATATGGGAGCTACATCCACGGTATGATAAGATTCCTCCTAAATCATACAATCAACTTTTGTCATCAAGGGATACAATTTGGTTATGGAAGGATCACTCCTTGGACTTGTAGAATGATCACTCCTTAACCACTTACAATGATCTCCCAATCAAGGAGTTAATCTCCTTATCACTTTAAAGGTATCCCACCCTGTTGTTCAACAAATTATCAAGAGTTTATGGAAAAACCTTTCTTGGAGAATGATCACTCAATGTGTACAAACTATTAGAGAAGAATATGGATCTTCTCACCCGTTACCTATGCTACCTCACTTGTTGCCTTGGCAAGATCTCTCCTTTGATGCCAGACATGTTTTCTCCTTTTCTACTACAAGCTATTGGACTGACTACCGGGCACACTTTCTCCTCAACTGTTACAAGCTATCAGACTTGCTACTAGGTACATTTCCTCCTTTGTTGCTGTAAGCTACAGGTGTTAAGCATGCTTTCTCCTCTTACTAGTGCAAGCTGCCAGACCTGCTGCTATTGCTACCTGTATGCACTGCTATTGCTGGCTGCACGTTTTGCTATCGCTACTAGCACGCGCTACTATTATTATGCACACATGCTACTATCGCTGTCTATACACGCTGTCACTACTGTCCACACACGTTGCTAATACTAGCCATGTGCATTGTTGCTGCTATCTGCAAGTTCTTCTAATGTTGTCTGTATGTGGTACCGCTACTGCCTATGCACATTGCTAATGCTATTCATATGCGCTGCCGCTATTGTCCGTGCACATTGCTAATGCTGTTCACATGCGTTGCCACGTCTATACATATGCGCTGTTGCTACTATCTGCATGCATTGCTAATACCTTCCATATGAGCTGCTATGTCTGTCCACTGCTATCTGCATTTGCTGTTAATGTTGTCTACATGCATTATGCCTATTATCTACACTCCTATTGTCCTTACATGCTACAGTTGTTGTTTGCATGCACTATGCCTACTATTCACACACGTTGTACCTACTATCCACATGCATTACTCTTATTGTTTGCACTCTTTGCGCCTACTGTCCACGCTCTCTATGCCTTCTGTCCACATGCGCTATGCCCACTGTCCACACTCTCTATGCCTGCTATCCACACGCACTATGCCTGTTACCACACACGCTGTGCCTGCCCATTTGTTATGCTCATTGTCCAAGCGTACTATGCCCATTGTGCTTACTGTCCACGCGATGTGCCCACTGTCCACACACACTGTGCCCACTATCTGCACAAGCTCTACCTGTTATTTGTGCTAGCTACACTTGCTATCAGCACAAATTGTGCTTACTATCTGCACGAGCCATTGCTACTGTTCACACCCACTGTTCTTGTTATCCGCACGTGTTATGTCTACTGTCCCCGTGTGCTACTGTTGCTATCCACACACACTGCTACTTTCCTTACATGCTACAGCAGTTTTCTTGCGCCACTGTTGCTCTCACCAGGTGTTATAGTTGTTTTCTCATACTACTACTACTCTCCCCGCATGTTGTAGCAAATTTCTTGCGCTGCTACTAGTTTGCTAGTTGATTCCTAGACCTATTGCTACATGTTCTGAATTTTTTCTTGATTCCCGAGCATGCTTCTGCTACCCTTGCAAGGTGCTGTTGGTGTTGATATACCCTCATAAACATGTAAAGATATGCTGCTAGTGCTGGTATACCCTCCTACACCTGCTGTTGCTGCTGGAAAGTCTCCTAGATGTGCTATTATTGCTGGGAAGCCTCCTTGACGTGCTATTGCTCTATTGGGAAGCCTCCTAGACGTGTTGTTGCTATTGGGAAGCCTCCTAGATGTGCTACAAGTGTAGGGAAGCCTCCTAGATATGCTGCTACTCTCTTCTCGGCTGGCTACCTTGCCTTCTTTCCTTGGTGGCTATTGTGTTCTCCTTGGTTAGCTGCCCCTTACTTTCTTTCTTCCTCTCTGTAACCAGCTACATTGCATTCTTTCCTTAGTGGCTACTACACTCTCCCTAGTCTGTTGCCTTTCCTTCTTTCTTCCTCTCCTTGGCTAGTTGCACCTTGCTTGGTGACTACCTCCTCTTTGCCATTCACCTCCCTTTTTATATTTACATATGAAAAGGACCTTCTTGGGTGAATCAATGTAAAATATTTACTTTTTACAAATTTTTCTAGATTAAACTTCTATGACCTATTAAAGTATAAGATCTATTTTTATCTGGCTTTTTTTATGTGAGAATGGTCATATGAATATCAAGTAAGCATTAGCACCTAAAACCACACAAAAGTTTTACGTGGTTCACTCACAATGTATAAGCTATATCTACAATGTGATAGGATCTCTCATAAATCACACAGTCCACTTTTGCTATCAAGGGATACAAATGATGTAATGGAAGGATCTCTCCTTAACTACTTACAATGATCTCTCGATCACCCCAAGCGTTTCCCACCCTTTTTCAAGAAGTACGTAAAAAGATTATGATAAAAACTCCTTTGAGAAAGATCTCTTCATATATATATAGGCTGCTATAGTAGCAAACTAATCTTCTCATTTCTTTTTACTATTCTTTGTTCTTTGTCTGTTGTACTCTTTTATCTCTCTACCATTATCTCCTCTCTCTTTCTGTTATTCTTTCATCTTTTTCTACCACTCTTTCCTCTCTCTTTCTACCACTCCTTCCTCTCTCTCTGTTACTCTCTCCTCTCTTTTTCTATCGTTATCTCCTCTTTTGGTAGTTACATGGGTATTAATATGCCTTAAGTTTAGGATTGCCTTACCATCAACAGTTAGGATTGATTCCTTGAACTTAGGATTGCCCTACTATCAATGATCAATATTGATTCCTTGATTTTAGGATTGCCTTACCATCAACGATCAGCATTGATTCCTTGAATCTAGGATTACCTTACCATCAATAGTTAACATTAATTCTTATATAAAAAGACGTCTCAAAATACTTCCACTTGGCACCTTTCTTATAGCCCTCTTGCCACGTGTCCTTCTCTTTTAAAACGAGTCATATGTTCTAGCTTCGCTCCTTTCAGGGTGTGAAAACTGTTGATAAGGTAACTAGTAGCAATTCCATTGGGGTATGTCAATTTATACTTCAAAATCATTAGCTTTTGTAGGGGTACAATAAAGAACAGCCCCAATAAAACTCATAACAAAAAGAGATGTCATCATCCATTTGAGAGAGAGAAAGCTTTCACATTTAATGGGGTGCATCCTTCCTCTAATTGAGTAGCTATCGTTGGACTCGTAGCCAACAAGTGACTTACAATGCCACTACTAAATGCAATGCTAGAGGAAGTACCAACACTTGTTTGGATGATGGTATTCTTTTACCTAGTGAAAGGCTACTTTAAAAAGTCAAGCTTTTGAAGCAAGACAAACCAAGATTTAAGCACCGCAAAACCCAGCACGCTAGCAACAATGTTGAGAGAAGGAATAATGTCGATGGTGAGATTGAGCTTGCACACAATAAAGTTGAACACTATGCTTAAGGAAAGGCTATTCACTATTGCCTTGAACATTATCTGCTTGTTCTAAGGCAGCACCTCCATTATCTTGAAAGCTTCCTCCACCATCAACTTCTCCTCAATGTCAGTGATTACTGAGCTATTCTATCCCACTGCTTCTCTCTTTCTCTCCATTAATTCTCCTTTTTAGGAATGATAATACACTATCTTCCTTAAGCCTTGAATAAATCAGCTGCCAATACTTTGTAAATGCAGCAAACACATTTTAAAGGCACTTATAACATCAAATCAATAAGAGAAAATATATAAGATGCTATTGACAACAAATCCAACATTAGGCATCAAAAATGGGTTCAACAAGATGACCCATAAAATCTCTTGTCTAAAGCTTGCAACTTTTAGGATATACAAATGATTACCCTTAGCATGTAATAACCTTTCATCAAGCTAGCATCATCTTATCATTCCCTTATTCACTTGTTACACAAGCTTCTAAATAGCTAAGCCTTAACTCTATCTAATAAGTTGCTTTGCATTTTAGTGATGACAGTAATAGCTTATTACACTTGTCAATGACCCAAAACACTTGCTATTTGATTATGCCTTCTTAGTTTGTGTTCCCATACAAAGTCATGCTTTACTAAGAATTCTTACCATTGAGCTTGTGTTGTGAATAGCTTCTTTTGGGTTTGGAAGAATGTATTAGTCATATTGTTTATACATATTAAAAACCTTATACCTAGCAAATGGACCTACCATATGCAAAGGCTATGCATAAAAACAAATGCCTTCTTCACATGAATGAAGTATCATTGTTACATATCATTTAGTTTCCATGTTTTATAAGTAATGGAATGACTTTTTTGGATCAACACACCACCAATAGTCTTATTGAATGCATTAGTAATGACATCAAAAGTCAACTTAAAGTTAGACATCTATCACACCAATCCTATTGATATTGTTGCCTTTAACTTGTCAAAGACTTCTTAGCATTCTATGGTTTACCTTTAAGGTTAATCTTTCTTAAGCAAGATAGTAAGAGGGGACACCTTTTTAGATTAATCTTATACAAACTTATTATAGTAGTTAGACAAGCCAAGATGAAACTACGATTTTAACACTTTGATAAGAGAACCATTTTGCAATGATATGAACCTTTTCTTCATCCATTTTAACATGCCCATAACTAATTTTATGACTTAGGAACATTATCTCCTAGCATGGAAACTCATACTTTTCTTTCTTAATGTACAATTAGTACACTTTTAATTGAGAAAATAGTCTCTAAAAGTCACTAAGTGATCCTTGAAGGACTCACTATACATAACAATATCATTAAAGTATACCATTACAAATCAATCAAAAAGTTCATGAAATATATCATTCATCAAATTTTAAAAAGTAAAAGGAGCATTAATCAAACTAAATGACATCACTAGAAATTTGTAAAAGCCATACCAAGTGATATATGTAATTTTCCCTTCATCGCCTTTTCTAATTTTAACTTGCTAATATCTTAGTTATAAATCCAACTTGACGAAGTATAATGCATTGGCAAGTCAATCAAACAAGTTCACTATTAATGGGATAAGGTACTTATTCTTTACTATGACCATGTTTAAGGCCCTGTAATCCACACATATTTGTAAGGGGCCATCATGCTTCTTTTAAAACAACATTAAGGCACTATAAAGAGCTTTAAAGGGCTAAATCTAGCTTATATTAAGTACTTTGTCAATTGCTTTCTTAATTTAGCTAATTCCATTAAAGTCATATAATAAAGGGACTGAGCTAATAGTTTGAAACTCAAAACTAGATCAATTCTATGGTTAATAGCAAGTCTAAGTGGAAGACATTTTGGTAGCTCCAAAGGCATTACATATCACTTAATAGTTCAATAACACCATTAGTTACCTCCACAACTACCCTCTTCTTGATTTTGATTAATACAATCAAATAGATGGCTTCTCCTTTTTTCAAGCTATGCCTTACTCATATAACAGAAAGCATACCACCTAATTTCCCACCATCGCTTAGGGGAGTTATCTTACTTGCAACAAAATAAGCATGCTTTTCATGCATGATCATTAACTCACTTAAATGAGATAAAAAAGCAACTTTGACATGTATAAAGAATTCAACTTCCAATATGATATCAAAATCATCCAATGGTATAACCTTAAAGTTAAGACTTCTAATCCAATTACTAATGATTACCTTTATACCTATTGTTATGCTAAGCACCTTATAGCTTATTGAATTTATTGCCTTTATTGGGCTACCATTCTTGGAGACTTTTAGCCCAAGCAACTCTACCACTTGTTTAGCCATAAAGTTATGCATGGTACCGATGTCTATAATCACCATTAACTCCTAATTGTTCAACTTAATCATCCTATACATTAGGCCAAATTATAGGGACCATTTTTCTTGAACCATATTTATTAACTATAAAAGATTAACATAAAAAGGGCCAACATCATTTGTAACAAAGCTTTAGCCACCCTTTTTAATAACCATAGCACTTAAATTTTCCCTCTTCGGGCATTTCTTAGCACGATAAAGGTCATTATAAATGAAATAACTAGAATTGGATTTATTTTTACCTTGCTTTTAATTAGTAGCTTTGCATTTATCATTGCCACTATCTTAGTGTTTATCTTTCTTCTTACCTTCCTTCTTCTTTTTGCCCAATCTTTTGGCTATTCTCCCACATCATTATCAAAAAACTTATTAATTCTAAAATTAACCAATCCATCAATAACTACCATAACAAAAGGTAATTCTTTAACACCTTGCCTTACAGAACAATTTGAGCTCATGATTAAAGACTTGAAAGAAAGTTAAAAAGCTTATTTCATCAAACATGTTATAGATATTAAGCATCAAGGAATTGAATTCTTTCACATACTTTTACATTGTTCCACTATGTTTTAGTTTCTTCAACAACTTCCTTATAACTTAAGATATGTTGCAAGGAAGAAATTAATCCTACATTAGGTGAGGTAGCACTGATAGTAAAGGAAGAGAACCTATCAAGGTTGAAGGAGGTAGCACTAGCAACAAAAGGAGAAAACCTACCAAGGCAGTAGGGGAGGCAGCACCAGCAATAAAGGAGAGAACCTACTAAGGCAATAGGTAAGGCAACACCGGCTGTAGAGGGAATGAATGTGCAGCAAAGATAAACTAGCAGCAAAGAGAACATGTAGTAGAGATAACTTGCAACTAAGATAACCTGTAGTGATAAGGACCCTTTTAGGTCTCACATTGAGAGGGGGGGTTAATCAATGTGAGATATTTGATTTTTACAAATTTATCTGGATTTAACCTCCATGACTTGTTAAAGCCAATGATCTAATTTTAATTTCTTTTTTATGTGAGAGTGACTATACAGATATCAATCAAATGCAAACACCTAAGAACACATAACAATTTTTACATAGTTCACCCACAATGAGTGAGTTACACCTACAGTGTGATAGGATCACTCTTAAATCATACAATCCACTCTTGTATCAAGGGATACAACAATGTTATGAAAGGATCACTCCTTAACCACTTGTGAAAGGACTACTCCTTAACCACTTACAATGATCTCTTGATCACTCTAAGGGTATCCCATCCTTTTTTAACAAGTTTATCAAAAGTTTTATAATGAAAAATTTCTTGAGAAAGATCACTCAATATACACAAGCTGCTGTTACAAAAAATGGATCTTTTCCTTTCTCATTGCTAGTCTTTGCTTAGGTTTTGCTGGTCTCTTTTGTCTTAGTAGTTCCTTTACCTACTACCAGTGTTACCTCACCTACTGCCTTAGCAGGATCTCTTTTATGCTACTAGTATTGCCTTCTCTGCTACCTTGGTAGGTTATCTCCTCCTGCTATTGGTGCTGCCTCTTTCAGCCTTGGCAAGTTCCTTCACCTGCTACTGATGCTACCTACCCTACTATTGGGCACGTTTTCTCCTATGCTTCTGTAATCTGCCGAACTTGCTGTTAGGCACATTTTCTCTTCTACTATTATAATCTGCTAGACCTACTGCTGAGCATGTTTTCTCCTCTTGCTGTTGCAAATTGTCGGACTTGCTGTTATTGCTACCTGTAAGCACTGCTGTCACTACCTGCATGTTTTGCTATCACTGACTACATACTTTACTATTGCTATCTGCATATACTTCTATTGCCACCTACACATTTTGTTATTACCACATGCACGTTCTGCTATTACTGTCCACACATTCTACTATTACTGTTTGCATGTATTGCTATCGCTGCCTAAACATTCTACTATTGCTGTTCGCACGTGCTACTATCACTGTCCACACATGGTGCAATCACTACCTACACATTCTGCTTTTGTTATCTATACATGCTGCTATTGCTCCCTGCACGTTTTGCTTTTGCTGCCTATATGTGCACAAGCTACTATTACTACCTGCATGAGCTGCTATCGCTACATACATGTTTTACTTAAGCTTGCTACCACTCCTACAATTTATAGCCACTGATTTGCTTGCTCCTACTACCCAAAGGTTGCTGTTATACGTGATACAATTGTTGGACATGTTGCAATGACTGGTTTGGCTACTGGACGTGTTGCAATTTCTAGTTTGGTTACTAGATGTGCTACACTTATTAGTATAGCCTCTCAAACATGCTACAATTTCTGGTTTGGCTACTGGACGTGCTACACTTACTAGTATAGCCTCTCAGATGTGCTGCACTTGCTGGTTTGCTTATACCTTTTGCCAAAGCCTACTGTTACTCCTAGTTGTGCTACAATTGCTATTGCAATTTGCTTGCTACACTTCTCTCCTTCCTTGGGTGGCTATTGGTTATTACAAGTTGCAATATGTGTTATGGACAGGTTTACCTGCACCTTTTGCCAAAGCTTACTATTACTTGTACTACAATAGGTTCCTTCTCCTTTTGGGTTGCCTGACTACTGCCTTCTTCTTTCTTTCATGTGGCTATTACACACCTTCTCCTTTACTGGTTTGTTATGGTTGTCGGCTACTACTCTTCTTTGGTTTGGTTTTTCGGCTGTTGCTCTTTTTGGTGTGGTGAATTGTTGCACCCCTCCTTGGTGTGGCCGACTGCTACACCTCTCCATGATGGCTGGTTGCTACATGTTTTTCTCTCTTTGGTATGGTTGCTGCATGTCTCTTTTGGTTAGTGTGGCTGTCTCCTTCTTTGGTGGTTGTTGTCACCTCCTTCTTGGCCAACTGCTGCACTTTCTTTAATTATAACTCTCTTAGCCATCTACTGCACTTTCCTTGGTTGCAACTCTCTTGGTCGATTGCACCTCCCTTGGTGGCTACCTCCTCTTTACCGTTCACCTTTCCTTTTGGCTACCTTTAGGTTTGTCGTTCCTCCTAGAAAAATTTGTAGCACACACACTCTTGCAAGGTGCATAAGGTTATTTATAGAGCCTTGAGATGAAGGTTACACGATCATCAAGGGTCATCATTAATTCCCAATAATTGCTCTATAATTAACGATTAGATTTAATTCCTAAAATTTAGGGTTAATGGCCAAGAGTGGTCAACAATCACTTTTGACCCCTAAAATTTAGGGCCACGATCAACATTAACTCATCAACTTCAAGGTTAACTTGCCATCATCGGTTTTGCCTAATGATCTCTCTGCATCTCAACGGCATTTATAACATTAAATCAACATATGCAATTATATGAGAAGGTGTTGACAACAAATCTAATATTAGCCATAAAAAATGGGTTCAACACTATAGAGAAGAGACTGATAAAGCTTAAGCAAAGACTAGTAGTAAGGAAAGAGAAGATCCATTTTCTACAACAGTAGCCTGTGCACATTAAGTAATCTTTCTTAAGAATGTGTTAATTACTAAACTCTTGATAAACTTGTTGAAAAAGGGTGGGATATTCTTAGAGTGATCGGGAGATCAGTTTGTTGAGTGATCAGGAGATCAGTTTGTTGAGTGATCGGGAGATAATCTCATTAGTGATCAAGAGATCATCATAAGTAGTTAAAAAGTGATCCTTCCATAAGTGGTTAAGGAGTGATCCTTCCACAACATAACTGTATTCCTTGATAACAAAAGTGAAGTGTGTGATTTAGGAGTGATCTTATCATACTGTAGATGTAACTCACACATTATGGGTAAACCACATAAAAATTATCGTATGTTCTTGGATGCTTGCATTTGATTAATATCCGTACGACTACTTTCACGTAAAAATTGGATCATCAATTCTAACAAGTCACAAAGGTTAATCCAAAAAGATATATAAAAATGTAAGCATCTCATACTGATTCACCCTCTCCCCCTTGCAATGTGAGACCTAAGAAGGTCCTTATCAAGTGATATCAGAGTCAATTCCCTCTATTGATCCAATTTGTCTACTTTGATCTAAGATTATTTATTGCTGCTATGAATTTTTATCTCTACTACTAATTGATATCATAGATAACATGAACAATGTTAATAGCAAGGTCATTCCCACTTTTTGTGGATAGAATTATCAATTATGGAAGAATAGAATACTTTTACATCTGATGTCACTTGGGCTTGATGTGTTTAAGTCTGCTATTAGTGGCTTTATCCATATTGCTAAAGGTGATCCTATGACGCTAACTAATAAGAAGAATTTGGAGTGTGATGGAAAGGCAAGAAATACCTTATATGCCTCCTTATTAGACGAAGAATTCACTAAAGTGATAGGGTGCAATACAGTCAAGCAAATTTGGGATAAATTGAATATTTATAAAGGAGACAAGGTTGTGAAGAAAGTCAAGCTACAAATCTGAAAAAGCAAATTCAAAGACATAAAGATGCAGAATGACAAGTCTGTGGATGCCTTCTTCACAAGAGTCAATGAAATTATATGTCCTATTAGAAGCTATGGAGAGGAGTTTGACAATGTTATTATGGTAAGAAAAATACTCAAAAGAGATGGCAGAAGTCAAATTTAATCTCAGCCAACTTCCACACATAAGGTATAAAAACACTTACAAAAATCATTTCTCAACTTTTATTACTTTTTTCAAAGTGCAATAGATTTGCCATGATCTTACTCACTTGTTGGCTAGCTTGTAATTAATCTCAACCCCGAGCTCGTAGCCCATGTACCAATACCCATCAATGTCCTAGCCATTCTTTAAAGTACATATTAGCTCTTTCTAACTTTGATAAAAAAAAAAAAAAAAAAAGAAACATGCACTACCCTTTAAAAAAACATTAAAGAATCTAATTGTGTAGTTGAAGGAGATATTAATGTATTTAAGCTATGGCTCAATAGCCAAAAGTATACTAATGCATCAGCCGCACATATTGCTTGCCACGTTGCTAGTGCACCCTACTACACCAACTAATAACCCAATGCATTTCTTCCTTGATACCAATACCTAATCCTCCCATATCATACTACAATGCACATATTCTTGATACACATTACTTGAATAGATATTTGCACCCAATTTTTCACGTAAGAATTAGTACAAAGTATTGCCAATTTACTTGCATTCTTAACCTAATGAGTTTAAGCAACTATTAGTCAAAATGCACGTCTTCACTCCTAGTTTTTAGTTTTGGGTGGACAATATTGTGTGGGGGTGGAGAGATGCTGTGGGCTGTGTCTTTTCACTGTGAAGGCATGAAACTATGGCTATGCATGGAGATTTAGGAGACTGATCCAAGCCAAAGTAGGAGAGTAGGAAAGGAGCATGCTGTTTTGCAGTGTTCCTTAGGATATCTTTTCCCCGACTGCTTTTTGGTAGATCACAATTGGTTGCACCACTGCACGCCTTGTTGCCGTCTTTGCTGGTTTATTTCTCTTGTTGTCCCCCTCCCTGGTACTGTTATGCTCCTTGGTTCTATTAGGAGGCTCTAGGTTGACGTGTATGGGTCCTTTCTTGGTCTAGTGTTCCACGGTCTACTCTTCTAGTAAATACATGGTACTACTAATTGAGAGTCATATCAGCGACGGAACTTTCCTCCTATGGGTTTTTTTTATTTGGGGGCCTTTATGCTGTATGTCAACTTTATTGGGGAACCTTCATTTTCTTGGCTGTACATCAGAGTTGCCGACCAGTCAAGATGAAATACTCCTCAGATTCTTTGGTTGTCCATCCGATGTATTACCTCCTCTGTTAGTAAAATTAATTTCTGATTTATCTATAAAAAAAAAAAAAAAACTACAATAGGACTTGATGAAAATCAGTCAATTAATCATTTCAACAGAGGGGCTTTTACCTTTGTGACCAGTCAACTCGGAAGCCTCTTTCTAAGCATGAAACCCTAAAAACGCGTACTTTATTTACCATTGCAGTCAACCAACGACAACTTCAAAGAACAATAACATCGTATAAGAAATAAAAAAATATTTAAATAAATTAAAAATACTAAATTTAAATAAAATATAATTACTTTTTATATTATTTATAATTTATAAAAATAAAAAATTTAAGACAGACTGACAGCAGCAAGAGCAACAAGGCTCACCAACTCCGGAGTCCAAAAGCTTTCCCTCCTACAATAATAACTAAAGCTGCTTCCTTTCATTGTGCGCTCACCCCAAAAAATATATATATATATATATATTTCTGGAAAAGGAATAATAAACGAAGGAACAGAAAAATAGAGGAATAAAAATCCTATTTTCCCTTCATTTATGAGAAGAACGGAAAAGGGCAAGAGAAGGGGAAGATGAGCTTGGCCTCCAGCTCCTCAGATGCATTGACTACAACAATCTACAACACAATCCAGGCTCTGGGTCGTGGTTTTGATGTCACATCTGATATAAGGCTTTTGTATTGCAAAGGTGCTCCTGGGTCAAGACTGGTGCTGGTTGATGAAGAACGCACAAGGCATCTTGTTCTCTCTGATGGGGTTGTTGCCCCAAGTGTTTCTGTTGATATTGACTGCTCGGCCGGCCAGAGAAGCATTGAAAGAATCGATGTTTGCAGCTTCCATGAGGTGAAATTTGTTTTTTGTTCTTTTTTTCACTCGTTTCTTCCTTATCTTACCTCCGCATGCTTGAATTCTCGTTTTTTGACTGTATATTGAGTCTTTTTGGATAAATTTTTGCCTTGCTTCCTTTTCTTTGTTATTTCCTTTGTTAGCATGATTGTGATTTAGTTGAGAATGAAGCTGTACTCTTGAGGTTGTTACGTAGTGGTGGTTGGGATTTTCATCGCCAAATCATTTGTTCCATGATTTGATGTTTTTGAAACCAATATTGAATGCTTGTGGATTTGTGAAGCAGCAAGTGATACTCCAATTTTGATTGGGGAAATCTCCATTTGCCTAGTAACTAGTATGTCTGTCAATTTAACTATGGGGTACTTCCCGTGTTCTTTAAATATGTCATTGCAACTAGAAAGGCCCTTGTGCAAGGAAGCATATCTCTGGTGCCTTCCATTTCTTTGATATGATCAATCAGCTATTGGATTCTTGGAGGCAGGCTTGGTTTCCATAATTTGATTCAGGACTCTAATAAAAAATTATGTATCTGGTATTTGTAACTGATGAAGAATAAAGAAGAAAATTTTCTCTAATTTAAGAATTTATTATTGTCTTGTATTTTAGATTTTATTAGGTTAAATATTTTTACTATTTAAGAATATTATATTCTACTATTTATCAATATTATATTATTTAACATAGATATCATTTTATTTTCTAGGTAGTTTAGTATTTCCCATTTAGTTTCTTAAACTATTTCTATGGCTCAATGTTATTTTATAAGCAAACCTGCCATGAATATTGAGTTTGTTTTATTATATTCTCATTTGTTCTTAGTTTTGTGTGGATTCCCATGTTAGCCATCTGTAGAGGAAAAACTTTCAAATGGTTTGCTGTACTCACAAAAATGATGTTTGGGCAAAGAAACTTCCCATTTATATGT
Source organism: Ceriops decandra (assembly GCA_020615895.1). Taxonomy (NCBI): domain Eukaryota; kingdom Viridiplantae; phylum Streptophyta; class Magnoliopsida; order Malpighiales; family Rhizophoraceae; genus Ceriops; species Ceriops decandra. Next base: position 5,003,995 of record JAHLGO010021099.1, on the reverse strand, counting down.
TGGCTTTGAATCAAAATAGATGCCTTACAAAGTATACGGATGAAAAACTTTCAAATGGTTTGCTTTACTCACAAAAATGATGTTTGGGCAAAGAAACTGCCCATGTATATGTTGGTTTTGAATCAAAATAGATGCCCTACAGAGTATAGAATATTCTGCAAAGAAACTAATAGGTGCATTTATTCTATTTTGATCAACATGCCTTATGATTAGCTGGACCCAACTATAAAGGGTCTAATTTAAATGCAGGTGATTTGTTTTTGGCTAGAAATGGGGAGAAGATTAGACTGATTGACCCGGTGAAACATGGTAATGGCATTAGCAGTGGCTATTTCATTTCAACAAGTACCCCATCTCTCTTTAAAACACTGTTAAAGAATAGTCCTAGGAGGTCAGTGGAGTTTGATGAACAAGTAACTCAGGTGTAAAACTTTAGTCAACACTTTGAGCTGGACAGTTAGAGCTCACTTTACTACTTCTCTTTTTGCTTTCACTATGGCACCTAAAGTTCTTCTAACTATGGGGGCAATCAAAGGCTTCAATATCATCCAGTCATTTGAAATTTTTACTATCAAATCCCATCAAGGATTGCAGGACTTAGCTACAATTCTTATTTGTTGCCTAACTTAGCTAGTAGCTTAGGACTTGAAAATTATGTACAATTAGTTAAGAAATTCTGTTATCTAGGAACAGTAGACTTGGTTTTTAGGAAAAGTCGACCCGTATTTGTGGAGCCTGTGATCAATGATAAATAATGATTTGGGACATAATATTCTTTCCTAAGATGCTCTTCTTGTTCTCAATATTCTTCCTCCAGGGTTTATGTTATTTCCTACTGATGTCAATGGCTTAGAGACATGTAAGTAGTTGGCAACATGTACAGCTGTCTGTTGTTCTGCTAACCTTAATGTCGCTTCCAATCAGTCAATAAATGAATTGACTTGGCAAGAACCAGTCAAAACACTCAAAAGATAAAGTTCATACTAATAGCTTGGAGAAAAAGGTCAGATCATTGCAAACATTAATTGTGTAAATTATTTTATGTTTGAGACTTAAAGCTGAGAATGCTAATTGCTAAGGTTATGGAACTGGCTTTGATTTGCCCTCAGTGGTGTATGGCATGAGGTCATTTATTTGATGCAACTATTTTTGCACTGTACTAAAACTTACTAGAAAACTTCTCAGGCAAAATTCATTGGATGGTTAAAGATTTTCCTTTTAATGGGTCATGTGCTTCAGTTTCCAATTCTAAGTTCTGGGAATTCCTGGTTCTTCTATGTTTTGGTGGAAGTACATTCAAAATTAATGATGCTCCAGTGAACAATTTCCATTTAATGTATTGAAGTGGGAATCCATCGTTCTTGTTGAGTGCTTTACTATCCAAGTTTTCTTTCCTGTCTACTGTGGATTACAAATAAGTTTGGAAAGTTGGCTTTAAGCTAGAGATTGCACATTCATCTGTTCAGAAAAAAGAAAGCACATTGACACTTATTGCTCCTACTTTTAGCTATGCAAGATTTGTTGTTATTTGTTTGTTATTGTTGTTTAGCATCAAGACAAGAATTTGGAGAAACATCTGCTAGAGACATGGTTGGTGGTGGTAGTGGTGGTGGCAGTAGTGTATCAGGACAAGAATCTAGAGAAAATATTTGCTAGGGATATGCTAGAGACCCTTGCTGCATTTTCCTGTGGGCCTTTTTTTCGTGTACAATTTCTTGTTCAGGGTTCCATTTGCTAACCCAAAAAAAAAAAAAAAAAAAAAAAGAGGCCACTGCATTTAATTGAAGCTTTTCTTTTTCCCTAAATTTCAGATGGCAGAACAGTTTAATTTGAAATCAGGTATAGCGGGGCATATTCCACTTGGAAGCTTCAACAGCATGTTCAATTTCACTGGTTCTTGGAAAGTTGATGCAGCTGCAACAAAATCCCTTGCAATGGTTGGGCATCTCATTAACCTCTATAGGGTTCAATTAGTGAAACAGAATTTAGTTTTGCGTGAACAAATCAAGTGTGCTGTTCCTTACTCTTGGGATCCTGCATCCTTGGCATGGTAAGCTTATTATTGCTAACCAAAGCATTAACTGGACTTACCTTTTTAGTCTAGAATCTTGGAGGTCACAAAATTCATGTTCAAAGCCATTTCTATTTTAGAGAAAATAAAGAATTGCTGTGGTGGTACCAATTTTTGTTATGTTATGGTCATAAGATATGCTGTTGAGGAGCTTGAAAGAAAAGTTACTTAACTACTGCTTTCTGTGACTGTCAATTTGGTACCATGACATTGAAATCTTGTAATACATGCACTTCTATGTATTTCAAATTGAGAAATTCATTTGTTAAATTCATAGATCAAATAAAGAGCTTTGTATCGTAGACTTCTTTGACAGCCTTGATTTACTCTTTTGTCTTTTCTTTTGGTTCTTGTTTCAGTTTCATTGAAAGCTATGGAACTCATGTTGTCACATCTGCAACAATTGGTGGAAGAGATGTTGTTTACATTAGGCAGCATCAATTATCTCCTTTGTCAGCATTGGACATTGAGAGCTACATGACAGACATTTCAGATCAGAGGTTTCAGGAGATAAGTCAATCAAGTGCTGGACCCTTGAAGTACAAGGACAAGGTTAGTGCAATAACATAACATGGTCACTTAAAAAACAGTGTGCAACTGTTACACTGATTTAAGTTAGACCTTGTCTGTGTTTGTTCAGTTATTTGGTCCTCAACAAAGCCCTATCTTGTTACCTTATGCCTCTATGAATTGGATATGGAACTTCATTGATGTGATTTCTTTATTGGCACATGGTCTTTTGTCACTTACTCACTTTTTATGCTATGCAATTTGAAACAAATAAAAATGTGTAAAATTTATATTCCTTGCTGTAGGATGTAACTGTCATTTTTAGGAGAAGAGGAGGTGATGATCTTGAGCAGAGCCATGCCAAGTGGGCAGGAACTGTACTCTCTGCTCCAGATGTAATTAACATGACATTTATGCCTATTGTCTCACTGCTCGAAGGAGTGTCCGGTATAAAACATTTGGCCAGAGCAATCAACTTGTACTTGGAATGTAAGTTCTGTCCAACATTTGCATGAGAATGTAAATGTCTTCATGATGATTCTAAATCCTATTTTGATAGGTGGATTTTTTTTTCTTTTTTTCTGCTCAATAAAGGAGATGTGAGGGTATGAACCTTCAACCTTGCCCACAAACTGCTCTAACATACTTGAGGTGGCTATCAAGCTGAACCCTTGTGATTAATGATGATTTTGAATAGTTATGAGCATTGAAAGGTCATGATAATGATTTCCTTTGAGAAATGTGACTTTGGGCCATTTCAAGAAATTACCAGAGGTTATGAGCTCTAAAATTGCACAGAAAGGATTTTGTTCCCACAGCTTCTGCCTTACAAAGGCCCTAGGCCATAAAGCCCGTCCTGCAGTTGCTGGTCAAAACCAACCCCATCTTCTTACAGACTGTTAGTGGACAAAAAAGTTTTTAAAGAAGCATTAGACATAGTTTTTAAATGTAACTAGAGCTACTCATTTAAAACTCTGTTGGCCATAGTCTGTTTCATTTCAGTCATTTGAATGTGAAAAATGCTAATTGTTGGATTACAACTATTTGTGCCAGACAAGCCACCTATTGAGGATTTGCAGTACTTTCTGGACTTCCAAATCGCTCGTGTTTGGGCTCCAGAGCAGAATAACCTACAAAGAAAGGAGCCTGTTTGCAAATCACTTCAGTTCAGCTTGATGGGTCCCAAGCTTTATGTCAGCCCAGAGCAGGTACTTTTAGATTCCTGAATTTCTGCCACTTGATGATGTGATGATTCTCCTTATTAAAAGCTTCCTTTAAAAAAAAAGAAAAGTATTTTTTGTGTGATAAAGGGGAAAGTAAAGAGAGTGCACAACTTGAAATCCCTTGACACAATTACTGTGGATGCCTTGGTTTTTATCTGTATGATGCCGTTGCTTAGGAATCTTAAAATTGCTTGCGAAGAGGATAAGTTGCTTATTAAAACTGAAACTGGCCCCCATAAGAAAACTATTGCAATGATTTCAGACACTGAAGCACTGCTAGAATGATGATTTACTGTGTTAAAAGCCTTGCAGAGAAAACTTCTCCAGTTCAGGAGTTGCTACTTATATCAATATTAATGTGAGGAGTTTCAGGATTGTAACTACAGCAAAAAGTGTATAACATGTCCCACAAAGGGAAAGGAATTGATTTACAGTCTAAACTGAATAGGAAATCTCTGTTTAAATTCCTGCAGGGATGAGAATTAAGAGAATTACAGGATAATGGATGACTACCAGTGTGGCTTAGCTTAGTCCTAATGGCCGTGACAATGAATTAGAAATCTGTGTAGCTTGATGATCCTCTCGTGTGTTCATAATTCTAAATGGAATTCCTTTCTTTCCCTTATTCTATTCGTCTAGTGCAGAGTGTCTCTTTGTTAAATGATGTTAGCTCATTTCAACAGAACATCAGCTTAGGAATATTTCTCTCACTAACTGAAGGCCTGTATGGGGTGCAGGTCACAATTGGCCGTAAGCCAGTTACTGGCCTTAGACTCAGCTTAGAAGGCAGCAAGCAAAACCGACTTGCCATCCATTTGCAGCATCTAGTGTCTCTTCCAAAAATTCTCCAACCACATTGGGATGCACATGTGGCCATAGGTGCACCCAAGTGGCAAGGTCCAGAGGAGCAGGACAGTCGCTGGTTTGAGCCTATCAAGTGGAAGAACTTCTCCCATGTAAGCACTGCACCAATAGAGTATACGGACACCTCCATCGGAGACCTCTCTGGTGTGCACATTGTCACAGGAGCTCAGCTTGGAGTCTGGGATTTTGGTGCCAAAAATGTTTTACACCTCAAACTCCTCTTCTCAAAAGTTCCAGGTTGTACCATTAGACGGTCTGTGTGGGACCACAGCCCATCAAATCCAGCCACACAACGACCTGATGGAGCATCCTCGTCAATTTCAAATGAAAAATCCACTGGCGAGAAGAAGGAAGATAGTTCAAGCAACATAGGCAAACTAACAAAAATTGTTGACACGAGTGAAATGTTGAAGGGACCACAAGATACTCCGGGTCATTGGTTGGTAACAGGAGCAAAGCTTGGGGTTGACAAAGGAAAGATTGTTTTGCGAGTGAAGTATTCCTTACTGAATTATTGATCTGCAGATTCTATCAATTTTGGGATTACCCCTTTCTATATGTGAGCGTAGTCAGTCGAGCATTCTTTGCACAGGAATCCCAGTTCTTTTGTTCTTCTGTATATTGTGTTATTTATGTGGTGCTTTTAGCCACTTAGTTGATTGTTACGTCATCAAATATCCAAGGCCTTTTTTCTTTGGAGTGTTTTTTTCTTGTGTCTTTTTGTTGAAGAACAAAGCTATGCTCTTCCGTATCAGTGGGCTCATGTACTCATACATAAAGTCTTTCTTTCAACAGGACATGATCTCATCCTCGCCTGGTTCCCTCCCCACCCTTATGCAGTGGGTGAACTTTTTATCACGGTATAACTGTTTCTGTCGTCTGACGTCGAAGGGTCTTGCTGATCAGCATCAGTTAATAAGTTTGTGATTTACATTGGGAAAAAAATTTGCCAATTCCTGCAAAACAAAAGCAGAAAAATAATGGGACCAGAAGGTGAAATGCCATGCATATTTTTAATGCAGTCACGTAGTAGCAGTCTATTGAATTGAAACTGACCTAATTGATTACCGCCTGAACTTGCTCTGGAGACGTGGTCGAGGTTTATTTTTCTTATAGTTGCTTCCCTGTCAATTACTAGTGACATTCTGGTTCTGATGGGGATCTTGATATTACTATAAAAACCTTGAAATTTCAAATTAACGAAGTCCAAATTCAAAGATTGGGACCAGACTTACACTGGTTATGTAATGCAGGCCAAATGAACGTCAATCAGTTGGCTGTTATAATGTCTCGGAGAGATTCATAATCGAATAATGTCTACACGTGAAAAGGAAAAGTTGATGGGAAGGGGAACAGAGTAAAAATGCCGTGTAAAATGGTCCACTGGACTTTAGGACCGCGAGAGATGACATGTTGTGGAATCAGCAACCATCAATTAATGAGTCTCTGGCCTCATATATCAATTGCAGTTCTACAATAGCTTAACTACACTGCTGGCGATAGTCACTTCCGCGCCAGCAGCAGAAAACGCCCTTGTGGCTGAGCTATGGCACTTTGTTGCTCATTCCTTCTAAGTCATGTATCTGATGTTGCTGCTTCATTTATATCCTCAATACTTTCTGTTGAATGGTTAATTTGTAGGAGAGACCTGAGATTGTTGAAGGAAAGGTGGATTGGAAGAGAAGGCGAGATGTCAAAGTATGAAGATGGGTGGGGGGGGACCAACGGCTGCTTCTCTTGTCCTGGGCATGTGTCTAGGCTTAGCAGTTAGTACCATCAACAACCTATGGCATGATCATGCATAATGAGAGTGGGAAATATAATATAAATCCATTAACAAAAGCTAAGTTTGTCGTCTACTGTTTTATCTGTTACCAGAGTTGACTGTGAGAGGTGCGATTTGTTTTGCAGCCATGTCTGGTTTCGAAACATTGGCTACTGTTTCTCTAGTAGTAAACATGGTGATGTATTTCATCGGGTTCACGCACTCAGCTATTCATCTAACCAACTTCATTGTCACTTCCTACATTCTTTTTGATGTGATGGTTTGTTAGATAATTTATTTAAAACATGATTATTAAACATTAATTTCACATTAAAATTAATTATTTTCATACAAATAATATCCTTGAGTTAACAAACATTGAAGTTATTATCAATCACTAAAATACTTATTTTAATCTAATAATCGATTTATCTCTTTTACGTTTATTTATAATCACACACCTTTAAAAAGAACTTTCATATGTTCAAAACAAAGATGACCAATCACATATTTATATACATAATTGTGTGGCTTAATTAGACATATCCATCAATACCTAAACTATAACTAATCAGGCTACATTATGATTAATTTCCTAATAAAATATTATTTTAAAATATTTGACACTCTTAATGATAAATATTTTATCATGATTCCTTAATAATTATAATTAATTTCTTAATAAATATTACTCTAGAATATTTCACACTCTTAATAAAGAAAATATTCTAACATTTTCTCACTTGGCTTGAATATAGTCTATCAACTATTATGCACGAATGACTAATAATTTCTTATAATCTCATGTTGCGATTATAATGTCATAATATAATAAATATCAAATGTGAGTTCTAATAGTTATGACCTATTTATTCAAAACATTCCCTTCCATATATTATAATACTTTTAATTTATTATATACAACTCATAAGATAGATATATATATATAACTTTATATTGGTCCATAATAATGTCTTATAAAGACTTTCTTGCTAATGTTAAATAGTAATGTGTATATAATTATAAATAACAAGAATTAAATATTATATGTAAAAAACACATTATTGAATTTAAAGTGTCAATATAATCATAAATTATCATTATCACAACCAAACCCCATTCTAAGAACATGTTTTCTAAATAACTTTGATTGCAAACCTTTTGCTAAGGATTTATTATAATAAGATCTATACTAATGTGCTTAATAGAAACCCTCTCTTTCTGAATCTCCTCCTTAATAACAAAATACTTTAATTCCATATGCTTAGTACCTTTTGAGTATTTGTTATTTTTAAGGAAGAATACTATGGTGAAATTATCACAATAAATTTTCAGCAGCTTGGTAATGGAATCGATAACCCCAAATCCTAAAATAAAGTTCCAAAACTATAATGCATGAATTATAGTTTCCAAACATGCAACAAACTTTGTTTTTATATGATAAGGACCTTCTTGGGTTTCACATCAAAAAGAAGAAGGGGTGAATTAGTGTGAAATACTTACTTTTTACAAATCTGTCTAAGTTAAATGTCTGTAACTTCTTAAAGTCTATAATCCAATTTTATCTTGCTTCTTTATGCGAGAACAACTGTATGGATATCAAGCAAGTACAAGCATACAAGAAAAGACAGAATTTTTACATGGTTCACCCATAATGTGTGAGCTATATCCACAGTGTGATAAGATCACTCCTAAATCACACGATCCACTCTTGCAATCAAGGGATACAGCTAATATAATGGAAAGATTAACCACTATGGAAGGATCACTCTTTAACCACTTACAATGATATCCTAATCACTCTATGGGTTTCCTACCCTTTTTCAATAAATATATAAAAAGGTTATAACAAAAACTTCCTTAAGAAAGATCTCTCCATGTGCATAGGCTGCTGTGGTAGAAAACTAATTGTTTTCTTTCTTTTTGTTGTTCTCTCCTCACTACCAGTCTATACCCTTTTTTCATTGGTTTCACAGCTTTCTTTTTGTCATGCTCTCTGCTCTCTCTTTACTGTGTTTCATAGCTTTCTCTTTAACTTTATCGTTCTCAACTCTTTGCCAGTTTTAAACTCTCAACCTCTACTAGTTTTAGCTCTTTGCCTTTGCTGGGTTTCTCTCTTACCTCTATAGGGTTTCTTTCTTTCTGTAACTCACACTTTTTGCCTCTATTGGTCTCAACTCTTTGCCTCTACCTCTTTCTTTCTTTTCTGTCGTTGGCTCTTTCTCCCTTTTTTACTGCTACTTATTTCTCCACAACTTTCTCTTTTTGTTTCTCTACATCTCTCACTTTTGTTCTTTATAGCTCTATTTTTCTATTTCTTTATAGCTCTTTCTTCCGTTCTTTGTAGCTTTGCTTTTCTATTTCTCTGCAATTCTTTTTATTGTTCTTTGCACCTTTCTCTTTTGTTCTTTGTAGCTCTCTATTTCATTCTCTATAGCTTTCTTTTTTGTTTTCTATAAAGCTCTTCTGTGTTTCTGCCACTCACCTTATATATTTTTTTTCTTTTGGCTAATACATGGGTATTTATAAGCCATGAGTTTAGGGTTACCCAATTATCAACAATTAGCATTGATTCCTTGAATTTAGGGTCAACGGTCAGCATTGACTCCTTGAATTTAGGATCAACGAATAGTATTGACTTATACCCAACAAGTGACTTGTAGTGCCACTGCTAATTACAATGCCATAGGTAGCAATGACACATGTCTTGTCAAAGAAATCTCATCTGTGCCACATGAAGGACAATCTTGTAGACAACTAGTAACAGTAACTAGTACTTTCTTTATAACCAAAAACCACTAGTAATCTAAATCAACTTGTCTTTGGCAGCATCCTAATTTTGGCCTTGCTTTCTCTCTTATTCTAGTCACATTCCACCAACTCTGTCTTCTTTAACCCTTAAATAAATCAGCTATAAACACTTTGTAAATACAGTAAACACATATCGAAGGCACTCATAACATCAAATCAACAAGGACAAATTTATGAAATGCTGTTAACAATAAATCTAATATTAACCATAAAAAATAGGCTTAATAATTTCCCCCTTTGAATTTATTGGTAACATATTAAATTCATAAGTCCGCACTTAAGCACAAGTAGCAACGTTAGCAAAAGGAAAGAGCTCCATTTTTGACATTCATAGCTCCCTCTGAAGCACACCTCTCCCTTTTTGCATATAGGCCTGATACCAATTGGAAACAACCTTAATTTTTAACTCTCCCTTTTTTGGCTTTTCCCCCTTAATTTGATTTTCTCCTTTGGATTTATCAAGCTACTCCCTCCTTTGATTAGTATATACTTTCTTTGGATTTATGCAAAATATCTCCCCATTTGACAACAAATCCAAAGAATAATAATAAAAAAAAAGGAAGGTAAGGGGGAGTTAGAGGCATACCTCAGCCTCTAGGGGTAGCTCAATACATAAGTTTAGCCTTAACTTTTGGAACATCTCTCTTGATAGAGGTTTAGTGAATATATCTGAATGAATGAACTCTAATGACTTCTTTGTTTAAATCTCTACATTTTTGTGGGTAGCATTCACCATCTTCCCTTTTTGACAAATGCTGCTAATGGTATTTCCTTCTCTTCTCAACTTGGGTACATCTTTCACAACTTTATTTTTGGGCAATTTGTTTAGCCCATTTTGTCCAAGATGTTCCAATATCTTATACCACAACAAATTCTCATCTTTGGTACTCATGTAGCTTGTGTTTTTGCTGTTGAAAATTTGGAATAAGTTTTTATTTGTTCTTTCTTCCTTTGTAAGAACAACACCATCACTTAATCTTTTTCCCGTGTAGCCACTCATACTTAAAGTAACTTTATTTCTATCATCACAAAATTGGTTAACACTAATTAAATTGTGTTTTAGCCCTTTAACATAAAGTACTTCTTTTGATTTCAGCTTTTCTACACCAATTTCAGCAGCACCAACACCTTTTATCTGTAAAGCACCAATATTGCTAAATGTGACTAACCCTTTATTATATTTTTTTATTTCCTTTAATACCTTAGAGTCTTCTAACATATGTGAACCATTGTCAAGGATCCATGACATTTCTTTCTTGGAAGCTTTTAAGGCTACTTCCACAACCATAGTCATTTCCTTTCCTTTTCTTCTTCTTCAACCAAACATATGAGCATATGTGGGTGTTCTCCTTTTTATTCTTTAATTGAGCAGCAATGTCAAGCATTCCTTTCTAGTATGTCTAGCCTTTTCACATCTTTCACAAATTTCTTCCAATATATCAAATCTGTTTCTTAGTAAAATTTGGCTTTTTTTTTTTTTATCTCTGTATTATAGGCCTATTACTCTATCTCATACTAGCCTTATGTCTATATTTACTACAACACCGGAAAAATCCTTCAAAACTAAATTTTCTTCTTTTAACAAGTTTATATCTCCTATCTATAGTACCTAGCCTTTTGTCACTTGATTTTTAGTGTGGACAACCTTCTTTCTGTTTTTGACAACCTATCTCCTTTAGATAGGATTTTTCTTTATAACTTTCCTAATCCATTTTAGCTTGGGTTGGTTTCTCTTCTCGATAACATCAACTTCATTCAATTTTATCTTTTCTTTATATTTGCTTTTAGGTATGAACACATTTTTCTTCTTCTCTTCTACCTTTTCATTTGGCTTTTCAATATAGCCAAGTCCTTTTTTCCCAATGGAATGAGGTCTTTATTTGCTTAGACACTTATCCAACATTTTGGTAACGTCCTCCTTAATAAAATTTATAAAGCTCTCTTTATACTTCTTCAATTTAGATTCAGCCTTGTGGAGCTTAGATTACAAATTTAGCATTTCTTACTCTTGTGCAATCACTCTAATACCAAGATCTTCATGTATTTTGCCTTACTCTACCTCAAGTACATTTATCTTCTTAACTTTTTTTCAAATACTCATTCTCTTTTACTTCAAACTCCTTTTCTTTCATTTGGAAATTAGATTTATCAATAGCAAAATTTTTATTTAGCTTTTTGAGATTTTTGACCTCCTTTTTTAGCTTGTTGTTTGTATGCAAACAAGCTTTCGATTCATTCTCAAGTTGCTATGCTATCTCTTTCTCTTTCTCTTAAGCTAATTCCTTATCACTTAAGGATTTGAAGAATTTCATTTTCCCTTTAACATTTGAATTCCTAACTTTATAATAGTTAGATTTCTTTATTCTCCTTTTTGGGGCCAACTCATCATCATCATCACTGTTTACTTTTTTTCTTTGTAAGCAATCCACTGCAAAATGTCTAATGCCTCTATAACTAAAGCACTTCAAAGGTAATTTTTCCTTATATTTCCCTTTTCCTTTCCTCATATTCTAGGTAATGTATGCCATGAGGTTATCAAATTTAGCATTACCATCTTCTACTTCAAAGTTGCTATTGGATTCTTCTTTTTATTCTTTGATTTTTAATTTCTTCATTGCCTTAAAGGCCAACTATTTCTCTACCTTAGGCTTTTTTTTCTTTCTTAATTAGGGTTATTCTCATTTCATAAGCCACCAATATACTATGTAAATCATTCAAAGGTAGTCTATCCAAATCTCTATCTTCAATGGAGGAAACTTTGGCATTAAAAGCTTTTGGTAAGGTTCTAAGTATCTTCCTTACTACAGTAGCTTCGTTGATCTCCTCTTCATAGCCTCTAATAAAGCATACAATTTCATTTACTCTTGTAACAGAGGCATCCATAGATTCATCATTCAGTATCTTTATATCTTTAAATCTGCTTCTCTAGATTTGTAACTTGGCTTCCTTTATAACCTTGTCTCCTTCATAAATATTCTTCAATTTGTCCTAAATTTGTTCAGTTGTGTTGCACCCTATTACTTTAGTGAATTCTTTGTCTAATAAGGAGATATATAAGGCATTTTTAGCCTTTCCATCATACTCTAAATTCTTCTTATCAATAGGTGTCATAGCAGTACCTTTAGCAGTAAAAATGAAACCACTGACAGTAGATTCAAACACATCCTTACCAAGTGACAGTAGATATTGAAGCATTCTATTCTTTCATAATTAGTAATTTTGCCCATCAAACATAGGAATCTTCATGCTATTAACACTATTTATACTCTTTATGATATTATCCAGCAATAGATGTAAAGATTCATAGCAACAACAAAAAAATTTTAGATCTCAGTAAAATGGATCAATAGAGGAACCTAAGGCTTTGATGCTAATTGATAAGGACCTTCATGGGTCTCACACTAAGAGGGGAAGTGGGCAAATTAGTGTGAAATGCTTACTTTTACAAATCTATCTAGATCAACCCTCTGTGACCTATTAAAGTTTATGATTCAATATTATCTTGTTGTTTTATGTGAGAACAACCATATGGATATCAAACAAGCATAAGAACCGAAAAACATATAGAATTTTTACGTGGTTCACCCATAATGTATGAACTACATCCATAATGTGATAGGATCACTCCTAAATCATATGATCCACTCTTGCAATCAAGGGATATAGCTGATGTAATGGAAGGATCTCTCCTTAACCACTTACATGATCTCTTAATTACCTCAAGGGTTTCCTACCCTTTTTCAAGAAATACATAAAAAGGTTATGACAAAAGTTTCCTTGAGAAAGATCTCTCCATTTATATAGGCTACTATGGTAGAAAATTGATCTTCTCCTTTCTTTTTGCTATTTTCTTCTCACTGCTAGTCTTTGCCCTCTTTATATTGGTTTCATAGCTTTCTTTTTGTCATACTCCTTGCACTTTCTCTATCATGTTTCACAACTTTCTTTACTTTTGTTGGTCTTAACTTTTTACTAGTTTTAAACTCTTAACCTTTGTTGGTCTTAACTCTCTATGTTTGTCAAGTTTTTCTCTGGCTTTGTCATTTTTTTCTCTGCTTTAACTGAGTTTCTCTCCTGCCTCTGTAGGGTTTCTCTCTTTCTACAACTCACACTTTCTACCTTTGTCGATCTTAACTCTTTACCTTTGCCTTTCTCTTTCTTTTTGTTGTTACCTCTTTCTTCCTTTTTTGTCATTGCCTGTTTCTTTAAGCTCTCTTTTTTATTCTCTGTAGTTCTCTCTTTTGTTCTCTATAACTCTCTTTTTCATTCCTTATAGCACTGTTTTTTTTTTTTTGTTTCTCTACAGCTCTCTTTTTTATTTTTTGCAGCTTTCTCTTTCATTCTTTGCAGCTCTTTCTTTCATTGTTTGCAACTCACTTTTGTGTTTTTACTGCTTACCCTATCTTTTTTTAATTATTATTTTGGTAGTTGCATTGGTATTTATAAACCTTGAGTTTAAGGTTATCCTATCATTAATAGTCAGTATTGATTCCTTGAATTTAGAGTTACCCTAACATCAACAGTCAGTATTAATTCCTTGAATTTAGGGTCAACAGTCACATTAACTCCTTGAATTTATGGTCAATAGTTAGCATTGACTCATACCCAATAAGTGACTTGCAGTGCCATTACTAAATGCAATGCTAGAGGTAGCAACGACACATGTCTTGTTAAAGAAATTTCATCTATGCCATATGGAGTGCAATCTTACAAATAGCCAGTTACAACAATTAGTGCTTTCTTTACAGCCAAAATACCACTAGTAATCTGAATCAACTTGTCATCTTTGGCAGTGTAAGGTAAGACTGACAGCATCTTGATTTCGGCCTTGCTTTCTCTCCTCATTCTAATCACATTCCATCAATGCCATCTTTTTTAACCCTTGAACAAATCAACTGCCAACACTTATATATGTAATAAACACATCTCAAAGGCACTCACAACATCAAATCAACAAGGACAAATATATAAGATGTTGACAACAAATCCAACATTAGCCATTAATTTGTAATTTTTAATGCTTACATCCATAAAGATTTAGGTAGATATGAACTACTCATTATAATTTTAACCATATCCATTAATGTTCAAATGTGCTTTTTGCCACATCATTTTGTTGAGGTGTGCCTAACATAATATATTATGCATATATGTCATGACTTTTGTTAAGCCTATCTTTGATGGCTAATGTTAGATAATGTTAAATTTGTTGTCAACAACATCTCACAATGTTGTTCATGTTGATTTAATGTTTTGAATGTTGTTGAGATGCATAGAAGTTGTTGGGCAAAACCAGTGATGGCATGTTAACTTTGAAGTCAATGAGTCAATGGTAACTATTGACCCTAAATTTTATGGGTCAAAATTGATTGTTAACCCTAAATTTTAGGAAATCAATGTTGACCATTGACCCTAAATTTTAGGAATCAAATATGGTCGTTGATTATAGGGCAACCTTTGGGAATTAACATTGAGCATTGATGAGTCTTCAACCCTAATCTCAAGGCTACAAAGGTTTGAGAGAGAACAGCAAAGAGAGAGGTAGCCATCAAAGAAGAGAGCCATTGGAAAAGGCAAAGAAGGTAACCACTAAGGAGAGGAGCAATTGACCAAGGAAGGTGCAACAACAGCTGACCAAGAAAGTTACAGCCAAGGAAAGATGCAGCTGGCCAAGAGAGGTGCAGCACCAAAAAATGTGTAGTCGAGCAAGGAAGGTGCAGTAGCAACTGGCCAAAGAAGAGGTGACAGCAACCACTAAAGAAGAAGGTAGCCCTACCAAATGGAGAACAAGGTGTAGTAACCAGTAACAACACCAAACTAGTAGAGGAGACATGCAACAGCCATATTAAGGAGAGAAAGACATGTAACAGTCACACCAAGGAGAGAAAAACATGTAGTAGCCATACCAAATTAGAGGAAAGGGCTTGTAGCAGCCACACCAAACCAAAGGAGAGGACTTATAGCAACCACACCAAACCAAAGGAAAGGGCATGCACACACCAAACCAAAAAAGAAGGTGTGTGGCTGCCACACCAAAGAAAGAAGAAGGTAACAACCAGCCAAACCAAAGGGAGGAGTTATATCAACCACCTAAGGAATTCTACAATTACAGTAAAGAAACCAACAACCTATAGTAGGCAACACCAGTAGCAACTTGCAACACCACCAGTAGTCTGCAACACTAGCAGCAACCTATAACACCAGCAGCAGCCCGCAACACCAATAGCACATCCCACTATACTAGCAGGTGTAGGCAAACAACTAGCAATTGCAAATTGCAATAATAGCAGCAAGCTCTAGTAGTATAAGCAAGTATACCAATAGAAATTGCAAATTGCAATAGCAATAAGTGCAGGAAGCAATACCAATAAGTGTAAGCAGTAATACTAGTAAGTGCAAATAGCAATACTAGCAAGCACAACTAGAAATTATAGCTTACAAGCATAACTAGGAGCAAGCACATCCAGTAGTGTGTCCCAACAGCAGGGCAGGAATCATAACCAGCAGTAAGAGGAGAAACCTTGCCCCAGGAGCAAGTCTAGTAGCTTGCAACATGATGAGGACTGTTTGAGGTCTCATATTAAGAGGGGGGTGAATTAGTGTGAGATATGCACTTTTTATAAATCGATCCAAATTTAACCTCTATGGCTTGTTAGAGTTGATAATCCAATTTTTATTTTTCTCCTTTATGTCAATGTGACCGAAAAGAATTAATGCACAAGCACCCAAGAACACACGATAATTTTTACATGGTTCACCCACAATGTGTGAGCTACGTCCACAATGTGATAGGATCCCTCCTAAATCATACAATCCACTCTTACTATTAAAGGATACAATAATGTTGTGGAAGGATCACTCCTTCACAAGTTGTGGAAAGACTACTCCTTAACCACTTACAATTATCTCTCAATCACTTTAAGGGTATCACACCCTATTCAGCCAGTTTATCAAGAGTTTATAGTGAAACCTTTCTTGGAGAATAATCACTCAATATGTACTCACTACTATAGCAAAATATGGATCTTCTCCTTCCTTCACTACTAATGCTACCTACATGTGATGCTAATCTTGTCCATACACATTGTCATAGCTGTCCACTACTAATGCTGTCCACATGCGCTGCTGCCACTATTCGTGTGTGCTGCTCCTGCTATCCACTCGTGGTGCCACTATTGCCTGTGCACGCTGCTAATGCTGTTTGCATGCGCTGCTGCTGCCTTTCTTGCACGTAGCTAATGCTGTCCGCATGCGCTGCTATTGCCATCCATGTGTATTGCTAATGCTATCTGCATGCACTACCACTACTGTTTGTGTATGTTGCACCTCTTGTTTGCATGTGGTGCCACTACTGTCTATCTGCGCTGCTAATGTTGTTTGCACGTGCTGCTGCTGCTGCCTATGCACACTGCTAATGTTGTCCACACGTGCTGCTACTGCTGTCCATATGCACTTCACAAATGCTACTCCTATTGTTTACACATACAGCTGCTGCTATCCATTTACGCTGTTACTACTATTTGCACTCACTTTTCTGTTTGTACACACTACGGCTACTGTCCACAGGCACTGTTCTTGCTATTCGAGTGTGCTACTGCTGTCTGTTCGCACTACTGTAGCTATCCCCACGCATTACAACTATTTTCTTGTGTCGTTGCCACTACCCTGGTGCATTACAGTTGTTTTCTCGTGCCGCTGCTACTATTGCTACACACTACTGCTATCTACTAATGCGCCACCTGCTATTGCACAATGGTTGCTGATGCAGGACCCTTGTGCTACTGCTCCATCTCCTATTGGACTCACATGCTGCTTCTACCTCCTTCTAGTTTGTCTTCCTTGGCTGCGTTGTTGGTTTACTAGTGTGACTGCTACCTTGGTGATGTTTACTAGTGTAACTGCTGCCTTGGTGGTGTTTACTAGTGTGGTTATATCCTCCTGGGCGTGCTATTGCTACTAGGAAGTCTCTTAGATGTATAGGGACGTGCTGCTAGTGCTAGTATATCTTCTTGGACCTATAGGGACATCTGCTGCTACTGGTATACCCTCCTAGTTGTGCAGGGATATGTTGCTGGTCTACTGGAAAGCCTCCTAGACGTGCTGTTGCTGTTGGGAAGTCTCCTAGATGTGCTAAAACATGCTGTTGTTGCTAGTATACCTTCTTGGACGTGCTGTTAATTCTGATGTACCCTTCTAGACTTGCAAGGACATCTACTACTATTGGTATACCCTCCTAGACATGCAAGGACATGTTGTTGATGTTGGTATAACCTCTTAGACCTATAAGGATGTGCTACTGGTCTGTTGGAAAGCCTATCCTTTGTGGCTACTGCACTCTCCTTGGTCGACTGCCTTGCCCTCTTTTTTTCTTTCCTTGGTCGGCTGCCTTGCGCCTTTGCCATTCACTTAATTTTTTGCAACCCTTTATTTTCTTTTTGCAAGACACCTAAGGATATTTATAAAGCCTTGGGATTAGGGCTACACAATCCTTAATAGTTATCATTAATTCCCACATATTATCTCACAATTAACGGCCAAATTTGAGTCCTAAAATTTAAGGTTAATGGTCAACGATTAAAGGTCAATTTGGACTTCTAAAATTTAGAGTCACGGTTAACATTGATTCCTCAATGCCAAGGTTTACCTATCATCACTGGTTTCTCCCTATAACCTTAATACATCTCAACGACATTTATAACATCAAATCAACACATATAATCGGGTGAGATAGTGTTGACAACAAATCCAACATTAGCCATAAAAAATAGGCTCAACATAATAGCATAAGAGAAAATGTGCCTCAACAACATGGCAGAAAACATTAGCAGTAGGGGGAACCTACCAAGGTAGTAGGTGAGGTAGCACTAGCAGTAAAGGAAGAAACTTGCCAAGGCAGCAGGTGAGACAACACCAACAATAAAGGAAAAGAGCCTATCAAGACCAAAAAAGGTTGCACCAGTAGTAAGAGGAGAGAACCTGCTAAGTCAATAAGTGAGGCAACACCAGCAGTTAGGGGAGAGAACCTACAGTAGAGATAACCTATAGTAAAGATAACCTGCAATGGAGAAAACGTGTAAAGAAGAGATTGGAAAAGCTTGAGTAAAGAATGGTGGTGAGGAAGAAAAAGATTTGCTTTCTGCATTAATAGCCTGTGCACATTGAGTGATCCTTCTCATGAATGTGTTAGCTATTAAACTCTTAATAAACTTGTTGAAAAAGGGTGGGATACCCTTGGAGTGATCAAGAGATCATTATAAGTCGTTAAGAAGTGATCCTTCCACACCATAACTATATCCCTTGATAACAAGAGTAGATTGTGTAATTTAAAAGTGATCCTGTCACACCGTAGATGTAGCTTACACATTATGGGTAAACCATATAAAAATTGTTGTGTGTCTTAGGTGCTTGCATTTGATTAATATCTATACGACCACTCTCACATAAAGAAGAAAGAGAAAAATTGGATCATCGACTCTAACAAGTCATAGAGTTTAAATTTGGAAAAATTTATACAAGGCGAGCATCTCACACTGATTTACGCCCTCCCCCTTTCAGTGTGAGACCTAAAAAGGTCCTTATTAAATGGTATTAGAGCTTGGTTTTCTCTATTAATCCAATTATTCTACTTTGATCTAAAGTTGTTTATTGCTGCTATGAACTTTTATCTCTATTGTTGATTGATATCATGAATAACTTGAAGAGTGTTAACCCATATCTGATGTCACTGTCTAAATGTTTTTGAATCTACTGTTAGAAACTTTGTCTTTATCACTAAAGGTGCTGTTATGACGCCTACTAATAAAAAGAATTTAGAGTGTGATGGAAAGGCAAGAAATGCCTTGTATGCCTCCTTATTAGACTAAGAATTTACCAAAGTAATGGGGTGCAACATAGATTTGGGACAAATTAAAGAACATTTATTAAGGAGACAAGGTTGTGAAGGAAGCCAAATTACAAATTTGGAGGAGTAGATTTGAAGACATAAAGATGTAAGATGATGAATTTATGGATACCTTCTTCACAAAAGTTAATGAAATTGTATGCTCCATTAGAGGCTATGAAGAAGAGATCAACGATGCTATTGTGGTAAAAAATATACTGAGAACCTTACTAAAATCTTACAATGTCGAGGTTTCCTTCATAGAAGATAGAGATTTGAATAGGCTACTCTTAAATGATTTGCACAACATATTGGTAGCTTATGAAATGAGAATAGCCCCAATGAAGAAAGAGAAGAAGTCCAAGGTGAAGAAGGAGCTGGCCTTCAAGGCAATGAAGAATCTAAAGATTAAAGACTAAGAAGAAGAATCTAACAACAACTTTGAAGAAGAAAATGGTGATACTAAATTAAAGATAGTCATGGCATACATCACCAACAATATGAGGAAAGGAAAAGGAAAGTACAAGGGAAAATTACCCTTGAAATGCTTTAACTGTGGAGACATAGGGCACTTTATTGTGGATTAACCAAAGAAAAGAGAAGCAAATAGTGATGATAATGATGAACCGGTCCTATAGAGGGGAACAAAGAAATTTAGTTATTCTAAAGTTGGAAATTTAAGTGCTAAAGGGAAAAAGCAACTCTTTAGATCCAAAAGGAGGAATCTTTTGAGCAAGTTGGAAGAAAAATATTATGAAGAAAAAGTTAATGATGATTTCGATGATGAGGTTGTAAAAGATGTGCTGGTCACTCAAGTAAATAGTGATTAAGAATCTTCAAGTGATGAGAAATCAACAAAAGAGAAAGAGGATGAGTTGGTTCAGTAACTTGAGAATGAATTGAGAGCTTGTTTGCATAGAAATAGTAAGTTGGAAAATAAGGTAAAGCATCTCAAGAAACTATATGAAAATTCTACTATTGATGAATCTAATCTCTAGGTGAAAGTAAAGGAGTTTAAAGCAAAAGATAAGGAGTACTTGAAGAGAATTGAGGAGCTGATTATACTTAAGGCAGAGCAAGGCAAGATACATAAAAATCTTAGCATTAAGGTGACTACATAAGATTAAGAGGTATTAATTATGCAAGCCAAGCTCTATAAGGTCGAGTTCGAGTTACAGAAGTGTGAAGAAAGCTTCATGTAGGCCATAGAAGTGAAAGGAGAGTCATCTTCAGCAAATGCTATCAAGGAGGATGCTACCAGAAAGTTAACCTCATTCTATAGGGGAGAAAAGACTTGGTTATATTAAAAAGCTGAGTGAAAAGGTAAAAGAGACGAAGAAAATTATGTGTGCGCCTGAAAGCAAACATAATGACATTATAAAGAAGAAAAACCAACCTAAGCTAAAATGGGTTAGGAAAGATCTGGTGAAGTCTCCTATCCAAAGGAGACAAGTTGTCAAAGATAGAAAGGAGGTAACCATAACAATTGCTGAAGATAGGAGACATGGACTTGGTGAAAAAAAAAATCCAAATTTGAAGGATTTTGCTAGAGCTATAGTAAGTATGGGCACAAGGTTAATGCGTGTTGGAGTACTTGACCTATAATGAAGAGAAATATTCTAAGGGGAGACTCTATCAATAAAGGAGATAGTCTCAGATGAAAAGAAGTCATATTTCACTAAGAAATAGATTTGATTTGCTAGAAAAAATCTGTATAAGATGAACACTAAAGATGAGAATTTATTGTGGCATGAAAGATTGGGACATCTTAGATAAAAGAGGTTGAACTTAAGTATTCAACCATTCCTTAGAAGTTGAGGTATCCTCTAATCCTTCTCCCCTTCCCTATTCTATTATTCTTTAGATTTGTTGTCAAATAAGGAGATATTTTGCATAAATCCAAAGAGAATATATATTGATTAAAAGGGGGAGTAGCATGATTAATAAAAGGGGAGAAATTATCAAAAGGGAGAAGCAAAAAAAAGAGGGAGTTAAAAATTGTTCCCAGTTATGGGAGATGCATGTTTCAGAGGGAACTGTGAATGTTTATGAATACCAAAGGTTATTATATGTGCATTATTGGATTTAATATGTTGCCAACATATCCAAAGGGGGAGATTGTTGAATTTATCTTTGATGGCTAATGTTGAATTTATTGTCAATAGCATCTCACATTATCATTTGTGTTGATTTGATGTTTTGAATGTCGTTGAGATGCATATAATTCTTTAGGCAAAACTGGTGATGGCAAGTTAACCTTGAAGTTAATGAGTCAATGTTGATCGTTAACCCTTGACCATTTACCCTATATTTTAGAAAGTCAATGTTGACTATTGACCCTAAATTTTAATAATCAAATCTGGTTACTAATTGTATGGCAACTTTTGGGAATCAATGCTGATCATTGATGAGTGTGCAACCCTAATCTCAAGACTCTATAAATACACTGTTAAGCTTATCTTTGATGGTTAATGTTGGATTTGTTGTCAATACCATCTCACATGGTTGTATATATTGATTTAAGGTTATGAATGTCGTTGAGATACAAAGAGGTCATTGGGAAAAACTGGTGATGACAAGTCAACCCTGATGTTGAGGAGTCAATGTTAACCATGACCTTAAATTTTAGGGGTCAAGATTGACCATTGATCCTAAATTTTAGGACTTAAATCTGGCCATTGATTGTAAGGCAACCTATGGGAATCAATGATGACCATTGATGATCGTGTAACCCTAATCTTAAGGCTCTATAAATACCCCTATGTGTTTTAGAAGGTAATGTGAGTGTTGTAGAATTGTTTGAGAGAACAAACTTAATTGCAGTAGCTAGCCAAGAGGGAGAGAGAGGCAATAAAGTAGCTAACCAAGAGAGAGAGAGAGATACTGAATTTTTTAAGAGAACAAAACTTAATTGCAGTAGCTAGCCAAGAGGGAGAGAGAGGCAGTAAGGCAGCCGACCAAGAGGGAGAGAGAGATACT
The DNA here is from genome assembly GCA_020615895.1 of Ceriops decandra. NCBI lineage: Eukaryota > Viridiplantae > Streptophyta > Magnoliopsida > Malpighiales > Rhizophoraceae > Ceriops > Ceriops decandra. Next base: position 4,981,892 of record JAHLGO010021099.1, on the reverse strand, counting down.
AAGGCAGCCAACCAAGAGGGAGAAAAAAGTAGTAAGGTAGCTGGCCACCACATTAGTAAACTTGAAGCAGTCAACCACCCTCACTAACTCTTGCAGTAGCTCACTAGCACCTGTAGTAGTTGACCTTTATTAACACCTGTAGCAGCCAACCCTCACCAAAATTTGTAGTAGCTAGCCTTGAACTAACAAACTAACATTTTGCACCAGCAAACCAAGAGACAGCAAGCTACACCAACAAACTAGGAAACCAGCAACCTTGAACTAACAATCTGGCAACCAAGGAAGATAAATCAAAAAGTGGTTTAGCAACTTATGAATCCAACAGCCAAGGGCAAAAAACCAAAAGGTGGTGCAGCAACTTGTGAATTCAACATCAAAGGAAGACAAATTAAAAGGTAGTAGCTTACACCAACAAAACCAGGCTGCATTACCAAACTAAGAGGCAACAAGTCTAGCAGGAGGTGTTTTGCACTGGTAATCAAGGAGGCAACAATAGTAGGAGGTGTCTTGCACCAACAAACAAGGAGGTAATAGTAGTCAAAGGTCCCTGCACCGGTAAACAAGGAGGCAGCAACAGTAAAAGGTGTCCTACATTGACAAACAATGAAGTAGCCACTTGCAGATTGCATCAGCAGGTCCAAGAATGAAACAGCTAGGTCCAAGAATGAAATAACCACTTGCAGATTGCTGCAGTAAGTTCAGGAAGCAACCAACAAACCAAGAGACCTTCCAACAAACTAGCAGCAGCTCGGGAGGCTATACCAATAGTGGCAGCACATCCAGGAGGGATTACCAACACTAGCAACATGTTAGGGAGATGATACCAGCAAGTACAAGCCACAACGCTTATGGACAATAGTAGCAGCATAAGCAAACAACAACAACAATGTGAATGAACAACAATAGTGCATGCAAACAGCAGCTACAACGTTGCAAACAGTAGTTGCAGTGCATGCGGACAGCAGCCGTAGTGTGTGCGAATAGTAGTAGCAGCGCAAGTGGATAGTTACAACAACCTGTGTGGACAGCAATAGCAACACATGCAAGCAATACCTACAGTGGGTGAGACAACCAACAGCAAAGGAAGGGGAAGATTCATATTCTGCACTTGCAATTTGTACACATTGAGTGATCGTTCTCCAGGAAAGTTTTTACTATAAACTCTTGATAAACTTACTGAATAAGGGTTGGATATCCTTAGAGTGATCGGGAGATCATTAAAAGTGGTTAAGGAGTAGTCCTTCCATAAGTGGTTAAGGAGTGATCCTTCCACAACATTGTTGTATCCCTTAATTTGTGTGATTTAAGAGTGATCCTATCACATTGTGGATAAAGCTTACACATTGAGGGTGAACCACATAAAAATTGTCATGTGTGCTTGGGTGCTTGCCCATTGATTTATATTCATATGATTGCACTCACATAAAGGATAAAGATAAAAAATTGGATCATTAACTCTAATAAGTCACAAAGGTTAAATCCGAATCAATTTATAAAAAGCACATATCTCACACTAATTTACTCCCCTTTTAGTGTAAGACCTAAAAAGGTCCTCATCATACACTCATGCATCTTTCAAGATATGTATGGGCTATAAAATTTTGAGAGAGAAAGATATAGAGAGGTTGAGCAGCAAAGAGAGAGGCAACCAACAAAAAAGATAGTGACCGACCAAAGTAAAGGAGGTAGCCATTAAGGAAAGAAGCAACTGACTAAGGAAGGTGCAATAATAGCTGGCCAAGAGAGGTGCAACACCAAGGAGAGGTGTAGTTGGCCAAAGAAGATGCAACAGTAGCTGGCCAAATAAAAGGTGATAGCAACCACCATCGAAAGATCGACTCAGTGATCAAGAGATCATCATAAATGGTTAAGAAGTGATCCTTTCATACCATAACTATATCCTTTGATAATAAGAGTAGATTGTGTGATTTAAGAGTGATCTTATCACACTGTGGACATAACTCATACGTTGTGGGAGAACCATGTAAACATTATCTTGTGTTCTTGGGTGCTTGCATTTGATTAATATTCATACGGTTGCTTTCACATAAAGAAGAAAGATAAAAAAATTGAATCATCAGCTTTAACAAGTCACAGAGGTAATTTGTAAAGATTTATAAAAAAACGAGCATCTCACACTGATTCATCCTTCTCCCTCTTAGTATGAGACCTAAGAAGGTTCTCATCAACTTTCAAGGAATTTTGCAAATGGACCTAGACATTGCCCTAATTTATTGTATTTATTATAGTATTTACCATTTCTATTAGACTTTATGATTTTACCTTTTTGCCTAATTGCCTTTTAACTTCCTCTATGTTTAACTCAAGGGTATTCAAAGATTGAGATTTTTTATAAAGTAAATAAATATGATTATAATGTGAAAAATCATTTATAAAAGAGATGGAATGTTTTTCACCATTAAAAGTTAAAGTGTCAAAAGGTCCACAAATATTGGCATACATAATGTGAAGAAGCTGTTGAGCCCATCTTCAATGGTTAATGTTGGATTTGTTGTCAACAACATCTCATAGATTTATTGAAATTTGTTTACTACCCACAGGTGCATTTTTTATTTTTCAAGGAGCTTGAGATGCAGAGAAATCATTGGTCAAAACCATTGGTGGCAGGTCAACCTTAAATTCAGTGAGTCAATGTTGACAGTTAACTTTAAATTTTAGGATTCAAGGCTGACTATTAACCCTTGACCATTGATCCTAAATTTTAGAAAGTTAATGTTGATTGTTGACCCTAAATTTTAGAAATCAAATCTGACTATTGATTATAGGGCAACCCTTAGGAATCAATGCTGACCGTTGATGATTAGGCAACCTTAAAACTCAAAGCTTTTAAATACATCCATGCATTTTCAAAATATGTGTGTGCTATAAAAAAATAAAAGAGAACAATAAAGAGAGTGACTGACCAAGGAGCGGTGCAGTAATAAGGAGAGGTGTAGCTAGCCAAGAAAGATGCAGCATTAAAGAGACGTGCAACCAGCCAAGAGAGGTTCAACACCAAGGAAAGGTGTAACCGGCTAAGAGGTGACAGCAGCCACACCACACCAAAGGGAGAAGGAGTTACAGTAGCCAGCAACCACACTAAAAAGAGAATGAGTTACAATAACCGACAACCACACCAAAAAGAAAAGGAGTTATATCAATCGGCAGCCAAACCGAAGGGAGAAAAAGGTCAGTCATACCAAAAGGAAAGGCTCATGATTTGAAAGTACAAATGCATGTCTTTTGTTTTTTTCAAATTTTTATTTTTATTATGTTTCATATTTTTTTTAGAAGGAATATTTGTTTTTTTTTTTTAATTTAATCATGAACTATTAAGGAGTTTTTGTTTGTTCTTATGGGTGGGGAGAATAGTAAGCCAATTTATGAAGCTAAGATTAAAGTCTTATAAGGATAAGGATGAAGTGCAATTACCAAGCTATAAAGCAAATAATATAAATAGAGATACTTTTGATAAGAAGTTAAGGATTCCATATCCACAAAGGATGATCATGACTTATTGACAAGCAACAACTACCTTGAATCATCTAAAGACATTTACTACTAGTGGTTATACAACTATATAAAGAATGATATAATAAAATATAGATTTTACTAAACAAGTGAGTAAGGTAATAGATATTATTCAAATCAAGCAACTTATGTTTTATGTTATTTATTATTTGAATTAAAATTAGATCAATATTGTTTAGGAATTTACCATTAACAATTTTATTTATTGGTTTTTCAAGATAATCAAAAATATATCATTTAGTTTCCTTTAACTCATGGACATGATTAAGATCTTCACTTCTAACAGAATGTAAGAGAACCTACTTCTTAAGTCATGAGTGACCACTTAACTAAAGGCCTTTTGTTTTGTTCATTCTTTTTTAAACTTTGACATGGTGTTTTGTTGTATTTTGTTTGAAAGGGGTTTTGCTCTTTCAACTACTTAATTTCAAAATCAATTCCTAATGTTCTTTTATTTGTTGTTGGTTTTGCTTGAAAATTACAATTGTCTTTCACTAGGAAGAAAAATTGAATAAATTAAATGTAACTGCTTATACTTGTATTATTTAGTCTAGTTGATCTTTTTGATTTTTAAAGTTGTTACTTATTGGACCTTTAACACTTATCTTAGGTTGTTTAGTAGTTAAGGTTAATTAAATCACTTGTTTTCTAATTAACTATGACTAAGGAGAGAGGAATACAGTTCTAATGATAAATATTCAAAGTATGAAGTAGTATATACTTGTGTCAATGATTAGTTATAAAATTCTAATGGTGGATACTAACTTAAATTAAAGTTTGTTATTTTGATTGAATTTGATACTTTGCTTTAAATTGTTTCTTAGTTATTTTTTTCAAAATTATTTTCATTATATTCAAATCCTTTATTCTTGTTTAAATAGTATAAAACCAAACTAAATACCCTTTATAGGAATAATCTTTACTTACACTAGTACATGTATTCTCAGGAGTATAAATTTTAGTTTTGTCGCTTGTGACAACATACCAAATTTTTGGCATTGTTGCTAAGGAGTAATTCTAATTGATTTTTTTTTTTTATCTTTTCTTTGTGTGTGGGTTTTAGCTTAGATTTTTTTTTTATGATTTTAGATTTTTCCTAAAATTTTTTTTATGGTTTGTTAGAGTTTCCTTAATTGTTTATGATTGTAACTTGATCTTTTAATGAAGGTGATTTGTAATGTGATCCAGAAATAAAGAGAACTTTGCATGGGTTTAAGAAGGAAGCTTAGCGGAATTCTTAAAATAATGATTTAGCTCTCAATTCGCTATTTGCTAGTGATTTTGATATAGAAAAAGAGGAAGTTATAGTTGAAAATCAAGCTTTGAAAGAACTTGCTGCCCTTGATTTGAATTAACAACTCTTATACATAACAGTGTACTTTGGATGTTACCACTACTTTTAAATTAAAATTAGGACTAATAGATCTCTTGCCTACATTCATGGCCTTGCAAGTGAAGACCTTTATAAGCATTTAAAGAAGTTTCATGTGATATATGAATAAAAAAGCCACAGATATGATTGAAGATCAACTTAAATTAAGAGACTTTTCATTTTCTTTGAAGGATTTAGCTAAAGATTGACTCTATTATCTACATTCCAGGAACATTACCACATGGAATAAGATGAAAAGGTTGTTTCCTAAAAAATATTCCCCAACTTCAAAGGTAGCCAACATTTGAAAAGAAATTTGTGATGTAAGGTAAAACAATAACATTTCAAGAAATTATGTACAAGCTATCCCAACTATCAAATTAGTGAGTAGCTACTTAGTATTTCTATGAGTGCCTTTTACCCATTGACAAGACCATGATTGATGTTGCTAATGAAAGAGCATTAATAGATAAAACTCCTAAGGCCACAAGAAACTTAATTGCAACTAATTCTCACCAATTTGGTACTTGACATTTTATTGGAGCATACTAATGAGGTAAATATTCTTTCCTTAAATAACAAATTGAAAGTTTAACTTCTATTGTTCGTCAAATATCTGTAAAATATATACAAATGACAAAAAGTATATGGGATTTGTTTGATAATAAGACATCCAATAGATATGTAGCCAACTCTTCAAGAGAAGTCCATTGAGCAAGTGAAAGTAATGAGTGATTTTCTTAAACAATCACAAAGGGAATATAATCTTTATTTAAGCACATATACCCTAAAATGGAGGGATCATCTTAATTTTAACCATAAAAATTCACGAGTAAATTAGCCTACGACTCAAAATTGCCCAAGTTTTTAATAATATAAGCACCTATACCCCCAGACAACAATCGGACCAAACTTCTAATTTCTTGGTGACAAAGAAACAACAGCAATGAAACCTAAAATATTGTTTGTACTATATAAATACTGTTTACCTATTAATGAAATAGACAAACTTGGAAGATATGCATGGCTAATCTTCAATCCTCCTATGCAAGGCAGACAAAATAGGCATTAAAGCAGAGAACAAAGTGGGGAAAAAAAAAAAAAACCCCTATTAAACATTAAATAATGCATTTCGGTGTACCTGAACTGACCATTGTGGGTATCTGAAGTCGATATTACCTTCAGAAAAATTTGCAACCATGTATTCCAAATAGGTTAACAATGTAGCGATTGCCGATTAAAAGGAGAACAATAAAAATTGATGAATTTATTGCTATTGACACCCCTAACACCGTTCTCGATCAAAGGAATTGGATGAGCAATGGGGCGTCAGAGGTTATCATGCCATTGGCTCTATCCCCCTCCCAGTCATAAACATTATGAAAAGTTGTTCTCTTTGTAGGATCACTATTTCCAAAGGATTAAGAACACTTAACACTGTGATGGTACGAGGTTAAAACACAATCCTATGAACGAAGAAAATGAATTATGCAACCAAAAACAATGAGAACCAAAGGAGAAAAAAAAAAAAAAAGATACAATTTTCAAGTGTTAAGCTGATAACATATCCAGAAAGTGATCATTCGAACCCAACTAGACACATTGTGCTGGTGATAGACGTGGTAAAAGAATGTAGGACATTTGTGAAATGGGCAAGGGAAAACAAAAGGAAAGAAAATTTGTTTTGAATTTGCCACGAATCAATGTGAGTTTGCCATTTACAATTAAGGCTTATTTAATAAATAAACCTTATTAACTTAAAACTTTATCAAATAGAATGCTGAGTTATTTACTAATAAGTTCAAAATTATATTAATAACATATTGATTTCTTTTACACCTCTAATTGAATTTAGCCATTAATAATTAAATTTAAGATAAAGGGAGTTGATGCAAAATAAAAAATAAATTAAAAGACATAAATGGTCTCTAAAAATGCTAAAAATAGGGTAGCAATGTAATTAATTATTACAGTCTTTTATTATTTTATTTTATTTTATTTTATCCCGTGACTTCCCTTCTAGATCCCAAAAGAAGTCTAGATTTGACACGTGTTATGTTTTAACCGTCGGTAAGGCGGAAGCTAAAAAGGGCCACGGACGCGAGGTAAGTCAGTTTTAGCAGACGCGTGCAAGCCTCTCATTTGTTGCTTTAGTATTCTTCCGTACTACGAGGTGAGCTTATCACTGCCCTTTCTAAAATAGAAGATTTTTATTGAAAACAAAAAGCCCAGATCCTTAGATATATAATTTAAATTAATAATAATAATAATAAATAAATAAATAACAAAGAGAGGTACAGGGTAACGAGCAAGCACGACAGGACGGACCCTCAACGGTTTGTATGCCTTACTCTCTCTACTAGACACAGAACGCACACAATCATCACAAACACAGAGAGAGAGAGAGATAGAGAGATTTGGGGGAGAAAAGCGGTTTTCTTTGATATATATATATATATATATTATAAAAAAAGAAAAATTTTGGTGGTCTGTTTGTTTTTTGCAGGTGAAGAAACAATGGAGGGAAAGGATGAAGTTATTTCTGTTGAGCTACCAGGTCCTGAAACCTGGAAGAAAATGGTATCTTTCTTTTCATTGTTCTTTTTTTTTTTTTTTTTTTTTGACCTGCTTTTCTTTGTAAAGCTTCTGGCTCTTTTCTTTTTTAATTTTTTTTTTAATATTTTGTGTGTGTGTGTGTGTGTGTATTCGGTTGTATGGGTAAGCTTAGAGGTTCCTTTCTTTTGCTTAAATTGTGTGATTCCCTTTAATTTTTTATATTTATTTAGCGTTTATTTTTGTGGAAAATTATGTTTTTCTTTCTGGGTTTGATTAGGGTCTTTCTAGATTTTATTCTGGTAGGAACTGGACACTAATCACTCGTATGTATGCATGTATATATATATATATATATATACATATTCTTAAAAAAAACAAACAATTATGATTAGGGTTTGTGCAATTCCGGCAGGATTTTGTGTTTAATTTTTTTGATTAAATTTGTTTTGATATGGTTTATTACATGGTTAGTGTTGGCAGTTGTTGCGGTTAAGAGTGGGCTTTAAATTTTAGTTTTTGAAGAAGCTTGAGCCCATGTACGTTGTTTTCAATTTCAACATTAGCTCTTCCACAAGTGCAAGGATATTTCCTTGAGATTTTTACTATAAGAAAAATGCTGAACGTCCTTTTCCCCCCTCTAAAAGATATTTGACAGCTGGGGTAGATTGGCCGCCATTGCTTTTGCTCCATGGTAAAAATCCCTGTTTTAGCTTCCGGTGGTGGAGCTTGTAAAGTACTGGTTGGCAGCTATAAGTTAATCTATAAATGTTAATTGCAGCTTCAATAGGATTTGTTACATCATTATTGGTGTCAATTTTGCGGGGTTTATTGATTTATGCCATCTAGTTCGGGAGAATATTCCAACCATGTTTGCATACAAGAAATATTAATGCTCAAGATTTAGATCAATTTAATACTGGTCTGTTTTTTTTTTTTTTTTTTCAATGCTATGATCATGCACAAAAATTCTCTTATTTATAGCAGCATCCAATGCTGTCTTTACAGCCAGGCAGCCCATAATTTTCTACTTGCTAAATAATTGGATTGTATCATCTTGCTTATGTTTTTGTTGGCTTAATTTGGCGTCAGTTTCATTAGTTTGAATCCAAGACCATCAATTGTAGATTATATCTTGTGGGCTCCATTTGTTTTCTTGTTAGAAGTTTTTACAGTTTCAATCTCAAGGTTTACTGTTTGGGCGTCTGCCCATGTAGACTGTGTAGTTAAGTGTTGCTTGTTATGCGTCTCTTCTACATGTAGCAGAAATTAGATACAAGAGAAATTAGGAAAAATAATTAGTGACTTTGATTTGTATGATGGTTGCAAATTTGAGGGAGTACTCAGGCATAAAATCTGTTCTTGTTGTTGCGCATCTATTTCTTACCTTCTTTTCTTAAAATCTGTACGATGGTTTGTCTTGAACCCATATACAGTCTTCTGTTTGGATTTGAAACTGACAAAAATCCTCCTCCTCCCCTTCTTAATCTTTTACATTAATTGCATGACTCTTTCTAGATAAGACTTTTGTATACTTGAAGGATAAATATTTGGGAACATTACATAGTGTTGAAAATACTTGGTGCTTGAATCCTTGTCTTGAATGTCAAGGCTTATGTATCCTTGAAAGGCAAATATTTGCCTGCTAAAGTGCTGGCTAATGACACTGCATCATAAGGGATCTTTTTATTGGAGTCTTGATGTGTTAATGAGTTCATTCGTCTGAAAAGTTTTGAAAACTCATCTGGATGTGGTATACTTGCTTGGCAAGAAAATTGGTTTGCTCATTTAAATTGATATGTTGAAATGAATCTGTATAAAATCTATTTGAACTAAATCTAAGTAGTCCAATCTTGAGACCCAGCTGAACTGATCCCTGTCATTGTATATAAAATCTTCTTTCTAGACTATATTTCTGTCTTGGGGTTGGATTCATTCCCTCTACCCTGTTATCATCTTTGGAACTGTTATATAGCTGAATATGATGGTGATTCTTAGCTTGAGAATATTTTTTTTCCCTTATCACATAAGATGAGATTTGATAGGCTTTAATTTTTCTGTTGCTGTTTTAGAAAAAGGTTCTTATTGGGTGCTTGCCACTTATCTGGTGCAACATTTTATTAAGCTCTTTGCTTTTGGCATCAGTTGTATGTGAAGTTGCACTTGATATTATTTAATTGGCTTAGGAGGAAGGAATGATTTGTGATTGGATGTCAAGCATATCCTTGCACAGGCCTATCCATCCATAGATACACTAGATGAACTGTCCTGTTTCCACTGTCAACTAGGAAAATGTTAAGGATTTTCATCAAGTTTGGAAGATCCCATGAGATAACTACTTTGACTAGGGCAACAATGCATAATAGAGATACCACTTTGGGGCCAAACATTTTATAAATAAGTGCTACTATATGGAGAACTAGTGGCCTAGTTGAACTGGCCAAAGTCTCACTGCATCTTTGCCATTTTTTGTTTCAGACTTGTGGTATAAATTCTCTGTGGCTGGCATAGCTGGCTGGTTTGATTTAAATTTAAATATGGTGCCTGATATTCTGACATGATTGTTCATGAGGTTGATTTAATAGCATGGTACACATATGCTGGACTAAGGCTTGTGTTTTAAGTTTCTGGACAAGATTTAAAAGTATGTTCCGGTTAAATTGTGCACATTGGTGGAAGTTGTACGAAAGGTACCATCAAATGTGGCTGAGCCAAAAGCAGTGTCTTCTGGTCTTTGTGAGTTACAGTAGATGTAAATTGAGATGCCTTATAAGTATGAAACTTCAAGGGCACAATATACACAATCCCAAAAAATTAACAATTGATAAGATGAGGATTGGCTTACATTTTCTAAGAATGCAAGCACAAAGCTAGGATTTTCTCAAGAGAACTTCAAATGTTGCTACCATTCATGGGCTAAAAAGGAATGAAAGCCAATGTGAATGCTTCGTGGACCCTATAATAATGTAGCTAGTTTATCTGGCAGGAAATGCAGCACAAAATGGCTTCAGGATCCTGTGTTCACATGCAAGTAGCAGGACATAGTGTCCTAATATTTCTGTCATCCTATTTTGCTTATAGAATGATAGTAACGTTTAACATTTGAATAATGTCCTCATACTTCTATCGTTGTTGGTGCATTTTGTGATTTGAAAGTGATTCACAATACTCTGCTGAAATTGTTGAAACTAGAATAATATATTGGCAATTAAGTGGCATTATTCATTGTGGTTATGGGTGTAGTAAAAGTTGCATGACATCTTTCTCTGTTCTTTCACAGTACTATCCCAAGAACGTAGGTGCACCCAGGAAGAATGAGATCATGTTTGTTGCTCCCACTGGTGAAGAGATTCATACCAGGAAACAGTTGGAGCAGTACCTGAAATCACATACTGGTAATCCGCCAATATCAGAGTTTGATTGGGGTACCGGTGAGACCCCAAGGAGGTCAGCAAGAATCAGTGAAAAGGCCAAGTTAACTCCAACACCAGAAAAGGAGCCACCCAAGAAGCGTAGCCGAAAATCATCAGATTCAAAGAAGGAGAATAACGAAACAAAATCTGCTCCTGAAAATGCTGAGAGTGAGAAAGAGGTTAAGTTGCAAGATGACTCTGGGAAGGAAAATGTTGAGGTAGAAAAAGGAAAGCATATCACTGATGAAACTAAGGATGGGAAGGAAGATGAGGAGAAAGATGTTCAAATGCAAGATGTAGAGGGCTCTGCAAAGGAAAATGCTGAAGGAGAAAAAGAAAAGGATCTTAACATTGAAAAGGAGGACAAAAAGGAAGACAGTGGAGCTGCTGACATGAAGAAGGAATACAACAATGTTGAAGATGCTGCTCATGAGGAAGCTAAGAAGTCTTTGAATGTCCAAGAAAATGCTGTTGATGCCAAGAATGGTGGCAAAGAAAAGGAGATCAAGGATGTTGACGAAGGAAAAAAAGATGCTGTGGCTGAGGAACAACCACTTGCAATGGAGGTTCAAAAACAAAAAAATGATAAGGCAGCTGTGAAGGACCAACCTGCCGCAATGGAGGTTCAAAAACAAAAATATGATGAGGCAGCTGTGAAGGACCAACCTGCCGCCAGGGCTTGTTCTGGTGAAGTGACCAAAAATGGTGATGAGAAAATTGAAAACTCATCCGGAAAGGTCTTGCAAACTGAGGCAGTAAAAGAGAATGTCATAGATAACATTGGCTTTTCAGACACTGTGGCTGTGGAAGCAAATGGAGAAGCAGGGAAAGAGAACCCTGATGCAACAGTTGATGCTCCTGATGGAGAGATCAAAGGCAAACCAGATGTAAAAGATGGAATGTGCGACACTCCCTCTGGTGGGAAGGGCAATACAGTGGATGTGGAACTTGCAGAAAACGGTAAAGTTAATCAAATTGGGCAAACTGAGGCCCAACATCCAGCTCCTTCTGCTGTGAGCTGCTGAATGTTCTGCACTCTTGTTCATGAACTTTAGTAGCCCTCGTGTAATATCTCTTACATCTCCTTGATCTGCCAGCTTTTTGGATTCCTTGGATGACTGTAACTGTTAACATCATAGTCTTGACTCAATAGGTGTTGCAGCTTTTGTTGCATTGTGCAGGAACTTAAGATTGTAAACTTCAGAATTGTTATTAACTCTTATGGTTAGCGACTAGGACCATATGTCATGTTTTCATTGAACTCCTTTGTAGCTTGCAAACTGCCTTCGTGAAATTCTGTTACGACTTAGATAATCTCCCATGGGATCAGTGCTCTCATTTTTCCTACCAGAGTAATTGTATTCTGGTAATGTTGGGAGGTGAAATGAGGTATTTACAATGATGGCTCTGAATTGCTCATCTCCTCTCTCTCTCTCTGCATGTTCATTTGGCTCAGGAAATGTTGGAAGTGTGGCATTGTCTCCTTTCTGTGTCTTCTTCTTCTAGAGCAATTTCAAATAAATAATACTTCACGTTTTGAATCTAGCAACATTTTGTCCCTACTAAGAAATTTGAAGCAACTAATCATATTTTTCTTGGAACACTATTGATGGCAATACTTGTCAGGTAATTTAGACTAACATCAATGAAAACAAACAAGTAAAACTGGAAATAGTGCATGCAACTAATAATATGTATAAGAAAGCACTAATGAATTAGTTGAAGGAACAAAAGAAACTGATAATTCATGGAAGACAATTAGAGAATGACTCACAAATAGGGGCTCAATGAATTCATTCAGCAATATTGAAAGGAAATAATTTCTTTCATCAATCTTGAAAGCAAGAGGTGGGCTTGAAAAATAAATACCTGGTTCGGAGCAGTCGATCAAGAAAAGCAAATAGCATTAAGAAGTGAGAGAGCACAAAAGATCAGAGGAAGGACCGTGTTGGTCGCGAGAGATGGGCGGAAATTGGGCTGTTGGCTGGGGAGACAAAGGGGGAGAATAGCGTGGTGGGCTTTGGGTAGAAGTGAGATTTTATGTTTTTGTTTTCTTGACAAAAAAGGTAAATTACGGATTTTGATTATTTTTGGGACGTCAACGTTTTCATCTTCTGAAACTATGAAGCAAATCGAAATTTTCTCACTTTCATCAATATTTATAAGCTACATATAATAAAATTTACCCCCATTTCCACGAATAATTGTTTGCATTATTCATCTAGGATAGAATGTCGGCCGCATCGCTCTTAACCATCACCTTTATCAGTTGAATAGTCCTCAATTTCATTTAGTTCGAATCAACCATACCAATAAATTTTGGGCAATAAATATTATAGCAGCCGTTTGAAAGAACAATATGAAATATCAATTTGACCCAACATTTCGTACGTCTGCTAGATTGGTTATAATCTCTATCATTTTTCTTTCATTTATACAACCAAATTATAATTCTTAGCTTATGCGTCAATCAAATTCTGACCAAGCATCCATTGCTCAAGTAAAATCCTACCTCTATTTATAAAACAAGGTAGAAATATTGTACTAATCTATTAGCAACTAGAACCTTGTGTATATGGGATTAAAAAACATTAACGAAAAAGAATTCTATTTCTTGCTTTTTTTTTTTTTTTTTTTTTTTGGTAACCCTCAGTCCAACAGAAGCAATTCTTATACCTACTTAGCGTAGTAGTTCATAATGTCGTTTTGTGCTACAACATTTGTCCAACAATATGTTACCCTTCCAAGTTCTATTCATTACAAAATATTACACCTACTGAAAATATTTAATTACTTTTATGTTGTGCAAATAGTCTGTGGCGAAAAGGGCAAAAATATCACTTATCTAGAAAAATGCTTCACTCTTCTTCCGTCATACCCTCGGTCTCCTTTCATGCTACTGAATAGCTGCAGACATAAATTTTACGGATCTAGCTTTTTCAATCACTATGCTAAACAGATAATTATAGAGACACCGCAATGGTCTAGTCGTAGTTATAAATAGACATTCCAATGGAGAGAAATAAGCATTTTTCAGAAAAAACCATATTAAGACGATGGAGTACTCCTAAAGGATTAAGACATTACATGCACTAGTATAACTATCACATTACTAGTTCCTTCAAAAAAATAGTGAAATTGAAGTGCTTCAGAGAAAATTAATGAAAAGTAGGCAATTTAGATAAGACTAGTTAAGGTAGTAAATATTTGGATTTTGAGCCCTTGTGGTTGTGTCCGTAGAACAATTTACCTTTCCTTTTAGGGAACTTGAAGGAATATTCACTCAATCTAGTAGTTCAGAAAAGTTGAAATAGGCAATTAAACTTTGTTCCTCGATATCCACATTATCCACGTAACTTTGAAAGAGCCTTGATAGATAATCAAAAGCAGCACATCAAGACACCCTTCCTCTGCACTATCTGACCTCAAAAGGAAAGAAAACAAACATGATCTGTGAAAAGTAATTCTCTACCATAACCACCAGCAAGTGCTTCCTGAAATTATGTGTATAAATGACATAAATAACAAACCTGCTAAGTTACAAGCCACAAAGGAACACGTTTTCATGCTTCCTAAATAGTGAAGCACAGCATTGAAATTATCGTTTACCATCTTCAGCCATCTTTTTGCGAATTTCATGAGCTGTGTTGAAAATGCCAAGTGTAGGTTTATTGCAGACAAAGCACTTCTTGTTTGTCGAATGATGCTGCAAAGGGCAATCCATGCAAGAGGTGGGAAATTAGGCACACTAAAAATGACAGAAAAGTTAACAAAATTTTATGCAGCAAGTATTAAGATTAAAATATAGGTCACGAAGAAGATTAAATATGATGTATATCATTCTCAAGCAAGAGAAAAACAAGAAACAGATGGGGCTAAATCAATGTGAGCAGCGAACATTTACCGTGATATGATAGGCAATTTCACAATTTGCTCCCCAATTGAAGCAGAATAAAATGCCAGAATCATATTGAAAATGTTTGTCCTAATTACTCATTTTAAAAAATAGACAATTAAAAAATGCATGCCACTCCAACCCCATTATAAGAGACATGATGTTTACAGAATGTCATCATGTTTTGTTCTTAGGCTTCTCCTCCGTTACTTGTTCTGAACTCAGGTTTCCTCCCACCCCAACTTTTCAAACACACAACAACAAATGCACTGGTGTATCTTAAGTCTGTAACACATAGCAGATATAATACCATTGTACATCAATTGAATGCCAAACGAAAGCAAAACAATATTTCAAATGCAACAGAACAGGTGTTACCTTCAAAGCACAATGCTGACAAAAGTAGTGCTTGCATTTAGTAACAACAGGATCTTGAAATGGCTGCCTACATATGAAACATGCAAATGGAAGGGAATCATCATCATCATCATCATCCCCATCACTCTGGCCAACACTTGTATAATCCTCAGCATCACCTCCCAAGGCAAGATTTCTCTTCCTCACTTTCTCTGCCTCTTCCCACTCCTTCTCTAACTGCCATCCAGACTTGTAATCCCCTCGATCATGCATGAATTTACAGGAATCTCCATAACCACAGTAACCAGTTTCCTTGTAATCCTTACATATGTCTGGCTGATAGTCAAACCTTGCCGATACCCTTATGTGAGCAGAAGCTCTGAGAGGCCCATGTGCCCCACCCGCTTTCTCACTTGATATTGTTTGCTCCCTCCGAAAACCAGCTTTATGGTCAGTATATCCATGAATCCCCTTGTACAGCTTCTCACCACCAAAGCTTGGATTTTTACCCTTCAAAGCAGCTTCTGCTTGCTTAAGAGCTCTCTCACGAATGGCTCGAGCATCCTTTGAGAACTCTGTTTCAGTCTCTAGAGTTGCTGTTGCTCCACTGTCATGTTGAACTTGTACTTTCTTTGAAGAGTCGAATTGAAACATTGGCCTAGCAGATTCTTCATTCAATTCAGTAGACACAGAGCTTCTGGAAGGTCCAGTTGAAAAATATAGCTTATTATCAGCCTTTGGAAGTTTCTTTTGACTTTGTGACAGCAAGCTCTCACCTTTTGAATCCTCATCTTCATCTTCATCTTCATTAATAGTTCTCTTTCTAATGTTCTTGTATTTGGAAGGCTTTCTAAAAAAATTGCACACTGCCCATCATGGCAAAGTTAAACAGTAGTACAAGGGGAGTGAGGGCAAACAACAATCAAAGGAATTTAAATATCAAAATGGGAATTTAAAAAGAAAGAGACATACCTTGTTCAGGCTGTTGAGGTTCATCTGAATTTGACATGATCTGAATGAAAGGGTGAAACTTCACACCAACAATGGACCAAAAAAATGAACCTGAAATAGAAACTAAAAGCAAATTAACATCAGTTTTCCTAGAAGAAGCACATTCTTTTATTCTGCAAAAATTGCTAAATAAACCAAAGTATAAAGCTGATATGCACTTTATTCTTGCACAAATAACACTCTTATTGCACAAAAGAAGATGGGTTAGTCATCTTTGAGAAATAGATGGTTTCCACAAAGATATTAAAATAAAAAAATCAAAAAATAAAGTCCTGAAGGCAGAAAATTTTACACAATATGTTTTCAGAAGTTAAAAAAGTATGAAAATTAATTACTTAGCAATCCCTTTCCATGCCCAAGTGTATCATTATATATCTCAGATTTGCTCCAAATGTCAGCCTTGGGACAATATACATTTAAAGGACCTCTCTCTTCAATGAGACAAAAACTCTAGGCATACACGAGTATATTCTACCAAAATATTGTATAATGCACTTTATTTTGTTTTCCTGATTTGCACTGTAACCGTCATAGAGATTCCCAAGGAGTCAAAGTCCCAGGTTCACTTTACAGCTGATTGAAAAAAGATATAGAAAACTATATCCATATAAGAAATTTAAGAGCTTTCTAAAAATATGTAGTTCTGTGATCCTATGTGCTACTGGTGACCACATTTTTTCCAGAACCATTAGAACTCAAACACACAGAGATTATGAGAAATGAACAGTATCTTTTAAGAATTTATAAGCTTCCGTGCTCAATTTTAAGTAAAATGAAGTACTGGAGTTTGATCACGAATATGCATGCCATACTTAGAAAAGTAGGTCATGTCTACATATGTGACCTCTAACATAATATTTAATAATGTGATGGTTTATGCAATATATTGCAACCATCAAAGGAAATGTAGGACCACAAAGTCAACATTGAAACATTATTAATATTCCATATCAAAAGGTCCTGCATCATGGAACTACTGGATATTCACTTGCTGCCTTGTTTTTAGCATTATACTAACAATTAACATGTAACCACCTCATCACGGAAGTGCAGTATTGGCAGAAAAATTGGGCCTTTATATTATCTACAAATAAGCAGACAAAAAGAAAGAAAAAAGCAACTTCAGTTTAATGACGCCTAGAGGAATTCTTGAATGTGTGGACTATAGGTAGCTGATAAAGATTGATGATTCCTTGCTGATTTTGGGCACTAAATCATATGGTGAAGGAGCTCCTGGAAAGCATGGCATAGACAGACAGCTTAATTTTATATTTTTGTAAAGCAAATCTAATATTTTTGATATAAGCCAAGCACTATCAAATGGAAACAAAAAAGAAAACTAAAAAACAAACACTTTCTAAGGTTTTTGAAACTCAATTAGCTACCATATTGTCTTTGATGCTTGATGCCATTTGACAAATTCAATGCCAAAATGCAAAAGGGAAGACTTTATGCTATCAAGGGCTGGAACAAATATCAAAGGTCAATGTTCTTACCACATGGATCCAAGACAAAGAGAATGGTAGAAACGAAACGAAGCTTCCCAAGGTTGAAGAGAAGAGGAGATAAGTCAAGCACTTTATTTTTCTATGTCATTTATAAAGCCCAGGTAGGAAGCTTGTCTAAGACTCTATTTGCTAGCAATGCCAAATGTCATGAACAGCTCCCAATCCAATGATGGAGAAAAGAGTAAAATAAATTTCACTGAGGCAACTGTGCATTTTCATAGTAGAACTTGGGAGGTCAAGCTATCCCAGCTTAAACACAATTCTATTGGAATTCACATGCAACTACATTTGATAAACAGAAAGTTTTTGATGCCTTCCCAAGTTTGAACTCAGAACAGCACATGCCATAACATTCAAGACTGCAACAAGGTAAAGCCCAATAATCTTGTCAAGCTTCGTCCATCCCTTAGCAATTGTCGGACAAGATGTATGCTATTGTCTTTCAAAAAAAAAATCATCAACCTTTAGAAAGTTCAAGGCCCATAAATTTTGAACCTCACTGGTAAGGAACTCAGGTCTAAATGTGCATCTCCATTTAATTCTCAAGCTTTGAACATCTCTTAGCAATTGACTTACAACATATTCTTCTTTCTTCTCATTCTTCTTCTTCTTCTTCTTGTTTTTTCATTTTAAGAAAAAAAAAAAAAACACAGCAATGTATAGAATCTATTGGCCTACGTAAATTTAAGCATCTAAAGTTAAAATTTCAACAAAAACTGATCATAAGCAATCAACCCATTAGGTTAAATTCTTTGAAATCCAATCCTACCAAAAAACCACAAAGATTTAAAGCAAGAAGGAAAAAAAAAAAAACAGAATAGAAACACCACCATACATTTAGACAAAAAGATTACATTACATAATGAGAATGTATAAAACAAAAAAAAAAAGAATGGAAAAGGGAAATTGAAAGAACCTGGGGGAGAGAGGATTGACAGCGAATTCAAGTAATAAAAGGAACTCCTCCGCGGAGTTGATATCTCTTGTAGAGAAATTAAAGCACCAAAAAACACCCAATTACCAAATCGAAGCCATCCTCGTGTTGGGTCCAGATGAGCGATCGAGCAGAGACTGCCGAAAGATCAAGAGAAAGAAGTAGAAAGGAAATAGGCAGAAACTTCCAGATGACTGACTATACGTCGAGCACGCCTAGGGTCATATATATATATATTTGGAAGAACGAAACCCTTAACAACGTCTCGTTGAATTTTATTTTTTATTTTTCTATTAATATATTTAATTATTAATTTTAATCCAAATAATAATAAAAAAAAACAAATTAAGACCACTTCATAAAAACTCATAAACTGCTCAAAATTATCTATTTTGCATAAATAAAATATGTATAAAATACAATATTTTATCGATTGAAAATTAATATATTCATTTTATTTTAGTGAAATAAGTTCAGGCACACCGGCCAATGTCTCGCTTGAATCAAGATTTATTGGATTGTTTTTTCTTTTATTTGCAATTGTACATATTCAATAATAAATTTTTGTCTAAATTATTTTATTTCTTTCATCAACTAATGGACAAAAGCTAGGTTTCTAAGATAATTCCATGCAGATTATATTTCTTGGTATCCACAGTTATGGGGTATATTAATCGAATTTCAACCTTTGAATTGTTCAGTCTTGGCTTTTTTTTTTTTTCTTTTCATTTCTTTTTTGCATGCTCCCTTTGATGGATGGCCATTTTTTTTACAATATTTTAGTTATGTGTATTCTAAAATAGAAAAATCAATTCTACAAAAATATACTCTTAAATTCTTCAAAAGCGATAAAAAAATCAATAGATTTCATTTTTGATCTTTTTTTCCCTATTGAAAAATGGATAAACTCTGGTTATTTACAGGTTTAATATTCATTTATAAAAATAAAAAACAAAATTTATTGTAAAAAATTACTATTAAATGTTAAATTTTTAATAAATATATTATTATAATTATTAATATTTTATATTTAAAATTTAAATATTTTTATCTAAATAATATTGTAAATGATATATTTAAATTTATAAAAAATAAAAATCATTAATACAATTAGACAATTTACCTCTACTTAATTAAACTAATTTCTTAAATCATAATCATATATTTTTAGATATAATTTTCGTATGTATTAGAAAGAGAGAAAACTAATTATATATATAATTGTATAATCTAAATTAAGTATGTTTTCAAATTAAATTCAAGATTATACTTTTTAATTTCCCTTATAATTTCACCGTGGTGCCTTAATATGGTAAACTATTTAGTATGAGTAATGCTTTATTTATTCAAAAACCTCCCTTTTATATATTACAACACTTATAATTTACTATTGAAAACTTATAAGATATATTAATTTCATAATGGTCTATAATAATGTTTCATAGAAACTTTTATGTTAATTTTAAAATAGTAATGTACACATAAGTATGAGATAATGGAAAATACATAATATATGTCAGAAATGTATTGGTGAGTTTAAAGTATTACTACATCATACATTATCAATTATTATTAATTCAAATAAAATTCATTCTAAAAATAAATTTTTTAATAATGTTAGTTTTAAATTTTCATATTGATTTATTATCATAAGATCAGATAATTCTTTATAGACACTCTTTTATTTCTAAATCTTCTCCTTAATGAAAAAAAAAATAATTCATATTAAATTTAGTACATTTAAGTATTTGTCATTCTTAAAGAAAAATAATATTGTAAAATTATTATATAAATTTTTAGTAATTTGATAATGATATCAATAACTTTAAGTGCTGAAATAAAGTTTAGGAGTCATAACATATAAATTATAATTTTAGATCATACCACAAACTTTACTTTTAAATGGATAAAGTGATAATGCTTAGTTTTCTATTTCTTCACTAAATTACTCTTTCTCTTAATAGGAATAGATAATTAAAAATAGTTTTTTGCTATTAATGCATGTAATAAAGTCTAAATTTAAATATCTTATAAGTTTTAAATGATTAATTTTTGTATACTGTTGTTCCCACAGTCTTGTAACTAGGTTTAAGTGTGTAAGAAAGTAAAGCTACATATAAGGGCAAGAAGTTAAAAGCTATATGGAAGGATAATATAGTAAATTTATCACAAGTAAGCCCTATTAGGGTTTCACAAAAGAGAATATATAAAGACCTTGGAAGACAAAATTAGTGAACAGTAACCGTCGTTGAAAGAAAAAGAGATACCGATGTCAACATGGAAATCAACTATAGAGAGAGAGAGAGAGAGAAGACGATTGACAGCTGAGCTGAACAAAGAGAAAGATCATTGGCCAAAACACAAGAGAGGAAAACACAGCCGTTGGAAAAGAGAGAAACTCGACAGCCAGGCTAGAGGAGTCGATGGGAAGGAGAGAAAAAGAAACCCAATGGCAGAATAAAGGTGAACGGCCAAAGAAGAGTGAACGGCTGGATGATAAGAGAGAGAAAAATTTGACGGTAAGAGAGAGAAATCTAGTAGGACAGCAAGAGAGAGATGGACGAAGAGAGAGACACCACTAAAAGAGTAGATAACAGATCTGGGACGGCGTGAGACCAACAAACAACACAACAAGAAGAGAACTATAAAACGGACGAAAAGAAACTTACCATCGGCAAAAGGAGGGAGAAACCTGACAGTCTATGAACAGTAACCAACAGTAAAGGAAGAAAATCTGATACGGCCAAAAGAGGTGTGAAACGGATAGGTAAGGGCAGGCCGTGAAACAGTAAAGACATGAGACAAGGAGACAGGGGAGACAGTGAAATGGTGAAAGCAGGAATTGTATGAAACAACGTAAAGAAGGAATTTGGCAAAGCATTGAAAGAACTCAATGTATTTTCAGATTTCTTCAAGAGAGATAAGAGAGCATTGTGGTGAAATTCTAAGCAGCAGTGGAGTAGCCTTTCAATTCAACAAAGGCAAGAAAAGCTACAAGAAGGGTAGACACAGTAAATGACACTCTTTGTATTATACTCATTTAGCAATTACAATATTGAAAGGAGTAGAGAATTAAGACATCCATTGTAACTAGAATTCTCAAGTATAGTGGATAGTCTCGGTAAGGGAGAGTCCATACCACCGTGGATGTATGTCACGTTGATGGAACCATGTAAATCTCGTGTGTCCTTAATTTGCTTTATGTTCTATGTTTTGAATTGAGTTGTGAATGCAATTAAAGTATCAGCCAACCCAGAACCTATTTCCTTAATTGTCTATTAGGTAAGGTGTTTGAAAGGTGACTTTAGGGACTATTGTGATTAGTAGGTAGTAATAGATCTACCTTAGTCGAGTCTGAGAAAGAGTTCATTTTCAAGAAGAGGTTGAAGTTGTTCACTTACTTGCGAATTACAAATTATGGTGATATTGATTCACCCCCTTCTTAGTATCACAAACTAGTAGATCTTAGGAAGAAGTCGGGAACTTCAATTGGTATCAAAGAATTGGTTCACCATTTTGAAACTTAACAGCTTGGTGTACTAGTTTGAAAGGATCTAGAAGTTTGACATGTTTAGTATACTGAGAATGGAAGTTGGTACCAGCATTAGCACCACTTATAGCAAGAAGGTTCCAATCTTCAACGGAACTTCAATGGAACCAACTACTATATGTGGAGAGTAAGAATGCAAGTGGTATTTGCAACTATAGGCATGAATGTAGTGAAATGTGTACAGGAGGTTTTGTAGCTCCGAAAGAAAGTAAAGACCTAACCCCTAAAGAGTTAAGACAGTTTAAGATAAATAGGAAGGCCTCAAATGTCATCATTTCAGCATTGACAGATGTTGATTATGCTAAAGTTATGGATTGCAAATTTGCCAAGGAGATATGGGATAGATTGCAGAAAATCTATGAAGGTGATGCCAAAATGAAAGAGGCTAAGCTTCAAGTGTTCAAGGAGAGATATGAATTCCTCAAAATGCAGAAGAATGAGATAGTCCAAGAGTTTTTCACCAGGGTTATTGATACTGTAAATGACCTTAGAAGTCATGGGAAGAACAAGAAGGACTTATCTATTGTGAAGAAAATTCTGACAATTCTGCTTGAGAGGTTTGCCTTAAAGGTAGCAGCCATGGAGGAGAGTAAAGATCTCAATTCTATGTCTCTGCATGATCTCAAGTGCAATTTCATTGCATATGAGATGAGAATAAAGTCAACTGAGAGCTCCTCAACGTCAAAGGTATCAAAGCAGCTTTCAAAGCTATGAAGCACTTGATTATAAAGGAAGAGGAAGAATCATCCAGTGAAGATGATGATGATGAGGAGGAAGAAAGTGAAGGTAAAGTGTTGGAATACTTCACAAGGAAGTTTAAAAAGGGGTCTAAGAATGGAAAAGGATAGTTGTCCTTGAGATGTTATCATTGTGGGCAGACTGGACACTTTGCTTCTCAGTGCAAAGTGAAACTTGATGATAAAGATGAGGATGGTGATAATGAGCTAAATTCAAAATGGAGAAGACAATCATTCAAATCAAAGAAGTCTAGCAAGAAAACTGCCAACCCACAGAATAAGAAGAGAGGCTCATTCAAGAGTTATGTGAGTTAGATAAAAAAGCTGATAAGGAGGAAGATGAAGAATCATCAGATGAGCATGCCTTTATGACATTAGCTAAAGGTGGTAGTTCAACCTCTGAAGAGGAAAAGGAGGTTGATGAAGAAGAGCCAAATCTTGAAACTGAGCTAGAAGCAGCTTCAAAGAAGATAATCAGAAGGGGCAGAATCATAAAAAGGTTGGGCCTATATAAAACAAGTTGAAGTAAAGTTTGAGGAAGCTGAAAGTTAAAAGGATGAAATAAGGGCTGAGTATATTGACTTAAAGAGAAGATTGGAGGAACATATCAAAATATGTGAAGACCTTATAATAGAGCTTGGATCAAGGGCTTCAAAAATTGAAAAAATGGAGAAAGAGTTGTTAACACTTCAGTAACAACTCAAAAGTTGCAAAGAGAACTTGCAGAAACTTGAAATGATAGGAGAAACAAGTTTTGCAAAAAGAGAGAAGAATGTAGAGAAAGTGCAGTAATCTGAGGCTGCATTGGCTAAAGAAAATAAGAATGTGCCACAGAAGTTGAAAGAGAAGGTTGTGACTCAAAAGAAGATAGTTGAGAATAAAGAAGATCTAAAGAAGCAACCTAGGGTGGCAAACAAGAAGGAAGAAAAGAAAGTCAGCCAGCAAAGGGCTACAACTGAATAGAAGAAGGAGAAGAAGGTGACTGAAATGAAAGTCACACAAGTAAAGAAGCCAGCTACTTTTCTTACACAGCAAGTGATATATAAAAGAAGACAAGTTGTGATTAAACCCAAGAAGAGGCAGTTTCAAGGTCATTACCTTTATTTTGGGGTTTGGGGTCATAAGACAAGTAACTATTGGTGGAAAAGGCCAGTATATGTCTCCAACTTGAGAAGATATGATGTTGTATCTAAGGGGAGACAATACAAAATTCAAAGGAGAACACCTGTCGTGAGTTCTTGCACATGTTATAAAAAGCAAGGACACATTGACAAGGAGTGTTGGTGGAAGCCCAAACCAATGGTTTCAAAGAACAAGTTTGCTGTATTGGCAGACTTAGAATAGTGTGGAAGGTGTGGGCAGGATGGTCATAATGCCAAGAGATGCATGACACTTCTCCCTGAGCAAGAGAAGGCATTCAATGGCATAGTAAAAACAAGTGATATAGTCAAAGCTAAGAAAAAGGAGAAAGTTATCTTCCAGCCAATTCAAAAAGAGGAATATAGAGCAAAAAGGGAGGTGTCTAATATAGCTGAAATTATAGTAAAGGCTAATTGCAAAGATAAGCAATGGATCCTTGACAGTGGATGCATTTCACACATGACAGAATACCAGAGTAAATTGTCAAAGTTAAACAAGTCAAGAGAAGGCAGAGTTAAGTTTAGCAATGATGATTCACTCAACATCAATAATTAGGAGTTAGTAAACATAGGAAGAGGAAAGCTAAAAGATATTTTGCATGTTGAAGGACTTAATACAATCTAGCATTTGTCAACAAACTATGCAATGAAGACCATAAGGTAATAAAGTTGTATATACTTTTTGAGCATACTGATTCATCCCCCTCTCAGTATCACAAACTAGTAGATCCCAGGGAGAAGTCGGGAATTTCATATACATTAATATATAATTCTTTATTTTTTTTAGGTACCTTAATACTTTATTTACAACTTTTAGTGATTCATTATAAAATTACTTTTATATTTGCTCAAAATCTTTATTGCAAATTTGATATCCATTGTAATATAAGCTAGTAAATACATCAAATTACTAATAACAAAGACATATAAAGTTGATTTCATTTCTTTACTTTCTATATCATTCTTAAAATATTGCATGGTATTGAGTTTATTACTTTCTATATGAGCATAATCTTAGGTGAACACATACTAATATTAAATTTCTTTATAATTTTCTTGGCATTTATTCTAAAACAATCCTTATCAATTGTAATCTAGAATGAAATGTGTCTATTATTATCTTGGTAACACAAAATGTCTTTCTTATATCTTTATTATAAAACTCTTTTAAAGCAAGTCTTAAATCTTATATGATATATTTAAAATATTAATAATATCATTAACACATAAGATTGTAAACTTACTTCTATTGATTTTTTGATATATACATCAATCAATAATGTTTTTTCTTGAATCCAAAAGTATCATAATGTCATTGAACTTAATATATCATTATAGGAAACTTATTTCAATCCATGTCTTGACCTCCTTAGTTTACACATTATTTAATCTTTACAAGAACCTTTAGGTTAATCAATGTAAATTTTCCTTTTGACATTTCTATTAAGAAAAATGGTTTTTACATATATTTGATACAACTTTAAATCATATTAGACCATCAATATCATAATTGTCTTTAATTTATATTTTTTATGATATATGAAAATAAAACTAGATCCTTCTTAATTTTATATCAAAATCTTAATTTTTACAAAAAAAAGAAACCATATAATCATTTGAAATAATTGATCTTCTTTTACTTTGAGATCTTCTTTATGTTATCTCTTATGGTTTATTTACATTAGTTAGTTGTGAGTTAGTTCTTTCAGAGATTATTTCTTAATCCAAATATTTTTTAATTTCTTGAAGAGCATTTGGTGTTGTAATGGACAAAAAACCTATTATGGATAATGAAAAATTTATCCTAATTTCTTTTACATCCATATTTTGATATTCATTACTTCCAATAACTTCACTATTCTTAATAAAATTTATATTACTAGTTTCTGCAATTATTAAACAATAGTTATATACCCTTTAAACTTTTTTAGTTAACTAATAAAGTAACCATTGATTGTTTAATAATGTAATTTCCCTTTTTTATAGATTATTACTTTTGCTAGGCAATCCCAAATATTTAAGTGTCTTAAATTAAGTTTCTTTCTTGTCTATAATTTAATAAAAATATTTTAAACTACCTTAATAGGAATCCTATTTAACAAATAGTTTGCAAGTTTAAGTACATACATCAATAAAGATTTTGGATAACAAGGAGTTATTCATTTGCTCTTAACCATATTTGTTAATGTTTAAGTATATCTTTTTTTACACCTTTTACTAAGGTGTATTTAGCATAATTTATCATACATTTATATCATAATTTTCAAAGAATTTTATAAATGGACTTAAATACTACTTGAAATCCTTATATTTTTTATAATATTCATTACCTTTATTAGATTTTACAATTTTTATCTTTTATAAGCTTATTTATATAAACTTTAAAGATATCTAATAATTAAGATTTTCATGAAACAAATGGATATAATTATTATATAAAAAACATCTATAAAGGTGATGAAATATAATTCATTATTATAAGTTAAAGTGTTGAAAGATCTATAAACATTAATATGTATAATTTCAAAAAGTTGAGTGTTATTTGTCGCTTCTTTTATATTATGTTTGGTTTATTTATATTTAATGTAATCCATATACGTTATGAGACCAACAAAATTTATATTTGAAATTTCATTATTGACCAATTTTACTGATTCTTAGGATATATATAATCCCAACATTTATGTTACAAATAAATAAATTTTCTTTTATTATGTTATACTTAGTGTTAATATTATGATGCATGATAAATAGGAATTTTTATAACCTTTATCATGTTTTAATTAACATAAAATATTAATAAGAATGCATTAAGAAAACTATTTGTATTCTTACATCAATTTAAATAATCAAATCATCATTATGAATGCATACATAATAACCTAGAATAATGTCATAAGTATTATAAGAAATTTTAATTAAATTTAATTTGGAAAATATTAAGGTATTTAATTTATTTTTCTTTTTCAAATTAAACCTTATATTTGAGGTAATCTTTTTAATAGTGCCCAACTTTCTTTACCAAAGTGACACTTATCATCCTTTGTTCTCTTTTTTTCAATTTAAATAACATGAGTAGTTTTTTTTAATTGGCTAATTTTCATTTTTATTCTTTTCTTAACTTTCTTAATTGTAAAATTAATTAAGTAATTTACTTAATTTTTCTTTTTCATTTTTCTTGAATGAACATATTGGTTAGTTCATTAACTTTTCAAATTTTTCTTTATAATATTTTAATGAATTTGAAATAACTCCACTCAAGAGGTAGTAACTTTAGAATCCTAAGGTCTTAATTTTACTACAAAATTATTCATTTTAATAACATGCTTTTACATAGTTTATGACCTAATAAACTTTATGGTCATGAGGTTTGTAATAAAAACATTATTGATTGACTTATCCATTAAATGGAACTATTTTTTTTACAAATTTTAAATATTTTTTTATACTTTTTGTTTATGAAGTAGTTTATTTTAATGTTTTTGTTAATAATCACTTTTATAAACATAAGGTTTAACCTATTATTTTATTCTTAAATTTATAATATAATTTTTATTTCTTAATACTTGAATTAGTAATAGTAATAAGTTTATTCACTAATAGTACAAGTTAAAATTTATAAATAAATAAATATTTATTTGTCTATGTCATTTAAATAAGTTTAATTATTGAACAGAATAACATTTGAAACATGTAAGTGAATTATAACAACTATATAATCATAAAGGACCATAACTAATTATAAATTGAATAAAACAATTAGAGTATATTGTAGTTTTCTTTTAAGAAATTCTACAATATATTATCATAAGTATTACCATTAAATTCAATAAGTAATTAAATATTTTTTAATCAAATATTCGATATCTTTGGATAACAAATATATTTAATTAAAATACTAATTTACCTTAATTATGTTCTCAATCATGGAATAATAATTTGTATTTGGATAAATTCTAAAGTTCTAATAATTAAAATGACAATTTATCTAATCATTTTTCATTCATGGGTATTTCAATAAAAACATGGATAAACAACTTATTGATGCAAGTCATTAAATATACTAGTTTAACCACTTTAACGAGTAATATATTATAATAATAATGCACACACATTGATTTAAACATTTTAGTTTGGTTATTTTATAATAATCAAACTAGAACTATAATATTTGTATAAAGTTAAACATAATTGTTTAGTCACTGTGGTGATTAACAAATTATAATCTTAATACATGCATATAAAAATACAATTTAATATTTATTAACAATAAATATCACAATATTCAAGCCCATAAGTTTGTCACCAACACACAGTCTATATTTATTTAAACTAAAATTATAATTATATAACATAGTGTATATACAATATTACAATTTTTTAACGTAAAATGTGACTGGACTTTAAATAGTGAAATAAAGAATTAACATTTCCTTAAACATAAATAATTATCATTCATTATATGACATCTAAAAAATATATTATAATCAAAACAAACAAAATATAAATACTTTTTAAAGTTTATATATCTCAAAATTTTCATATTAGTTTTCAAAACTACTTCAACATAAGTAAAGCAAGGAAAGACAAGAAATACCTTATACGCCTCCTTATCAGATAAAGAATTCACCAAGATAATGAGATGCAACACAACTAAACAAATCTAGGACAAACTAAAGAACATATATGAAGGAGACAAGGTTGTGAAAGAAGCCACGCTATAAATCTAGATTAGCAAAATTGAAGACATAAAGATGCAAAATGATAACACTATGGATGCATTTTTCACAAAAGTCCATGAAATTGTGTGCTCCATTAGAGGCTATGGAGAGGAGATCTATGATGCCATTATAGAAGGAAAATACTCAGAACCTTGCTAGAAGCCTATAACACAAAAATCTTTTCTATAGAATAAGATCTATATAGGTTGCCCTTAGATGACTTGCTCAGCATATTGATGGCTTATAAAATTAGAATAGCCCCAATGAAGAAAGAAAAGAAGTTTAAGGCAATGAAGAAATTAAAAATTAAAGATCTAAGGTAGAGAAGGAGTTGGCTTTCAAGGTAAGGAAGAAAACGAAAATTAAAGACCAAGAAAAGGAGTTTGAAAATAGCTCTAAAAAAGAAGATGGTGATTTTAAGTTAGATGAAGTCACGACATACATCACTAGAAACTTAAAGAAAAGAAAAGGGAAATATAAGGGAAAAATTACCCTTGAATTACTTCAGGTGTGGAGCAATTAGGCACTTTGCTATGGATTGTCTAAAAGGAAGAAAAGCCAATAGTGAGGATGATGTTGAGTTGGCCCTAAGGAGAAAGATAAAGCAATCCAACTACTCCAAAGATAAAAATTCAGGTGCAAAGGGGAAAAAGAAATTCTTCATATCCAAAAGAAGAAATTTCTTGAGCAAGTGGGAGGAAGAAGAATTTGAAAAAGAAAGTGATGATGATTCTGATGATGAGGCTACAAAGGATGTGTTGGTTGCTTAAGTAAATGATGACTAAGAATCTTCAAGTGAGGAGGAATCAACAGAAGAAGAACAGGATGAGTGGTTGCAACAACTTAAGAATAAGTTGAGAGGTCATTTGCACAAAAACAGCAAGGAAAAAGAGGTAATTCATCTTAAGAAATTGTGTGAAAATTCTTCTGTTGATGAATCTAATCTCTAGGTGAAGATAAAGGAGTTTGAAGCAAAAGAGAAGGAGTACTTAAAGAGAATTGAAGAGTTGAGTGTACTTGAGGCAAAGCATGGCAAGATACACAAAGACCTTGATGCTAAGGTGATTGCATAAGAGCAAGAGATGCTGATTTTGTAAGCCAAGCTTCACAAGGTCAAGTCCGAGTTAAAGAAGCATGAAGAAAGCTTTATGCAGGCCATGGAAGTGGAAGGAGAGTCATCATTAGCAAGTACCATTAAAAAGGATGCTATCAGAAAGTTGGAGGAGTATTTAAGCAATCAAAGACCTCATTCTATGTGAAAGAAAGGACTTGGCTAGATTAAGAAGCCAAGTGAGAAGGTAAAAGAAAAGAAGAAGATTATGTTTATGCCTAAAAGCAAGCATAATGATGTGATGGAGAAGAAAGACCAACCTAAGTTAAAATGGCTAAGAAAAGACATGATGAAGACTCCCATTTAATGGAGATAGACTGTTAAAGATGTAGAAAAGGCTGTCATACTAATTGCTAAAGAAAGGAGACATGAACTTAGTAAAAGAAATAAATCCAAGTTTAAAGCATTTTGTTGGAGTTGTGGTAAGTATAGGCACAAGGTAAATGTGTGTTAGAGCAATAGGCCAAGAATGAAGAGAAATGTGAGGCAAGAGTCTAAGGGTAGACTTTATCAAGAAAGGAGGCAGCCTCACATAGACAAAAGTCATATTCCATTGAGAAACAAGTTTAATTTATTGGGAGAGATCTATAGAAGATATGAAAAAGTTGGACATGCTGCTAAAAATTGCTTAACATTACTGCCTAGTCAAAGAATGCAAAGGAGAACATGCCAACCATTGTTGCTTGATCAAGGAATGCAAAGGAGAACACCTACACAAGCTTTACAATTTGGCTAAAGAAGAAGAAGAGGAAGAGAAATGTCTATGGTTATAGAAGTAGCCTTAAAAGCTTATAAGAAAGAAAAGCCATAGATCCTAGATAGTGGTTGCTCTTCGCACATGACAAGAGACTCCAAGATGTTAAAGGGAGTAGCCAAATATGATGGAGGGTCAGTCAAATTTGGCAATGATGGTGCCTTAAAGATTTAAGGAATTGGTGTTGTTAAAATTGGTGTGAGAAAGTTGAAATCGAAGAAAGTACTTTATGTTGAAGGGCTAAAACACAATCTAATCAGTGTAAGCTGACTTTGTGATGATGGACATGAAGTTACTTTCAATAAGAGCGGCTACATAGTAAAGAGACTGTAAGTTGGTGTCATCCTTACTAAAGGTGAAAGAATACATAGAAACTTGTACCAAGTTTCTAAAGGCATAAACACATGCTACATAAGCATTAAAGATGAAAACTTATTATAGCATAGAAGATTAGGACATCTTGGACAAAAGGGGCTGAACAAGCTATCCAGAAATGAAGCTAGGAGAGATGTACCCAAGTTGAGAAGAGAAAGATATGTAATTTGCAACACGTGTCAAAAGGGGAAGACGGTGAATGCCCCACACAAAAATGTGGAGATCCAAATGAAAAAGCCATTGGAGGTCATCTACTCAGATATCTATGGGCTGATGAGACAAAGATCAATCAAGGGTGATAAGTACTTCATTTCCTTTATTGATGATTTTACAAAAATGACTTGCATTATGTTCTTAAAACATAAATCAAAAGCTCTCCATAATTTCAAGAGCTATAAGAGACTGGCTAAAAACTAGTTGGGGAGAAAAATTAAAAGGCTCAAGATAGACAATGGGCCAAATTACACATGTGGAGAATTTGAAGAATATTTAGAGAAACATGGAGTGAAACATGAATATGCTAGTCCTTACACACCCCAACAAAATGGAGTGGCTAAAAGGAAGAACAAAAGCCTAGTGGAGATGGCAAAAACCATGTTAGATAAGCATGCTACATCACATAGCTTCTAGAGAGAGGCTATCATTACTGTAACTCAGGTTTAAAATAGATGCCTAATAAGACCATACCTATGAGTTGTGGTATAGTAAGAAGCCAACTATAAAACACTTTAAAGTGTTTTGGGATCCCTTATCTTATTAAAGTTAAAGGTAAGTATCTCAAAAAATTTGATGGGAAGGCTGATGAAGGTATATTCTTGGGCTATGTACCAAATGGAAGAGGCTTCAAATGCTATAACAAAAGGTTACTGAAAATGGTGGACAACTTTGATGTTAAAGTGATTAAAGATCGTGTTACAATGCAATCACAACATATGGAAGCTGAAGATGCCATGTATGACAATCAAAGAGAGTTTTATAGTGATGAATTTGAGGTTGTCTAGCATGAGAAAGACATTGATTCTCAAGTTACAAGTGATGAAGAAGAAGAATCAAGACATTTCCAAACTCATAAAAGAGTGAGAGCTGAAGTTAAGGCCAAAAACATTATTAGTAAGAAAAAGGACTCTGTGCAAACTAGAAGAAGACTAAGGCACAATGAACAAACCTTATTGATTTCTAAGGTTGAACCCAAGTTTGTGGAAGAAGCATTAAAGCACAAGAAATGGGTGAGTGCTATGAATGAAGAGCTTAATCAAATTGAAAAGAATAATACTTGGTGTTTAGTCTCTAGACCTAAAGGGAAAAACATCATTGAAACCAATTGCGTGTTCAGAAATAAGCTCAATGAAAAAGGTGAGGTGGTAAGAAACAAAGCAAGACTTGTCTGCAAAGGCTACTTATAAGTAGAAGGTGTTGACTTTGAAGAGACCTTTGCTCTAGTGGCCATTGTTGCTCAAAGGAACTACAGAGTTTATTAGATGGATGTAAAGTCTGCATTCCTAAATGGAAGCTTGAAGAAAAGGTATTTATTGAATAGCTTGATGGTTTTATACTTGATCATAATGGATTAATTGTATGCAAATTGAATAAGGCTTTATATGACTTAAAACAAGCTCTAAAAGCATGGTATTCAAAGCTGGATACATGCCTTAAGAACATAAAGTTTAGAAAAATGAATATGGATAACAACCTATATATTAAAGAAGACAACTAGGGCTAGTTAATTATTATGGTCTACATTAATGACATAATCTTTGCTGTATAAAAGGAAGCCCTGTGCACTACCTTTGCTGAATAGATGAAGAAGAAGTTCGAGATGTCCATGCTTGGTGAAATGAAATCTTTCTTTCCCAAGAAAAGTATGCTTGTGAGCTATTGAAAAGGTTTGGGATGGAGAATTCTAAAGAAGTAAGCACTCCCATCATAGTTGGAATAAATTTAAGCAAAGATAAAGAAGGCAACATGGTTGATTAGAAGGAATACAAGAAGTTGATTGAAAGTTTACTGTATTTGATGACATCTAAGCTTGATATTGTTTTTACTATAACCCTTTGTGCTAGATTTCAAAGTGACCCTATGGAGTCCTATCTCGTGGCGGCTAAAAGAATTCTCAAGTATATGAAGGGCACAACTAATTATGGGCTACTTTATGATATAAGTGAACAACTTAATCTATATAGATTTACAAATGTGGATTGGGTTGGAAATTGTGATGACAAAAGTTCAACGTCTGGTGGTGCATTTTATTTAGGTAGTAGATGTGTTTCATGGCATAGCAAAAAGCAAAATTTAATAACTCTAATTTCTATAGAGGTTGAATATGTGGCTGTGACTTAGGCTTATACTTAACTGCTGTGGATGAAATAACAACTTGGAGATATAAAGGTGGATGTATAACTACCATTGTTGATTAGCTATGACAACCAGAGTGCCATCAATTTGTAAAAGAATCCTGTCCAACACTTCCAAACTAAACTCATTGAAATCAAGTACCACTTCATTAAAGAAAAGGTGGAGAAAAATGAAGTAAAGGTAGAGTATGTGCCTACTTTGGAGCAAGTTATCGATATATTCACCATACCTTTATCAAGAGAGATGTTCCAAAAGTTAAGGTTGATCCTATGTGTTTAGCCAACTCCTCGAGGTTGAGGTATTTGCTAACCTCTCTTCCCTTCCCTTTACTATTATTCTTTGGATTTGTTCTCAAAGGGGGAGATATTTTGCATAAATCCAAGATATGGTATACTGATAAAAAGGGGGAGAAGCTTGATGGATAAAAGGGGAGAAGTAGACAAGGGGAGTAGCAAGTGATGCAAGTTTTAGGGGGAGCCAAATGACTTTATGTAGGGAATGTTGTACATGGTTAGATTTAATATGTTGGTTAGATTTAAAGTGTTGCCAACAAATCCAAAGAGGGAGATTGTTAGGCCCATCTTTGATGGCTAGTGTTGGATTTGTTGTCAACACCATCTCATATGGTTATATGTGTTGATTTGATGTTATGATACTATTAAGATGTAATAAGGTCATTGCAAGAAATTGGTGATGATAGGTCAACCCTGGCATTGAGGAGTTAATGTTGACCATGACCTTAAATTTTAGGAAGTTAATGTTGACCATTGACTTTAAATTTTAATAATCAAATTAGGCCGTTGATGGTAGGGCAACATATGGGAATTAATGATGACCATTGATGATCATGTAGCTCAAATTCTAAGGCTTTATAAATACCCTTAAGTGTCTTGCAAAAATAAAATGAAGGGCTACAAAAAATTAGGTGAATGACAAAGAGGAGGCAGCCACCAAGTAAGGCAGCTGACCAAGGAGAAAAAGAAAGTAAGTAAGGCAACTAACTAAGGAAAGAGTAGTAGCCACTAAGGAAAGAAGGCAAGGTAGCCGACCAAGCAGTAGCGGCATGAGAAATAGCTATAGCATGCGAGGAAAGCAGCAGTGGCGCGAGAAATCTGCTACAGTGCATAGGGGGAGCAATTACGTGTGTGGATAGTAGTAGCAGCACAAGTAGATAGTAGACATAACACATGCGGATAGTAGGAATAATGGGTGCAGATAGCAGGCACAAAGCATATGGATAGCAAGCATAAAGAGTGCGAACAATAGGTGCATAGCATACACGTATAATAGGCGCAGAGAGCATGAACACCAGCCATAGTGCACGTAGACAACAGGCGCATAGAGTGTGGGCAGCAAGCATAACTTGTGCAGACAGCAAGTACAGCACGCATGGACAGCAGGCATAGAGTGTGTGGATAGCAACAACTACATGTAGAGACAACATTTATAGTGCACACAAACAGTAGTAGACAGACGTGGCAGCGTGTACAGATAGCATTAGCAATTCACATGGATAACAGCAGCAGCGTGTATGAACAGCATTAGTGGAGCGTGTGGAAAGTAGCGGTAGTGCATAGGTGGCACTGGCAATGAGTGAGATAACATTGGTAGGAAAGGAAAGAGAAGATCCATATTCTATTTTAGCAGATTGTACACATTGAGCGATTGTTCTCCAGGAAAGGTTTTTCCATAAACTCTTGATAGATTTGTTGAAAAATAAGGTAGGATACCCTTGGAGTGATCAAGAGATCATTGTAAGTGGTTAAGGAGTAGTCCTTCCACAAGCAGTGAAGGAGTGATCCTTCTACAACATTAGTGTAACCCTTGATAACAAGAGTGGATTATGTGATTTAGGAGTGATCTTATCACATTGTGAACGTAGTTCACACATTATAAGTGAACCATATAAAAATTGTTATGTGCTTTTGGGTGCTTGCACATTGTTTCTTATTCATACGATCACATTCACATAAAGGAGAAAATTAAAAATTGGATCATTGGCTCTAATAAGCCACAGAGGTTAAATCCAAATTGATTTGTAAAAAGAGGATATCTCACACTAATTTACCTCCCTCTTAGTGTAAGACCTAAA
The DNA here is from genome assembly GCA_020615895.1 of Ceriops decandra. NCBI lineage: Eukaryota > Viridiplantae > Streptophyta > Magnoliopsida > Malpighiales > Rhizophoraceae > Ceriops > Ceriops decandra. Next base: position 4,946,487 of record JAHLGO010021099.1, on the reverse strand, counting down.
GTGATGCTTCCACAACATCATCGTATCCCTTGATAGCAAGAGTGGATTGTGTGATTTAGGAGGAATCCTATCACATCGTGGATATAGCTTACACATTGTGGGTGAATCACATAAAATTTGTTATGTGTTTTGGGTGCTTATGCGCTTATGCATTGATTTTTTGGTCATAAAATCACGTTGACATAAAGGAGAAAAATAAGAATTGGATTATTGACTCTAACAAGCCACAGAGGTTAAATCCAAATCAATTTGTAAAATGCATATATCTTACACTGATTCACCCTCCTCTCAATGTGAGACCTAAAATGGTCCTTATCACTTGCCCCTTTAGAAAAACCAAACTTATTCTTAAGGCTAGAAATTTGGAAATTAAGCAATAATAAAACTATTCTTCCTAATTTACTCTTTAGTAAAGAGATTGGACCACTAAATGAGCAATTAAGTGATAGATTGGGGGTTATGGCATTGAATCAAATGCCTTCTTAACATAGCTATAAGTTCCACCAACAATAGACCCTAGGCTCTTTTCAAAGGCAAATATGGCATTACTTAACCTTGGAATCCCATTACCCTTTTTAGCATGGAAATGCATGGTGGATGGTTAACCTTATCAGTGACTCTAATCTATAAGTAATAGATCTTACCTTAGCCATAATTTGGAAAGACTCATAATACTTAGATATGAGTTTCAAATCCTTATGTAGAGCAATTATAGTTTGTTTGTAGGGTTGAATCTTCAAATAGACCCATTCTTTTACCTTAAAACTTTAATTGGATTTGCCCTTATTTGTATAGTGCTTCATATGGCTTTGAGCCTTAAATAGCAACTCCTTAAGCCATCTAGTCACATAATCCCTTTCTTATAGGGAAAAATCCATTAATAGGCTAGAATTTTAATTAATTGAGGGGAGTTATATCCATATAATGCTTAGAAGGGAGATATTCCCAAAGTAGAATGATGACAATTATTATATTAGTACTCATTTAAATTCAACCATTTTAACTAACTATGAAGTCTTTTAAAAGTCATGCACATCAAATAGGTTTCTACACACTTGTTCAGTTTCTTAATTTACCCATTAATTTATGAGTGATAGGTTAAATTGAGGTAAAGCTTTGTGCCCAATAATTTGAAAAGTTCTTGCCATAATAAACTAGTGAGCATCCTATCCTCATCTAAATTGAGGGTCTTTGGCATACCATAAAGCTTGTAAATGTTTTCCATGAAACTTTTAGCTATTGATGCAATAATAAAAGGATGAGTTAAGGCTATGAAATTCCCACACTTGCTAAACCTATCTATCTTTACCATGATGACATCTTTCCTTTCAAACTTAAGTAGCTCTTCTATGAAGTCTAGGCCCACATTTGTCCATGCTTGGGAGCGTAATTGAAGAGGTTATAAAAAGCTTAGATACTTGACATTTTCACTTTTGTATCTTTGACAGACCTCGCATGCCTATATATACTCCTTTACTATATGTTTAAGATTGAGTTAGTAAAAATATTGCTTGAGTTTGTGATATGTTCCCTTGACCTTGGAATGACCTCTTATAATTGAATTATGGAATTCTTATAGCATTTGGGTTCTTAACTTACTAATTGCTCCTAATTCAATCTTACCTTTACACTTTTGGATTCCATTTTAAAAAAAAATAATGTCATTTAGCCACCCCTAATAAGGTCAACTTAGTGATTAACTCCTTCATTATCATATCTTAGTCATAGTTGGAAGGCAATTCATTATACCTAATGATGACCTTCTTAGGTCTTACACTGAGAGGGGGATGGGGTGAATTAGTGTTAATTGCTTACTTTTACAAATTTATCTAGATTAAATCTTTGTGACCTGTTAAAATTAATGATCTAATTTTTATCCTACTTCTTTATGTGAGAATGGCCGTATGGATATCAAGCAAGCACAAGCACTCGAGAGCACACAAAATTTTTATGTAGTTCACCCATAATGTATGAGCTATGTCCATAATATGATGGGATCACTCCTAAATCACATAATCCACTCTTCTTATCAAGGGATAAAGTTGATGTTATGAAAGGATCACTCCTTAACCACTTGTGGAAGGATCATTACTTAACCACTTATGGAAGGATCACTACTTAACCACTTATAATGATCTCTAAATCATTAGAAGAGTTCATCTTCTGATCACTCGAAAGATTGATCTCTTGATCACTTTAAGGGTCTTCCACCCTTTTTCAAAAAGTACATAAAAGGTTTATAGCAAAACTTCCCTAAGAAAGATCACTCAATATGCATAAGCTGTTGTTGTAGAAAACAAATCTTCTCCTTCTTGATTGCTAGTTTCTATCCTTAAGCTCTATCAGTCTCTCTTGTATAGGTTCTCTCCTCTGTAGGTTCTCTCTGCTACAAGTTCTCTCCATTGTAGGTTCTCTCCATTACAAGTTCTCTTTATTGCAGGTTCTCTCCATTGTTGCCAATTCTCTCATGTCTTTACAGGTTTCTCCTTTTGCCTTTGTAGGTTTCTCCTTCTACAAATTCTCTTCTTTATTGTTGGTTCTCTCTTGTCTTTGTAGGGTCTCTTCTCTATTGTTGGTTCTTTCCTGTCTCTATAGATTCCTCCTTTTACTTTGGCAGGTTTTCTCCTCTATTACCAATATTGCCTCCTTTTGCCTTGGTAGGTTGTCTTCTCTGTTGCTGGTGCTACCTCTTTTTATCTTGGTAGGTTCTCTCCTCAATTGCTAGTGTTGCCTTCTTCTTCTTTGCACTTTCTCTTTCTCTTCTGTAGATGCAAGTTGCTCCTGCTGTTGCAATCTTTCTTTCTACTTCTATAGTTGTAAAATGCTTCCTTCTATTGCAAGTTGCTACAATCTTTCTTCTTACTTATGCTACTATAAGCTGCTTCCTTCTACCTCGGTAGGTTTTCTCCTTTACTGCTAGTGCTGACTTCTTCTACTTTAGTGGGTTCTCTCTTCAGCTACTAGTGTTTCCTCTTTTTACCTTGGTAAGTTTTCTTCTTTATTGTCAGTATTGCCTCTTTCTGCCTTAGCAAGTTTTTCTCCTCTGCTACTATTGCTGGCTCCTTTTGCCTTACAGGTTTTCTCCTTAGATGCTGTTGCAGCTCTTCCTTATTGCTACTATTACCTTCTCCTTACTATAGTTGCTGCCTTTGCCTTCCCGCAGCTACTGCCTTCTCTTTGCTACTGTTAATGCCTTTTCCTTAATGCTACTGTTGTCTCTCTTATATTTTGTAGAACATGCTATGGTTTTGCAACACACACTTTCTTGGGGTTTTGTAATTCACTCTCTTTTTTTATTGAGCTCTTTCTTCTAGTCTACAGCAGCACATTTTCTTCCTCTGCCAAGCTCTTTCTTTTGGTCTGTAGCAGCACTCTCTCTAGTCGTTCTCTCTCTTATGGTCTACAACACTCTTTCTTGCTGTTCTCTCTTTAATTTTCTATAGAACCCCACTTCTTTGGTAACTACATGAATAAATTTATAAGCCTTGAGTTTAATGTTGCTCTATCATCAATGGTCAACATTGATTCCCAAGGGTTGCCCTACAATCAACAATTTGCATTGATTCTTAAAATTTAGGATCAATGGTTAGCATTGACTCCTAAAATCTAGGGTCAATGGTCAACATTGACTTATTGAATTTAGGGTTGACCTGCTATCAATGATTTTAACCAATGATCTCTCTACATCTTAAAATAGCATTCACAACATCCAATCAACAAGGACAAATTGTGAGATTCTATTGATAATTAATGCAACATTAGCCATTAAAGATGGACTCAACAATCTCCCTTTTTGGATTTGTTGCAACACATTAAATCCAAAAATCAGTAATTAAGCACAAGCACTAGCTTTTGACATTCACAGCTCCCCCTAAAACATGCATCTCCCTTTTTGCATGTAGGTATGTTATCAATTAAAAACAACCTTTAATTCCTTCTCTTTTTTACTTGATAATTTATCCCCTTTTACTTGATTTTCCCCTTTGGATTTATCAAGCTACTCCTCATTTTGAATAGTATATACTCTCTTTAGATTTATGCAAAATATCTTCCCCTTTGACAATAAATCCAAAGAACAATATAAGAGAGAAGGGGAGGAAGGGTTAGAGGCATACCTTAGCCTCTAGGGGGTGGCTGAATGCATAAGTTCAACCCCTTTTGTCCAAGATGTCCCAATCTCTTATGCCACAACAATTTCCCTTCTTTGGTACTCATGTAAAATGTGTTTTTATTGCAGGAAACTTGGTATAAATTTCTAATGTGGACCATTTTAGGTCTCATACTGAGAGGGGAGGTGAATTAGTGTCAGATATTCATGTTTACAAACCTATTTGGATTTAACCTCTGTGACATATTAGAGCTGATGATCTAATTATTTAACTTTCTCCTTTAAGTGAGACTAGTCATATGGATATTAATTAAACATGAGCACCTAAGAACACATAACAATTTTTACATGGTTCACCCACAATGTGTGAGCTACTTCCACGATGTGATAAGATCATTTTTAAATCACACAATCCACTTTTGTTATCAATGGATACAACAATGTTGTTGAAGGATCACTCCTTCATCACTTATGGAAGGATTACTCTTTAACCACTTACAACAATCTCTTAATCACTTTAAGGGTATCCTACCCTTTTTTAGCAAGGCTATCAAGAGTTTATAATAAAAAATTTCTTGGAGAATGATCACTCAATATGTATAGATTACTAGTTCAAAATATAGATCTTCTCCTTCCTTTACTGCCAATTTTGTCTCAACTATTGTTGATGCTACTTGCATGAGCTGCTATTACTGACTACACGAGCTACTGCTGCTATTCGCATGCACTGCTATCTGCACGTGCTATCATTGTTGTCGCTGCCTACATGTTCTACTATTGCTGCTATGATCTCAAGCTACTAGACTAGAAACGTCTGTTGGAATGGCTGCAACTGCAAGGGTGCCTGCTGGAGTTGTTGCAACTACTACTGGTATTCTGTTTGTTGCAGATTGCTAGATTACCTACTATTGGTATTATGCCTATTGTTGGTATTATGCTTGTTGGACGTGTTGCTAGTGCTGGTATACCATCCTGAACGTGTTGCTGGTGCTAGTATACCCTTTTAGATGTGTTGCTAATGCAAGGATACCCTTTTGCACGTGTTGCTAAGGTAGGGATACCCTCCTACTTGTGTTGTTGATGCAAAGATATCGTCCTGGTGGTTGCTAACCTTGCTAATTTTTCTCCCTTGTTACAGGATCCATAGGTGGCTGTTGACCTTGCTAATTTTTCTTCCTTGTTGTAGGATTTGTAGGTGGCTGCTGACCTTGTTGGTTTGCCTTTCTTGTTGTCAGACTTATTGTAATTGGCTTGTGATGGTCAGCTGCTCTTTCCTTGGTGCCTACCTCTTTCTTTGCCATTTACCTTTCCTTGTGGCTGCCTTTAAGTTTGCCTTTCTCTCTAAAAAATCTGTAGCATATGTTTTTTCTTGCAGCCCACACAAGTCTTGCAACATGCATAGAGGTATTTATAGAGTATTGAGATTAAGGTTACACAATCATCAACAGTTATCATTGATTCCCAAATGTTGCCCTACAATCAACCAGATTTGATTCCTAAAATTTAAGATCAATGGTCAATATTGACTCATTGACTTTAGTTGACTTACTATGAATGATTTTAACCAACGACTTCTATGCATCTCAACTACATTTAAAACATCAAATCAACATAACAACAATATGAGATACTGTTGATAACAAATCCAACATTAGCCATCAAAGATGGGCTCAAAAATCCCCCCCTTTAGATATGTTAGCAACACATTAAATCTAATTTTTAGCCATTAAGCATAAGCATAGCTCCCCTTGACACATGCATCTCCCTTTTGGCATGTATTTGTACCTCCCCCTTTTTCCTACTTCTCCCTTTTAACAATTTCTCCCCCTTTATTCATCAAGCTACTTCTCCTTTTTTAATCAGTATATACTTTCTTTGGATTTATTCAAATATCTCCCCTTTTGACAACAAATCCAAAGAATAATAGAAGAAGGAAGGGGAGAGAAGTTAGAAAATACCTCAACCTTTAGGGATTGGCTAAACATATAAGATCAGCCTTAGCTTTTGGAATATCTCTCTTGACAAAAGTTTAGTGAATAGATCTGCCACTTGCTATGTGGTAGGCATATACTTTAACTTTACTTCATTTTTCTCCACCTTTTCTTTACTAAAGTGGTATTTGATTTCATTATGTTTAGTTTTGGAGTATTGGATAGGATTCTTAGACAAATTGATGGCACTTTGGTTATCATAACTAATCAGCAGTGGTAGCTATACATCTACCTTTATTTCTTCACGTTATTGTTTTATTCATAGTAGTTGAGTACTTGCTTAAGTAGCAGCCATATATTCAGCCTCTATAGTACTTAGAGTCACTGAATTTTGCTTCTTGCTATGCTAAGAAACACATCTACTATCCAAATAAAATGCACCACTAAACGTTGACCTTCTGTCATCATAATTGCCAGCCCAAATTGCATAGCAATTATAATCAAGTATAAAACCATTAGGCTATTTGATAAATACCTCTTTTTCAAGATCTCCATTCAAAATTGTAGACTTCACATTCATCTAATAAACTTTGTAGTTCCTTTGAGCAACAATAGCCATGAATATTCTAATTGCTTCAAGTCTGGTCACCGAAGCAAAGGTCTCTTCAAAGTCAACACCTTTTACTTATGACTAACCTTTGCAGACAAGTCTTGCCTTGTTTCTTACCAACTCACCTTTTTCATTTAGCTTATTTCTGAACATCCATTTGGTTCCAATGATGTTTTTCCCTTTACATCTAGGAATTAAATACTAAATGTCATTCCTTTCAATTTGGTCAAGCTTTTCATTCATAGCACACACCCATTCCTTGTGCTTTAATGCTTCTTCCACAAACTTAGGTTCAACCTCAGAAATCAATAAGGTTTGTTCACCACCCCTTAGTCTTTTTCTCATCTACATGGAATCCTCTTTTCTACGAATAATATTTTTGGCCTCAACATTAGTTCTAACTCTTCTATAAGTTTGGGAATGCCTTGATTCTTCTTTTTCATCACTTGTGACTTGAGAATCAATGTCTTCCTTATGCTAAATAGCCTCAGATTCATCACTGTCAGACTTTCTTCAATTGTCATACATGGCATCTTTAGCTTTCTTATGCTGTGATTGTATTGTAGCACAATCTTTAATTACTTTAACATCGAAGTTGTCTACCATTTTCAACAACCTTTTGTTGTAGCATTTGAAGCCTCTTCCATTTGGTACATAGCCCAAGAATATGCCTTCATCATCCTTCTTATCAAATTTGTCAAGATACTTACATTTAACTTTAATGAGGCATGGGCTCCTAAACACTTTAATGTGTTTTACACTTGGCTTCTTTTTATACTACAGCTTATAGAATGGCTTCTTTTTATACTACAGCTCATATAATGGCTTCTCTATATATGGTCTCATTAGGCATCTATTTCGAACCTAAGTTGCAGTGGTGATAACCTTTCTCCAAAAGCCATGTGATGTACCATACTTAGCTGACATGGTTCTTGCTATTTCTACTAGGCTTTTATTCTTCCTTTTAGCTACTCCATGGGGTGTGTAAGGACTAGCATATTCATGCTTCACTCCATGTTTCTCCAAATAATCTATAAATTCACCACATGTATATTCTGTCCCATTATCTATCCCGAGCCTTTTAATTTTTCCCCCTAACTAGTTTTTAGCCAGCCTCTTGTAGCCTTTTAAGAACATAATGCAAGCCATTCTTGTAAAATCATCAATAAAGGAGATAAAATACTTATCACCCTTTATTGATCTTTGTCTTATAGGACCACAAATGTTTGAGTAGATGTGCTCCAATGGCTTCTTTGTTTGAACCTCCATATTTATGTCAGGAGCATTCACCATCTTTCTTTTTTGACACGTGCTGCAAATTGCATCTTTTTCTCTTCTTAACTTGGGTATATCTCTCATAACTTCATTTTTGGACAAGTTGTTCAACCCTTTTTGTCCAAGATGTCCTAATCTTCTATGCCATAACAAGTTCTCTCATCTTTGATGCTCAAGAAGCATGTGTTTTTGTTTCTGGAAACTTGGTACAAGTTTCCATTTATTCTTTTACCCTTAGTAAGAATAGCACCATTTCTTAGTCTTTTTACTTTATAGCCACTCTTGTTGAAAGTAACTTCATGTTCATTATCACAAAGTTGGCTAACATTGATGAGATTGTGTTTTAGCCCATCAACATAAAGTACTTTCTTTTATTACAACTTCTTTGCACCAAATTTAGTAGCACCAATACCTTGAATCTTTAAGGCACTATCATTGCCAAATTTGACTAACCCTCCATCATATTTTGCTACTCCCTTCAACATTTTGAACTCTCTTATCATGTGTGAAGAGCAGCCACTATTTAGGATCCATGGCTTTTCTTTCTTAGAAGCTTTTAAGGCTACTTCTACAACTATAGTTATTTCTCTTCCTCTTCTTCTTCTTTGGTTGAATGTAAAAGCATGTGTAGGTGTTCTCGTTTGCTCTTCTTGACCAAGCAACAATGGTTGGCATGTTCTCCTTTGTATTCTTTGACCGAGTAGCAATGTAAGCAATCCTTAGCAGTGTGTCCAACCCTTTCACATCTTCTACTGATCTCTCCTAGCAAATCAAAATTGTTTCTTAGTGGAATATGACTTCTTTCCACTTGCACCTGTCTCTTTTCTTGATAGAGTCTCCCCCTAAACTCTTGCCTTACACTCCTCTTCATTATGGGCTGAGTATTCCAACAAGTATTAACCTTGTGCCCATACTAACTATAACTATAGGAAAATCTTTCGAACTTGAATTTACTTTTTACCAAGTTTATGTCTGCTTACTTTAGCAATTGCTCTAGCAACCTTCTCTCTATCTTTGATAGCCTATTTTCTTTGGATGGGAGTCTTCACCATATCTTTTCTAACCCATTTTAGCTTGGTTTGCTCTCTCTTTTCCATCACGTCATTGTGCTTGCTCTCAGACATAAACATAATTTTTGTTTTTTCTTCTACCTTCTCATTTGGCTTTTCAATATAACCAAGTCTTCTCTTCCCCATTGAATGAGGTATTTAATTACTTAGCACTTATCCAACGTTTTGGTAGCATCCTCCTTGATGCCATTAGTTGATGATAACTCTCCTTTCACTTACAAGACCTACATAAAGCTTTCTTCATGCTTCCTTAACTCAAACTCAGCCTTGTCAAACTTAGCTTGCAAAGTCAATACCTCTTACTTTTGTGAAATCACCTTAGCACCAAGTTTTTTATGTATCTTGCCTTGCCTTACCTTAAGTATGCTTAGCTCCTTAATTCTCTTCAAGTACTCCTTCTCTTTTACTTCAAATTGCTTTATCTTTACCTGCTGATCAAATTCATCAGTAGTAGAATTTTTATACAACTTCTTGAGATGATTTACCTCTTTTTCTAGCTTACTATTTTTGTGCAAACAATCCTTTAACTCAATCTCAAGTTGTTGCACCAACTCATCCTCTTCCTCTTCTATTGACTCCTCATCACTTAAAGATTCTTGATCATTATCTACTTGAGCAACCAACACATCCTTTGTAGACTTATCATCAAAATCATCATCACTTTCCTCTTCAGAATCTTTTTCATCCAGCTTGCTTAAGAAATTCCTTCTTTTGGATTTAAAGAATCTCTTTTTCCATTTGGTACCTTAATTTCTAACTTTAGAGTAGTTAGATTGCTTTGTTCTCCTCCTTGGGATCAACTCATCATCATCCTCATTGTTTGCTTATTTTCTCTTAGCAAAATGTCCAATTACTCCTTACCTGAAACATTTCAAGGGTAATTTTCCCTTTTACTTCCCTTTTCCTTTCCTCAAGTTCTTTGTGATGTATGTTATGACTTCATCTAGCTTAGTATCACCATTTTCTTCTTTAAAGCTGCCATCAGTTTCCTCTTCTTGGTCTCTAATCTTCTTGGTGATGTATGTTATGTCTTCTTCATTGATTTGAAGGCCAACTCCTTCATTGCTTTGAAGGCCAACTTCTTCTCCACCCTAGACTTCGTTTCTTTCTTTATTAGGGCTATTATCATTTCACAAGCCACCAATATACTGCAGGTCATTTAAGGGCAACCTATCCAAATCTTTATCTTTTATGAAAAAGACTTTGGCATTGTAAGCTTCTGAGTATTTTCCTCACCACAGTGGCATTATGGATCTCCTCTCCATAGTCTTCGATGGAGCAAACAATTTCATTGACTCTTGTAAAGAACGCATCTATAGTCTCATCATTCAACATCTTTATGTCTTCGAATTTGCTCCTTCAAATTTGTAGCTTGGCTTCCTTCACAACCTTTTCTCCTTCATAGATGTTCTTAAATTTTTCCCAGATTTACTTGGCTATGTTGCACCCCATGACTTTGGTGAATTCTTTGTCTAACAGGGAGGCATATAAGGCATTTCTTTCCATCACACTCCAAATTTTTTTTATCAGCCAACGTCATAGGATTACCTTCAGTAATAAAGATGAATCCATTAATAGCAAACTCAAACACATCAAGACTAAGGGACATCAAATATGAGAGCATTCTATTCTTCCATAACTAATGATTCTATCCATTGAAAGTAGGGATGCCCTTGCTGTTAATACTATTCATGCTATCCATGATCTCAAGTAGTAGTAGAGATAAAAACTCACACAACAATACACAACTTCAAAACAAAGCAGAAAAATTGGATCAATTAAGGAACTAGGCATTGATACCACTTGATGAGGACCTTTTTAAGTCTTACACTGAGAGGACAGTGAATCAATGTGAGATATTCATTTTTACAAATTGATTTGGATTTAACCTTTATGACTTGTTAGAACCGATGATCCAATTATTTAACTTTCTCCTTTATGTGAGACTAGTTGTGTAGACATTAATCAAACATGAGCACCCAAGAACACACTACAATTTTTACATGGTTCACCCATAATGTGTGAGTTTCATCCACGATGTGATAGGATCATTCCTAGATCACACAATCCACTCTTGTTATCAAGGGATACAACAATGTTGTGTGGAAGGATCACTCCTTTACAACTTATGGAAGAACTACTCCTTAACCACTTACAACGATCTCCTAATCACTCCAAGGATATCCCACCCATTTTCAGCAAGTTTATCAAAAGTTTATAATAAAAACATTCCTAGAGAATGATCACTCAATATGCATAGACTGCTAGTACAGAATATGGATCTTTTCCTTCCTTTGATGTCAATGTTGTCTCACCCATTACTGATGCTGCCTATACATGCTGCTATTACTGCCTACATGAGTTGTTGCTACTATCCATATATTTTGCTGTTGTCTACTCATGCTGCTACTATCCACACACGTTGCTTCTGCTGTCCGTAAGTGCATGGGCTGCTGTTGTTGCTTGTACATTCTGCTATTATTATCTGCACGCGCTACTGTTGCCGAGATCATAGGCTGTTAGACTCAGAACATTTACTTAAGTTACTGCAACTGCTATTGGTATTACGCCTGCTATAGATTGCTGGATTGCTTGTTGTTGGTATTATGCTTGCTGCTGGTACATGTTGGTGCTGGTATACCCTCGTAAACTTGTTGCTAGTGTAGGGGACCTCCTACTAGTGTTGCTGGTGCTAGTATACCGTCCTGGATGTGCTACTAGTGCAAAGATACCCTCTTGCACGTGCTACTAGTGCTGGTATACCCTTCTGAACATGCTGTTGGTGTAGGGATACCCTCTTAGACGTGCTACTGGTGTAGGAATGTGTTGCTGGTCCAAGGACATTCTAGTTTGCTACTGGTTGTCAGACTTGCAATCTACAGCTTGTGGTTTTAGGTTACAGGTCTGTTGGCTCGCCTTCCTTGCTGTCAGAACTTGTTGGTGGCTGTTGACCTTGCAGGTTTTTCTCCCTTGCTATAGGATCTGTAGGTGGCTGCTGACCTTGCTAGTTTGTCTCCCTTACTGCAGGATTTGTAGGTGGCTACTGACCTTGCTGGTTTGCCTCCCTTACTATCGGACTTGCTGCAATTAGCCTTGTGATGGCTGGTTGCTCTCTCCTTGGTGGCTATCTCTCTCTTTGCCATTCACCTCTCCATAAGGCTACCTTTAGGTTTGCTGTTCTCTCGCAATAATTTGTAGCACACGTTCTCCTTTGCAGCCTACACAAGTCTTATAAGATGCATGGAGGAATTAATAAAGTATTGAAATTAGGGTTATACAATCATCAATGGTTATCGTTGATTCCCAAAGATTACCCTACAATTAACGACCATATTTAATTCCTAAAATTTAGGGTCAATGGTCATTAACTTTAGTTGACATCAATGGTTTTGATCAATGACTTTTATGCATCTTAACTACATGTAAAACATGAAATCAACATGAACAACAATGTAAGATTCTGTTAACAACAAATCTAACATTAGCTATCAAAGATGGGCTCAACAGTTTCCATTTCTTCTTTCTCCCTTTGTAGAATAGCACCATCACTTAATTTTTTTATCGTGTAGCCACTCTTGTTGAAAGTAACTTTATGCCCATCATCACATAGTTTGGCCAATACGAATTAGATTGTGTTTTTACCTTTAACATAAAGCACTTCCTCTAATTTCAACTTTCTTGCACCAATTTCAATAGCACTAACACCTTTGATCTTTAAGGCACCATCATTGCCAAATGTGACTGAACGTTCATCGTATTTTACTACTTCCTTCAACACTTGGAGTCTTTTGTCATGTGTGAAGAGTAGCCACTGTGTAGGATCCATGGCTTTTCTTTCTTGGAAGCTTTTAAAGCTACTTCCACAACCATAGCCATTTCCCTTCCTCTTCTTCTTCTTTGGCCAAATGTAAAAGCATATGTAGGTGTTCTCCTTTGCATTCTTTGATCGGGCAGCAATGTCAAAAAATTTTTAATAGTATGTCCAGTCTTTTCACATCTTTCACTGATTTCTTCCAACATATTAACTCTATTTCTTAGTGAAATTTTGCTACTTTTCATTTGACATTGTCTCCTTGCTTGATAGAGTCTCCCCCTAGACTCTTGCCTCCCATTCCACTTTATTATAGGCCTATTACTCTAGCACACACTAGCCTTGTGTCCATACTTACTACAACTTCAGTAAAATTCTTCAAATCTAAATTTTCTTCTTTTACCAAGTTCTTATCCCCTATCTTGAGCAACTGTTGTGGCAACCTTTTTTCTATTTTTGGCAACTTGTCTCCTTTAGATAGGAGTTTTTATCATATGTTTCCTAACCCATTTTAGCTTGGGTTAGTTTCACTTCTCCATAACGTCAATGTGTTTGTGTTGAGCCTATCTTTGATGGCTAATGTTGGATTTGTTGTCAACACCATCTCACACTATTGTTATATGTGTTGATTTGATGTTATGAATGTTGTTGAGATGTAGTGAGGTCATTGGGAGAAACTGGTGATGACATGTCAACCCTGGCATTGAGGAGTCAATGTTAATCGTGACCTTAAATTTTAGGGATTAAGATTGACTGTTAACTATTGACTGTTGACACTAAATTTTATGACAAAAATTTGATCGTTAATTGTATGACAACATGTGGGAATTAACGAAGACCATTGATGATTATGTAGCCTTAATCCCAAGGCTTTATAAATACTCCTAGGTGTCTTGCAAAAAAAAAAATAAATTAAAGGGCTACAAAAAATTGAGTGAATAGCAAAGGCAAGACAGTTGGCCAAGGAAAGAAAGAAAATGGTAACAAAGTAGCTAGCCAAGGAGGAAAAAAAAGAGGGCAAGGCAGCCAGCAAAGGAGAGAAAGAAGGAAGGCAAGATAGTAAGCTAAGGAGACTATAGTAGCCACTAAGGAGAAGTAGCAAGGTATAGCCGACCAGGGAGGAAAAGAAAGAGAGCAAGATAGTTGGCCAATACACCAGCAAAACCCTCACCAAGACAATAGTTGTACTAGCAAACACCACTAAGATAATAGCCGCACCAACAAACCCTTACCAAGACAGCAGCCTATCACGGCCCCTCCATAAACATTACCAAACTAGGCGCATTTGACGCCTAGCCCAATTAATGCCCCAAAGACTTAACCTTCTGCATAAGCGCTTAGGTAAGCGCTCTGCTTAGGTAAGCGCTTAGGTATTCTCTCTTGTAAATATCTAAGATATTTTAGAGAAACAATTATAGCCACACATTGAGGAGGTGGAACAACTATAAATATCCCCACTCCTCTCATTTGTAAACACACCATTAAATTGCAAGTTCTCTTTTTTGCAAAGTTCTCTCTCTCTCTCTCTCTCTCTCTCTCTCTCTCTCTCTCTCTCTCACACTTGTGCCTTTAGTTTCCTTGTCCCTTTCAAGCCTCTTTCAACTCCAAGTCGATTCTCTCAAACTCTCTAAGGCTTACTTAGCATCTTCTCTCGCAAGATTGACTAAGTGTCGCGCGGGTTAGCACGTCTTAAGCCTAACTCCGTGACAGGTGGTATTAGAGCAAGGTAATCCCAGTTCCTACTTTGTTCTTGTTTAAGTTGTGAGAATGGCAGGTGAGGAAGGAATCATTGTTACTGACATCGAGGAGCAACAAATTGAGCTTCAAGATCGTGGACGAGAGGAGCAGTGTGTTCCAGCTAAACGTGGGAAGTCCAAGGCCCCAACCAAGGAGCCTATGAAGTCTCGTGTGGCTATCTTAGAAAGGAGCATGACGGATTTGAGTTCTTTAGTGGGAGATCTAAGCAATCAAATTGACAATTTGATCTAGGAGAATGCTAAAATCACCAAGGCTACCAAGTCCATGATCGGGGGATTTAGCTATGCTTTCAAGAGAGAACTGAGCTCCCTTGGCCAAGAACTGTCCTATCTACGGAAGTTCGTTGAAGGAGAAATTCACAATCTTCATAGAGAGATGGGTTCTCTTCGTTGTAGTAGTCCACTTTCGATGAGTACCGCTGGTACAAGTAGCACTACAGTTGGGCATGGTCTAAAAGTTCCCAAACTTGCCATGTACAATGGCACTTGCAACGCCACTATTGTGGAGAACTTTTTGTTCGAGCTTGAACAATACTTTGAGGCTATGGGAGTTGTTGATGACTTTTCTAGGATAAGCAATGCTTCAATCTTCTTTTAGGATGCTGCACAACTATAGTGGAGAAGGAAGCATTCCGAATGGGAGAAAGGCCTGTGCGTGATCAACACATGGGAGCAATTCAAGGTTGAGTTGCGCAAATACTTTGTCCCTCACATTGCGGATAGCAAAGTCAGAGGGAAGCTGCGTCATCTAGAGCAAACAGGTAGCATTTTTTAATACATTAATGAATTTACTACTCTTATGCTTGAGATTGACGATTTGTCAGACAAGGACTTCCTCTTCCACTTTAAAGATGGCTTGAAGGATTGGGCAAGAGTAGAATTGGATCGACGTAATGTGCAAACTTTGGATGTTGCCATTATTGCAGCTGAAACGCTGATTGACTACTCGACCCATTCCAAAAGTAAAAAGCCTAACTCTAATAAAAGTGGGGGAGAGAAAGGTGGACAGAAGAGAGAAGGAAGCCACAAGGAGAGAGGACATCAGAAATCCTCAAATGGCAAGCCCAAGAACTCTTTGGGCAAATGCGATGGACCTCCGAGGCCATGCTTCATATGTGACGAACCACATTGGGTTAAGGATTGCCCTAACTGCAAAGCGATGAATGCTATTATGGCAGAACTCAATAAGGAGAAATCCAAAGAAGAGCCTTAAGTTGATTTGGGAGCTATCCAACACTTGGGTACTCTCTCTCCAAGCTTTTCTCTCCCACGGTCCCCAAGGAGAAAGGCTTATTATATGTCAATATGTCCATTAGAAGCAAAGTTGTGGGTGCTATGCTAGACACGGGAGCCACACACAACTTCATGGACGTACAAGAGGCCAAGCGTCTAGGTCTTAAACTTTCCAAGGGAGTTGGCACCATCAAGGCAGTCAATTCTGATGCGAAGCCAATTTATGGGATAGCAGAAGGAGTAGTCATCAAGATTGGCGATTGGCAAGGTAAGCTAGACTTTACCATTGTCCCTATGGATGATTTTAAAATGGTTTTGGGTCTTACTTTCTTTTGCAAAGCTTTAGCTTTTCGTATTCCTGCATCGAATTCCCTTGTGATTCTCGACAACCACAAGATCCAAGTGATTCTGTCAAAAAGCATGGAGAAATCTAAGGTGTCAATGATTTCTGCCTTACAATTCAAACGGGATCTCAAGGTGGATCAAAGTTACTTTGCCACCATGAGGGAACTAAGGGATGAGGAAGACGCAACAAAGCCCACTCTTGCACTCCCACAACCCATCAAAGCTGTCCTTGAAGAGTTCAAGGACGTGATGCCTTTGGAGTTGCCCAAGAAGTTGCCTCCTAGGCGAGATATAGATCATCACATCAAGCTGGAACCATGTGCTAAAGCCCCTGTCATTTCCCTTTACCGCATGGCACCTCCCAACCTCGCAGAGTTGAGGAAGCAACTTAAATATTTGCTTGACTCAGGCTATATTCAATCATTAAAAGCCCCTTTCGGTGCCCCAGTCCTCTTGCAAAAGAGGAAGGATGGATCACTACGAATGTGCGTAGACTACCGGGCCTTAAACAAGGTAACCATCAACAAGTACCCAATTCCACTAATATCTGATCTCTTTGTTCAATTAGGGAAGGCAAGGTACTTCACGAAGCTGGACCTAAGGTCTGGGTACTATCAAGTTTATATAGCACTTGGTGATGAGCCAAAAACTGCGTGCGTAACGCGTTATGGAGCTTTTGAGTTCCTAGTTATGCCCTTTGGCCTCATTTATGCCCCTGCTACCTTCTACACACTAATTAAGAAGGTACTTCATCCTTTCCTTGATAGATTCGTAGCAATTTATTTGGATGACATAGTGATCTACAGCAACACCCTTGAGGAGCACAAAGATCACTTGAAACAAGTCTTCCAAGTTCTACATGAAAACAAGCTGTACATCAAGAAGGAGAAGTGCTCTTTTGCGAAGCAAGAGGTGGATTTCCTTGGTCACAATATCAAGGGTGGCAAGCTTATGATGGATCAAGCAAAGATGCATACCATTCAGGAGTGGGAGCCTCCAACAAAAGTCCTTGAATTGTGATCATTCTTAGGACTAGTTAACTACTATCAGCGGTTTATCAAGGGATATTCTACCATAGCTGCACCATTGACAGAACTTCTTAAAAAGAACTTCACATGGCATTGGTCGAAGGAATGCCAATCTTCCTCTGAGAGATTGAAACACTTAGTCTCTAAGGAACCCGTCATGGTGCTACTCGACTACGAGAAGGCTTTCGAAGTTCACACAGATGCATCTGACTTTGCCATTGGGGGAGTATTGATGCAGGAAGGGCATCTCATTGCCCACGAAAGCCGTAAGTTGAACGATACAGAGAGGCAGTACACCATCCAAGAGAAGGAGATAACTGCCATCATCCACTACCTACGCATATGGAGGCACTATCTACTTGAAAGTCAGTTTGTGATCATGACTGATAACTTTGCTACAAGCTACTTCCAATCACAAAAGACGTTGAGCCCTAAGCAAGCTTGTTGGCAAGATTTCTTGGCTGAATTTGACTACAAGCTCCAATATAAGCCAGGTAAGGCTAATGTTGTTGCTGATGCATTAAGTCGAAAGGCGGAACTAGCGTCATTAACCACTAGCACACCAAAGAGTGACTTCCTTGAATGAATCAAGGAGGGGACATCACAAGAAAATTTGGCCAATAATTTGCTAAGGATGGCGAGTGAAGGGAAGACTCGACGGTTTTGGCTAAATGATGGGATTCTCATGATGGTTAGCCAACGAGTCTTCGTACCTAAGTGGGGAAGCTTACGAAGGGATGTCCTCAAGGAGTGCCATGATTCTCTATGGGCTGGTCACCTAGGTATGGCACGAACCCTTGCCCTTATTCAACAAAGTTATTATTGGCCACAAATGTAGGATGATGTTAAGGCTTATGTACGGACATGTCTTGTTTGTCAACAAGACAAGGTGGAACAACAACGCCTCGTCGGTTTACTTGAGCCACTAACAATTGTTGAAAGACCTTGGGAAAGTGTCTCAATGGACTTCATCGTGGCCTTACCTAAGTTCGATGGGTTTGGAAGCATCATAGTGATTGTTGATTGATTCAGCAAGTACGCCACTTTCATTCCAGCCCCTGCTGATTGCAAAGTCGATGAAACGACTCTCCTATTCTTTAAGAATGTGGTGAAGTTGTGGAGAGTACCTAAAAGCATAATAAGCAGTAGAGATCCCCACTTCACAGGTAAATTTTGACGCGAGTTGTTTAAATTGTTGGGGACTGATTTGAATTTCTCAAGTAGCTTTGATCCCCAAAGCGATGGCCAAACTGAACTCATCAATGCTTTGTTGGAACAATACCTACGGCACAATGTTAGTGCCCACCAATGAGATTGGGCAAAGTTGCTTGATGTTGCCTAATTCTCCTATAACCTCCAAAGGAGTGAAGCAGCAGGCAAAAGTCCATTTGAAATTGTCACAGGACAACAGCCTTTAACCCCAAGTGTTGTTGCCTCTTCTTACACAAGAAGTAACCCTGCTAGTTTCAAATTTGCAAAGGAATGGCACGAGGAGGCAGACATCACAAGTGCTTGCCTCGACAAAGCTGTAAAAGGATGAAAAAGTGGGTCGATGCCAAGCAACGCCCAAAAGAATATGCGGAGGGAGACTTGGTGATGGTAAAATTGTTACCTAACAAGTGCACAAAGGCCTGGTGAGGAGATACGAAGGGCTATTTCCCATAATCAAATGAGTAGGGAAGGCCGCCTACTAAGTCCAACTTCCCCCAAGACTCAAAATTCACAACGTCTTCCATGTAAGTCTTTTGAAGATCTTTCATGAAGACACCAACGATTCGAGCCGTGGGGAGTCCAAACGTGCACCAACTGCTGTCATCACCGAATTAAACAAGGAAGTAGAATGCATCATTGGTGATAGAGTGATACGAAAAAGAGGAGTTCCTAACAACACCGAGTACTTAGTCAAGTGGAAAGATCTACTAGACCATGAGGATAGTTGGGAATGAGAAGATTTGCTTTGGCAATTTGTAGATCATGTACAATGCGACAAAGACGAAGGCGTGACGAGGACATCATGAGATTAAGTGGGGGAGGATGTCACGGCTCGTCCACAAACATTGCCAAACTAGGCCCATTGGATGCCTAGCCCAATTGATGCCCCAAAGACATAAGCGCTTAGGTAAGTACTTAGATAAGCACTTTGCTTAGGTATTCTTTCTTGTAAATATCTAAGATATTTTAGAGAAAAAATTGTAGCCACACATTGAGGAGGTGGAACAATTATAAATATCCTCACTCCTCTCATTTGTAAACACACCATTGAATTGCAAGTTCTATCCTTTGCAAAGCTCTCTCTCTCTCTCTCTCTCTCTCTCTTGTGCCTTTAGTTTCCTTATCCCTCTCAAGCCTCTTTCGACTCCAAATCGATTCTCTCAAAATCTCTAAGACTTACATAGCATCTTCTCTCGCAAGATCGACTAAGTGCTGCTGCTGGTTAGTACGTCTAAAGCACATCTCAAGCCTAACTCCGTGACAAGTTGCACTAGCAAACCCTCACCAACAAACTGCATGAAGGCAGTAGTCACACTAGCAAACCAATAAAGTAGCCAAGGAAGACAAAATAGAAGGAGGCAACAGCAGCTTATGAGTCCAGCAAAAGGTAAAGTAGTAGCACAAAGGTCTTACACTAGTAACAAACGTGCAGTAGTAAATGGTGCACCAGCAGACAACAGGAGCATGTGTGGATAACAGTTGTAGTACATGTAAACAATAGCAGTGTGTGTGGACAGCAATAGTGGAGCAAATAGATAGCAAAAACACCTATAAATTGTAGCAGTAGTGCAAATAGATTGCAACAGCAGATGTGATCAATAAGCATAGCCTGTACAGATAAAACAATATGTGCAGGAGGCTATACCAGCAAGTGTAGTGCATCTAGCAACCAAATCAACTAGAGCAGTGCATGCAGACAACAGTAACAGTGCGTGTGGATAGTAGAAATAGTGTGGACAACAATAGCAGCATGTGCAGGCAGCAATGAAAGCAGGTGAGATAACACCGGCAGCAAAGGAGAGAGAAGATCCATATTTGGTACTAGCAATTTGTATACATTGAGTGATCATTCTACAGGAAAGTTTTCACTATAAACTCTTGATAAACTTATTGAAAAAGGGTGGGATACCCTTAGAGTGATCAGGAGATCAACTTCTTAATCGAGAGATCCTTGTAAGTTGTTAAGGAGTAATCTTACCACAAATGGTAAAGGAGTAATCCTTACATAACATTGTTGTATCCCTTGATAACAAGAGTGGATTGTGTGATTTAGGAGTAATCCTTACACAACATTGTTGTATCCCTTAATAACAAAAGTGGATTATGTGATTTAAGAGTGATCCTATCACACCATGGACATAACTCACACATTATAAGTGAACCACATAAAAATTATTATGTGTGCTTAGGTGCTTGTGCATTAATTTATATTTGTATGATCGCACTCACATAAAGAAGAAAAATAAAAAATTGGATCATTGACTTTAGCAAGTCATAGAGGTTAAATTTAGATCTATTTGTAAAAAGAGGATATCTCACACTGATTCACCTTTGTTTTAGTGTGAAACCTAAAATGGTCCTCATCAAGTGTGTATTGATGAGGACCCTTTTAGGTCTCACACTAAGAGGGGGGTGAATCAGTGTGAAATATTTATTTTTACAAACCTATTTGGATTAAACATCTGCAACTTGTTAAAGCTAATGATCCAATTTATATCTTTCTCCTTTATGTGAGACCGGCCATATGAATATTAATCAAATGCAAGCACCTAAGCATATACAACAATTTTTACGTGGTTCACCAATAATGTATGAGTTATATCCACGGTGTGATAAAATCACTCCTAAATCACACTATCCACTCTTATTATCAAGGGATACAATATGGTTGTTGAAGGACCACTCCTTAACCACTTATAATGATCTCTTGATCACTACAAGGATATCTTACCCTTTTTCAACAAGTTTATTAAGAGTTTATAGTGAAACCTTTCCTAAAGAATGATCACTTAATGTGTATAGACTGCTAGTGCAAAATATGGATCTTCTCTTTCCTCTTTGTCAGTTTTTGATCAGGCTTTACCATTCTCTTCTTTGCAGGTTATCTCTGCTCCTACTCCCGATGTTGCTTTACTTATTACCTCGGTAGGATATCTCCTCTACTACCAGTGCTGCCTCTCCTATAGCCTTGGTAGGTTCTTTCCTCCTGCTATTGGTGCTACCTCTTTTGGCATTAGTAGGTTCTTTTCCCTTACTGTCAGTGCTATCTCTTCTACAGTCTTGGTAGGTTGCCTCCTCTACTACTTCAAGTTGCTAAACCTGTTGTCGAGCATGTTTACACTACTACTGTAAGCTGCCAAATTTGCTACTAGGCATGCCTTCTCCTTTGTTGTTGTTGTACGTTGCTAGTCTTGTTGGCAGGAGATGTTTTCCCTTTTACTGCTGGAAGCTATCAAATTTGCTATTGAGTGCGTTTCCTCCTCTGCTGATGCAAGCTACCAAACATGCTATTAGGACATATTTTCTCCTTTGTTGCTGTTGTTTGCATATGCTGCTATCATTGCTTGCACGCATTACTATTGCAATCTACATGCATTGCTGTTGTTACCTACACATTTTGCAATTGTTGTCTACAAGCATTACTGCTGCTCTTTGCACGCATTGTTAATACTATTGTTCAGACGCGCTACTATTGTTGTCCGTTTATGCCATTGCTATTATCTACACATGTTGCTCCTACTATCCGCGCATATTGCTATTGCTGCCAGTGCATGTTGCTATTGTTGTTCGCACATGCTGCTGCTGTCCATACATGCTGCTCTCGCTGATTTCATTGTGAGGTACGCTGCACTTGCAGGTATAACCTCCTAGACATGTTGCTGCTGTCTGTTCGTGATGCTACTCTATTTGCTCGCGCTATTGTTGCTATCTACTCACACTACTACTACTATCTACATTCGTTGTTATTGTTTTCTTGCGTCATTGCTATTATTTGCATGCGCTATTGCTATCTGTAGATGCACAACCTGTTACTATGTGTTGGTAGTTGGTGCAGGACCCTTGTGCTGTTGCTCCATCTCCTACTAAACTCACAAGCTACTGCCCCTTTCTGGTTTGTCTTCCTTGGTTGCTTTGTTGGTTTATTGGTATGGCTACTGCCTTAGCGAGGGTTTGCTAGTACAGCTGCTGCCTTGTTGGTGTTTGCTAGTGTGGGTATATCCTCATAGACATAATGTTGGTGCAGGTACGCCTCTTGGATGTGCTGCTGCTATTGGGAAGTCTCTTGGATGTGCTACTAATGCAGGAATGCCTTTTGGACGTGTAGTTAGTGCAGCGATATCGTCTTGGATGTGTAGAGACATGCTGCTATTGGTGCTTATATAGCCTTCTGGACATGCAGGGACGTGTTGCTAGTGCTAGTATACCCTTTTAGACTTATAGGGGCATTTTTTGCTATTGGTATACCCTTTTAGACATGTAGGGATGTGTTACTATTGCTAGTATACCCTCCTAGACATGTAAGGATGTGCTGTTGGTGTTGGTATAACCTCGTGGACAAGTAGGGACGTTTGTTGTTGTTGGTATACCCTTTTGGACATGTAAGGACATGCTACTGGTGTTGGTATACCCTCCTGAACTTGCAGGGACATTTGCTGCTATTGTTATACCCTCTTGGATATGTAAGGATGATTGTTGGTTTGCTACTGTCACCTTTGTGAGGGTTAGCTACTAGATTGTTGGTGAGGGCCAACTACTTTGCTTCCTTTTTCTCTCCCTTTTGGTTGATTACCTTTCTTTCCCCATGGGTTGGCTGCCTAACTGCTAGGTTTTATTCTTTAAAAAATTCTATAGATACCCCCTACTTGTAAGATGCATAGAGGTATTTATAGAGCCCTGAGATTAGGACTACATGATCATCAATGGTCATTGTTGACTCCCAAAGGTTGCCCTACAATCAATGGCTAGATTTGAGTCCCAAAATTTAGGGTCAATGGTCAATGGTTAACGGTTAACCTTAACCCCTAAAATTTAAGGTTACGATCAATATTGACTCCTCAACATTAGAGTTGACCTATCATTACTAGTATTTCCCAGTAACCTATCTACATCTTAACAGCATTCATAACCTCAATCATATAACCATGTGAGATGGTGTTGATAATAAATCCAACATTAGTCATCAAAGATGGGCTTAATAGGTATTAAAGCTATTTCCTCTATTGATCCAATTTTTTTTGCTTTGAAGTGAAATTGTGCATTATTGTGTGAATTTTTATCTCTACAACTGCTTAAGATCATGGATAGCATGAATAGTATTAACAACAAAGGCATCTCTACATTTGATGGACAAAATTATCAGTTATGAAAAAATAGAATGCTTTTATATCTGATGTCCCTTAGTCTTGATATGTTTGAGTCTGTTGTTAGTGGCTTCATCCTTGTTGCTAAAGGTGATCTTACGATGCCAACTGATAAGAAGAATTTGGAGTGTGATGGAAAGGTAAGAAATGCCTTATATGCCTCCCTCACAGATAAAGAATTCATTAAGGTGATAGGGTGTAACATATCCAAGCAAATCTCAGACAAATTGAAGAATATCTATGAAGGAGACAAGGTTGTGTAGGAATCCAAGCTACAAAATTTGAAGGAGCATGTTTTAAGACATAAAGATATAGAATGATAAGATTGTGGATGTGTTCTTCATAAAAGTCAACGAAATTGTACGCTCCATTAGAGGTTATGGAGAGGAGATCCACGATGCTACTATGGTAAGGAAAATACTTAAAACCTTGCTAGAAGCTTACAATGTCAAAGTCTTTTCTATAGAAGATAGAGTTCTGGATAGGCTACCGTTAGATGACTTGCATTTATTAGTGACTTATGAAATGAGAATAGCCCCAATGAAGAAAGAAAAGAAGTCAAAGGTAGAGAAGGAGCTAGCTTTCAAGGCAATGAGGAAATTAAAGATTAAAACCAAGATGAGAAGTTCGATAGCAGCTCTAAAGAAGATGATGATGATACTAAGTTGGATGAAGTCATGACATACATCACTAGGAACTTGAAGAAAAGAAAAAGGAAGTACAAGGGAAAATTATCCTTAAAGGGCTTTAGCTGTAGAGCAATTGGGCACTTTGTTGTGGATTACCCAAAGAGAAGAGAAGCAAATAGTGAGGATGATGATGAGCTGGTCCCAAGGAGGAAGACAAAGTAATCTAGCTTCTCCAAAGTTAGAAATTCAGGTGCTAAAGGGAAAAAGATGTTCTTCATATCCAAAAAAGAAATTTCATGAGCAAGTTGGAGGAAAAAGATTCTGAAAAAGAAAGTGATGATGATTTCGATGATGAGGCTGTAAAGGATGTGCTGGTTACTTAAGTAGATGATGATAAAAAATCTTCAAGTGAGGAGAAATCAATAGAAGAGGAAGAGGATGAGTTGTTAGAGCATGAAGAAAGCTTTATGTAGGCCATGGAAGTGAAAGGAGAGTCATCATCAACAAATGCCATCAAGGAGGATTCTACCAAAAAGTTGGTTGAGTGTCTAAGCAATCAAAGCCCTCATTCTATGGGGAAGAAAGGACTTCATTACATTATAAAGTCAAGTGAGAAGGTAGAAGAAAAGAAGAAAATTGTGTTTGTGTCTGAAAGTAAGCACAATGACATGATGGAGAAATGAGACCAATCCAAGTTAAAATAGGTTAGAAAAGATATGGTGGAGACTCCCATCCAAAGAAGATAGGTTGTTGAAGATCATGAGAAGGCTACCACACTAATTGCCAAAGAAAGAAGAAATGAACTTGGTAAAGGAAGTAAATCCAGGTTTATAGGTTTTTGCTGAAGCTGTGGTAAGTATGGGTATAAGGCTAATGCTT
Organism: Ceriops decandra; assembly: GCA_020615895.1. Lineage (NCBI taxonomy): Eukaryota > Viridiplantae > Streptophyta > Magnoliopsida > Malpighiales > Rhizophoraceae > Ceriops > Ceriops decandra. Next base: position 4,921,458 of record JAHLGO010021099.1, on the reverse strand, counting down.
ATTGGTATACTTGACCTCTAATAAAGAGAAGTGTGAAGCAAAAGTCTAAAGGACGACTTTATCAAGATAGGAGGCAATCTCAAGTGGAAAGAAGTCATATTCCATTGAGAAACAAGTCTAATTTATTGGGAGAGTTTTGTGAAAGATATGAAAGGGTTGGACATGCTGCTGAAGATTACTTGACATTGTTGCCCTGTCAAAGATTGCAAAGGAGAACATGCCAACCATTACTGCCTAATCAAGGAATGCAAAGAAGAACACCTACACATACTCCCACATTCAGCCAAAAAAGAAGAAGAGGAAGATAAACATCTATGGTTGTAGAAGTAGCCTTAAAAGCTTCTAAGAAAGAAAAGCCATGGATCTTGGATAGTGGCTATTCTTCACACTTGACAGGAGACTCCAAGATGTTGAAAGGAGTAGCCAATGTGATGGAGGGTCAATTAAATTTGGCAATAATGGTGCCTAAAAGATTCAAGGTATTGGTGTTACTGAAATTAGTGTAAAAAAATTGAAATCAAAGAAAGTGCTTTATGTTAAAGGGCTAAAACACAATCTCATTAGTGTTAGCTAGCTTTACGATGATGGACATGAAGTTACTTTTAATGAGAATGGTTGTACAATAAAGAGACTAAAAGATGGTTTTGTTTTTACTAAAGGTGAAACACATGCTACATAAGTACCAAAGATGATATCTTATTATGGCATAAAAGATTGGGACATCTCAGACAAAAGGGGCTGAACAAGCTATCCAAAAATGTAGCTATGAGAGACATACCCAAGTAGGGAGATGTAATTTGCAACACATGTCAAAAAGGAAAGATGGTGAATGCTCCCCAAAAAAATGTGGAGATCTAAATGAAGAAGCTATTGGAACTCATCCATTCGGACATTTGTCGGCCTATGAGACAAATATCAACCAAGGATGTTAAGTACTTCATCTTCTTCATTGATGATTTTATAAGAATGACTGACATTATGTTCTTAAAATATAAATTAGAGGCTCTTAACAATTTCAAGAGTTATAGAAGGCTAGCTGAAAACCAATTGGGGGGAAAAATTAAAAGGCTCAAAATAGACAAAGGGATAGAATACACATATGGTGAATTTGAAGATTATTTGGAGAAGCATGGAGTGAAGTTTGAATATGCTAGTCCTTACGTCCCAACAAAATGAAGTAGCCGAAAGGAAGAATAGAAGCCTAGTGGAGATGGTAAGAACCATATTGGCTAAGTATGGTACATCACATGGCTTTTGGAAAGAGGCTATCACCACTACAACTCAAGTTTAAAATAGATGCCTGATGAGACCACATACCGAGAAGACACCTTATGAACTGTGGTATGGAAAAAAGCCAATTGTAAAACACTTTAAAGTGTTTGGGAGCTTATACCTCATTAAAGTCAAAGGTAAGCATCTCAACAAATTTGATAAGAAGGCTATTGAAGGCATATTCTTGGGCTATGTACCAAATGGAAGAGGCTTTAAATGCTACAAAAAAAAGGTTGCTAAAAATGGTGGACTGCTTTAATGTTAAAGTGATTGAAGATGGTGCTACAATGCAATCACAGTATGTGGAAGCTAAAGTTGCCATGTATAACAACCAAAGAGAGTTCGACAGTGATGAATCTAAGGCCATTCAACATGAAGCATTTCCAAACTTATAGAAGAGTAAGACCTAAAATTGAGGCCAAAAACATTTTTGGTAAGAAAAAGGACTCTATGTAGACTAGAAGGAGACTAAGGGGTGGTGAAAAAATATCACTGATTTCTATGGTTGAACCCACGTTCATGTAAGAAGCATTAAAGCACAAGGAATAGGTGTGTGCTATAAATGAGGAGCTTGACCAAATTGAAAAGAACAACACTTGGTGTTTAATACTTAGACCTAAAGGGAAAACCATCAGTGGAACCAAGTGAATGTTTAGAAATAAGCTCAATGAAAAAGGTAAGGTGGTAAGAAATAAGGCAAGACTAGTTTGCAAAGGCTACTCATAAGTAGAAGGTATTGACTTTAAAGAGACCTTTGCTCCGGTGGTCAGACTTGAAGCTGATGAGGATCATTTTAGGTCTCATACTAAGAGTGGGGTGAATCAGTGTGAGATATGCACTTTTTAACCTCTGTGACTTGTTAGAGCTGATGATCGAATTTTTAACTTTCTTCTTTATGTGAGCATAATAGTATGATATAAATCAATGCACAAGCACCCAAGCACACATGACAATTTTTAAGTGGTTCATCCATAATGTGTGAACTACATCTATAGTGTGATAGGATCCCTCCTAAATCACACAATCCATTCTTATTATCAAGGAATACAGATTGGTTGTGGAAGGATCACTCTTTAACCACTTACAATAATCTCTCGATCACTCTAATGGTATCCCACCCTATTATTCAACAAATTATCAAGAGTTTATGAAAAAACCTTTCCTAGAGAACGATCACTAAATGTGTATAGTATGCTAGAGTAGAATATGGATCTTCTCCTTCCTTTGCTGCCAGTGCTGCCTTACTTGCTGCCTTGGTAGGATCTCTCCTTTGTTGTCGGGCACATTTTCTCCTTAATTGTTGCAAGCTACCGAACCTACTGCAAGCTGCTGGCATGCTACTGAGCACGCTTCTCCCTGGCTACTGCAAACTACAGGACTTGTTGTTGAGTACGTTTTCTCCTTTGCTATTGCAAGCTGCTAGACCTTCTATCAGGCACGTTTTCTCCTCTTGCTATTGCAAGCTACCGGACCTACTGCTATTGCTACCTGCACGTTCTGCTATCATTGCCAGCACGTGTTGCTATTGTTGTTCACATGTATTGCTAATGTTGTCCGTACATGCTACCGCTGCTGTCCACACGCATTGCTAATGCAGTCCGTACGGGCTGCTGCGTCTCTCTGTGCACTCTGTGCCTTCTGTCCATGCATGCTGTGCTCATTATCCATGCTCCTGCTGTCCACACGCACTGTGTCTACTATGCACACATGCTGTGCCTGCTGTCTGCATGCACTGCTTCTGTTGTTCGCGATCTCTGTGCCTACTGTCCATGCGCGCTGTGCCCACTATCCGCGCTTTTTGTGCCTGCTGTCTGCATGCACAACACGATGTCCGTGCTCTCTACAAGTGCTGTTTGCACGCCCTGTGCCTACTGTCTATCCACGTGTGCGCCCATTGTCTACATGCACTGTGCTCGCTGTGCGCACAAGCTCTATCTGCTGTCCACACAATCTGTGCCCATTGTCTACACTAGCTACACCTGCTATCTGCACAAACTATGCCTACTGTTTGCACGAGCCGTTGTTGCTGTCTGCTCGTGCTGCTCCTGCTATCGACATGTACTGCTATTGTTGTCCATGTGCACTGTTACTGCTTTCTTGCTCCACTGCTGCTCTCCCAGTGCACTCAACAGTTTTTCTCATGCTGCTACTGCTCTCCCCGCGAGCTACAACAGTTTTCTCTTGCCGTTGCTACTTTTGCTACGCACTGCAACAGTTTTCTTGCATTGTCGCTGCTCTCCCTGTGCATTGTAGCTGTTTTTTCCCACCATTGTTGTTCTCCCCATGAGTTGTAGCTGTTTTCTTATGCCGATGATGCTCTCCTCGTACGCTGCAGCAGATTTCTCATGCCATTGTTGCTCTTCCCACTGCTACTCACCCTGAGTGCTGCTGTAAATTTCTCACACTGTTGCTGCTCTTCTGATGCATTGCAGCAGATTTCCCGTGCGTTTACCGTTCACACACACTGCGCCTGCTACTGGTTTGATGGTTGATTCCCAGACCAGCTATTGCACTTTCTACAAGTGGTTGCTGATTCTTGGACCTACTATTGCATGTTCTTAATTTTGCTTAATTCTTGAGCCTACTTCTGCTGTTGGGAAGCCTCTTGAGGTGCTGCTGGTACTAGTATACCCTTCTAGATGTGCGGCTACTGTTGGTATACCCTCCTGGACATGTAGGAATGTGCTGCTGGTGCTAGTATACCCTACCAGCCCTCCTGGACCTATAGGGATGTCTGCTGCTGCTAGTATACACTCTTGGATGTGCAAGGACATGTTGTTGGTGCTGGTATATCCTCCTGAACATGCTGCTGGTGCAGGGAAGCCTCTTGGACGTGCTGTTTTTCTCCTTCTTGGCCTGCTGTCTTGCCTTCTTTCTTCCTCTCCTTGGCCAGTTGTACCATGCTTGGTGGTTGCCTCCTCTTTGCTGTTCACCTCTCTTTTTCCCTAAGTTTGCCACTTATCTCTCTCTTTGGTCGGCTCTCTTAATTTTCCATAGCATAACCCCTTCTTGCAAGATGCATAGTGGTCTTTATAGAGCCTTAAGATTAGGACTACATGATTACCAACGGTCATCATTAATTCCCATATATTGCCCTAGAATTAACAACCAGATTTGATTCCTAAAATTTAAGGTCAATGGTCAACATTGACTTCCTAAAATTTAAGGTCAACAGTCAACAATCAACTACCTTGCCTTCTTTCTTTCTCTCCTTGGCCGACTGTGTTGCCTTCTTTCCTTGGTGGTTGTTACACTCTCCGTGGCCAACTACCTTGTCTTCTTTCTTCCTTTCCTTGGCTAATTACACCTTGCTTAGTGGTTGCCTCCTTTTTGTTGTTCACCTTTCTTTTTCCCTAGGTTTGCCACTCTCCTCTTTCTTTGGCCAGCTTTGTATTTCTTGATGGAGAGCTTAAAGAGGATGTATTTATTGAACAGGCTAATGGTTTTATATTTGATCATGATGGTTCAAGTCTATGTAGATTGAACAAGACTTTATATGACTTAAAGTAAGCTCTAAGAGCATGGTATTCCAAGTTAGATACATGCCTTAAGAATATGAAGTTCAGAAAACGGAATATGGATAGCAACCTATATATAAAGGAAGACAACTAGGGCTAGTTAATTATTGTAGTCTATGTTGATGACATAATCTTTGTTGTAGAAAAGGAGGCCCGATGCATTGCCTTTGCTGAATAGATGAAGAAAAAAGTTTGAGATGTCTATACTTGGTGAAATGAAATCCTTCTTAGGATTACAGGTGTTGCAAAGTGAGGCTGGAATTTTTCTCTCTCAATAAAAATATGCTTATGAGCTGTTAAAAAGTTTTAGGATGGAAAAATTCAAAAAAAGTAAGCACTCCCATTACAGTTGAAACTAAGTTAAGTAAGGATAAAGAAGGTAACATGGTTGATAAGAAGGAGTACAGGAAGTTGATTAGAAGCTTACTGTATTTGACAGCATCAAGGTCTAATATTATTTTTGTTGTAACCCTTTGTGCTACATTTCAAAGTGACCCCAAGGAGTCCTATCTTCTGGTGACTAAGAGAATTTTAAGGTTTATAAAGGGTACAACAAATTATGGGTTGCTTTATGATAGGAGTGGATAGTTTAATCTATATGGGTATACATATGCAAATTAGGCTAGAAATTGTGATGATAGAAGGTCACCATCCATTGGTGCATTTTATTTATGTAGTAAGAAGCAAAATTCAGTGACTCAGTCTAAATATGTGGCTGTGACTCAGGCTTGTACTTAATTGCTATGGATAAAATAATAGTTTAAAGATGTGAAAGTGGATGTATAGCTACCATTGCTAATTGGCTATGACAACTAAAATGTCATCAATTTGTCAAAGAATCCAATTCAACACTTTAGAACTAAACATATTGAAATCAAGTACCACTGCATTAAAGAAAAGGTGGAAAAAATGAAGTAAAGCTAAAGTATGTGTTTACCTTAGAGCAAGTGACAGATATATTCGTTAAACCTCTATAAAGAGAGATATTTCAAAAGCTGAGGCTAACCTTATGTGTTCAACCAACCCCTAAAGGCTGAGGTATTTTCTAACCCCTCTTCCCTTCCCTCTACTATTATTCTTTGGATTTGTTTTCAAAAGGGGTAATATTTTGCCTAAATCCAAAGAAAGTTTATACTCATAAAAAAGGGGTAGTAGCTTAATGGATAAATAGGGAGAACTTGTCAAAGGGGAGAAGTACACAAAGAAAGTTAGGTGGAGCCAAATGACTTTATACAATGGATGTTGTGCATGGTTGGATTTAATATGTTGCTAACAAATCCAAAGAGGGAGATTGTTAAACCCATTTTTTATGGCTAGTGTTGGATTTGTTGTCAACACCATCTCATACGGTTATATGTATTAATTTGATGTTATGAATGTCATTGAGATATAGTGAGGTCATTGGCAAAAATCGATAATGATAGGTCAACCTTAGCATTGAGGAGTTAATGTTGACTGTGACTTTAAATTTTAGGGGTCAAGATTGACCGTTAACCTTAAATTTTAAAAAGTCAATGTTGACCATTTACATTAAATGTTAGGACTCAAATATGGTCGTTAATTATAGGGCATTAACGATGACCATTAATGATCATGTAATCCTAATCCCAAGGCTCTATAAATACCCCTAAGTGTCTTGCCAAAAAAAAAAAAAAAGTAAGAGGCTACAGAAAATTGAGTGAATAGCAAAGGCAAGGTAGCCAACTAAGGAGAGAAAGAAAAAGGTAGCAAAGTAGCTAGCCAAGGAGAAAAAGAAAGAGGGTAAGGCAGCCAGCCAATGAGGGAAAGAAAGAAGGCAAGGTTGTAAGCCAAGGAGAGTGCAACAACCACAAAGGAGAGGTAGTAAGGCAGCTAGCCAAGGAGAGTGTAACAGCCACCAAAGAGAAGCAGTAAGGTGTAGCTGGCCAAGGAGGAAAAGAAAGAGAGCAAGATAGCTAGCCACCACACTAGTAAAACCCTTACCAAAACAGCAGTTGTACCAGCAATCCTTTACCGAGGTAGCAACCACACTAGCAAACCCTTACCAAGGCAGCAGCTGCATTAGCAAACCCTCACCTAGGTAGCAACCATACCAGCAAACACCTCCAAGGCAGTAGCCGTTCTAGCAAATCCTCACCAAGGTAGCGGTCATACCAACAAACCAACAAAGCAGCTAAGAAAGATCTAGCAAGCCAACAAAGCAACTAAGGAAGATCTAGTGAACCCTCACCAAGGTAGCAGCTACATTAGCAAACCAACAAAGTAGTTAAGACAAACCATGAGGAGGCAACAGTAGCCTGTGAGTCTGGCAGGAGGTGGAGTAGTAGCATAAGAGTCCTACACTAGCAACCAATGTACAGCAGTAGGTGGTGCAACAACAGACAGCAGCAATGAGCGTAGATAGTAAATGCAGTGCATGTGAATAGTAGCAGCGCACGCAAATAATAATAGCAGTGTGAGAAAATAGTAGCAGCACATATGGATAATAGTAGCCACGCATACAGACAGTGGCACGTGCAGATAGCAACAGCACATCCAGGAGGCTATACCAGCAAGTGTAGCACGTTTAGTAACCAAATCAGTGAAAGCAGCGTGCGTGAACAACAGTGAAAGCAAAGCGTGCAAACAATAGGCACAATGTGTGTAGACAACAATAGTAGCATGTGCGAACAATAGCAGCAGTGCTAGTAGACAGCAACACCATGCATAAATAGTAGTAGCAGCGCATGTGGACAATAGCAGTAGTGCTTGCGGACAGCAATAGCAGCACGTGCAAGCAGTACCAACAACGAGTGAGATAACACTAGTAGCAAAGGAAAGAGAAGATCCATATTATGCACTAGCAATATATGTACATTGAGTAATTGCTCTCCAAGAAAGTTTTCACTATAAATTCTTGATAAACTTGTTGAAAAAGGGCAGGATACCCTTAAAGTGATCGAGAGATCCTTCTAAATGGTTATGGAGTAGTCTTTCCACAAGTAGTGAAGGAGTGATCCTTACATAACATTATTGTGTCCTTTGATAACAATAGTGGATTGTGTGATTTAGGAGTAATTTTATCTCACTGTGGATATAGCTCACATATTATGGGTGAACCACATAAAAATTGTTATATTTACTTGGGTGTTTATGCATTAATTTATATTCATACGATCATGGTCACATAAAGAAGAAAAATAAAACAATTGGATCATCAACTCTAACAAGTGAAACTTAAAAGAGGATACTCTAACAAGTTAATTTTAGATCGATTTGTAAAAAGAGGATATCTCACATTGATTCATCCTCTTTCTCAATGTGAAACTTAAAACAGTCGTTATCAGTTTGCTTTCAGGAACAAACACAATTTTCTTCTTTTCTACTACCCTATCATTTGGCTTTTTAACATAGCCAAGTCTTTTCTTCCTTATGGAATATGGTCTTTGTTTGATTAGACACTTATCCAATTTTTGGTAGCATCCTCCTTAATAGAATTTGCTGAAAAGGACTTTCCTCTCACTTCTACAAACTATATAAAGCTTTCTTCACACTTATTCAATTCAGACTCAACCTTATGGAGCTTGGCTTACAAAATCGGTACCTTTTGCCCTTGTGCAATCATCAAAGCACTAAGATCTTCGTGTATCTTGCCTTGCTTTGCCTCATGTACATTTGGCTCCTTAAGTCTCTTCAAGTACTCTTTCTCTTTTGCTTCAAACTCCTTTTCTTTCACTTGGAGATCAAATTTATCAACAACAAAATTTTTATTCAACTTCTTAAGATGCTTTACCTTTTTTTCCAACTTGTTGTTTTTGTGCAAACAAGCTCTTAATTTATTCTCATGTTGTTGCACTCTTTCATTCTCATTCCCTTAAGGATTCTTTTTCAACATCTACCTGAGTAACCAACATATTTTTTGCAACATCATCATTAAAATCATCATTAGCTTCTTTTTTATAATCTTCTTCATCTAATTTGCAGAAATTTCTTCTTTTGGATCTGAAGAGTTTCTTTTTCCCTTTAGCACTTAAATTTCTAACTTTAGAATAGTTGGATTTCTTTGCTCTCCTCCTTAGGGTCAACTTATCATTATTATCACTATTTGCTTCTTTTTTCTTTAGGCATTCCATGCCAAAGTGCTTAATTGCTCCACAACTAAAACACTTAAAGGGTAATTTTCCTTTATACTTCCCTTTTCCTTTCCTCATATTTTTGTTGATGTATGTCATGAATTTATCAAATTTAGTATCACCATCTTCAACTTCAACGTTGTTGTTAGATTCTTCTTCTTGTTCTTTAATCTTTAATTTCTTCATTGCCTTAAAGGTCAACTCCTTCTCTACTTTAGACTTATTTTCTTTCTTCATTGGGGCTATTCTTATTTCATAAGTGACCAATATGGTGTGTAAATCATCCAAAGATAGCCTATCTAAATCTTTATTCTCTATGGAGGAAACTTTGGCATTGAAAGCTTGTGGTAAATTTCTAAATATCTTCCTTACCACAATAGCATCGTTGATCTCCTCTCTTTAACCTCTAATAAAGCATATAATTTCATTTACTCTTGTAAAGAAGGCATCCACAAATTCATCATTCAGCATCTTTATATCTTCAAATCTACTCCTCTAGATTTATAGCTTGGCTTCCTTCACAACCTTGTCTCCTTTATAAATATTCTTTAATTTGTTCCAAAATTGTTTGGCTGTGGTACACCCCATCACTTTGGTGAATTCTTTATTTGATAAGAAGGCATATAATGCATTTCTCACTTTTTCATCATACTCTAAATTCTTCTTATCAATAAGCATCATAGCAATACCTTTAGTAACAAGGGTGAAGCCACTGATACCAAATTCAAACATATCCAGACCAAGTGGAATCAAATATGGGAGCATTCTATTCTTCCATAACTAATAATTTTATCTATCAAAAGTGGGAATGCCCTTACTGTTAATACTGTTCATGCTCTCTATCATATTGAACAATAATAGATGTAAAGATTCACAGCAATAATAAAACTTTCAAATCAAAGCAAAATGGATTAATAGAGGAAACCCCAGCTTTAATACCTCTTGATAAAGACTTTTTTTATGTCTTACACTAAGAGGGAGAAGGGATAAATCAATATAAGATGCTTACTTTTTACAAATCCATTTGGATTAAACCTCTGTGACTTGTTAAAGTTGATGATCCAATTTTTATCCTACTTCTTTATATCCGTATAGATATCAAGCAAGCATAAGCACTCAAGAACACACAAAATTTTTATATGGTTTACCCACAATGTGTGAGCTACGTCTACAGTGTGATAAGATCACTCCTAAATAACACAATCCACTCTTGCTATCAAAGGATACAACTAATGTTGTGGAAGGACACTCCTCAATCATTTATGGAAGGATCACTTTTTAACCACTTATAATGGTCTCCCAATCATTAGAAGATTTGATCTCCCAATCACTCCAAAGGTCTCCCACCCTTTCTCAAGTACATCAAACGTTTATGACAAAACTTCTTTAAGAAAGATCACTCAATGTGCATAAGTTACTGTTGCAAAAAATGGATCTTTTCCTTTCTCATTGCTAGTTTCTCTCCTCAAGCTTTTCCAGTCTCTCCTCTACAAGTTCTTTCCTCTATAGGTTCTTTCTACTGCTATCGATTCTCTATTGTCTCTATAGATTTCTCTTTTTGCCATTATAGGTTTCTCCTTCTGTAGGTTCTCTTCTCTGCTGCCAATTCTCTCTTGTCTTTGCATGTTTCTCCTTTTGCCTTTACAGGTTTCTCCTTCTGTAAGTTCTCTTCTCTGCTACCAATTCTCTCTTATCTTTGCTAGTTTCTCCTTTTGCTTATATAGGTTTCTCCTTCTATAAGTTCTCTTCTCTACTGCCAATTCTCTCTTGTCTCTACTAGTTTGTCCTTTTGCCTCTTTAGGTTTCTCCTTCTATAGGTTCTCTTCTCTGTTTCTGATTCTTTCTTGTCTCTACATGTTTCTCCTTGTACCTTTGTAAGTTCTTCCTTCTACAGGTTCTTTTCTCTACTGCTGGTTCTCTCTTATCTCTGCAAGTTCCTCCTTCTGCCTTGGTAAGTTTTCTACTCTGCTACCAGTGTTGCCTCCTGGATGTGCTAGTATGGTGGTCGACTATTGCTATCACCTTTGTGAGGGCTTGCTAGTGTGGTGGCTATCTTGGTAAGGGTTTGTTAGTATAGGTGGCCAGCTACTCCCTTGGTGGTTGTCTCCTTTGCCTTAGCTGATCACTCTCTCCTTTAGTGGTTGCCTCTCTCTTTGTCATTCACCTCCCTTTTTCCCTAGGTTTTTCGATCACCTCACTCCTTGCCATTCACTCAATTTTCTACAACCCTTAGTTTTCGTTTTGCAAGACACCTAAGGGTATTTGTAAAGCCTTAAGATTAGGTTTACACGATCATCAATGGTCATTGTTAATTCCCATATGTTGCCCTACAATTAACAACCATATTTGATTCCTAATATTTAGGGTCAATAATCAATGGTCAATCTTGATCCCTAAAATTTAGGGTCATGGTTAACGTTGACTCCTTAATGCCAAGGTTGACCTGTCACCACTAATTTCTTCCAATGACCTCACTACATCTCAATGACATTCATAATATCAAATCAACATATATAATCATGTAAGATGGTGTTGATAACAAATCCAACATTAGCCATTAAAGATGGGCTCAACATCATCCAATAGATCATTTATGATAGGTATAAGAAACTTATTTTAAAAGTTAAGGAGTTTAGTTATCTATAATCAATGCAAAACCTTCAAGTCCCTTCTTTTTTTTAAGCAATACCACAAGGGATGCAAATGAACTTGTGCTAGGATGGATAATAGAAGAATCTAAAATCTTTTTTACTAATCTTTCAGTTTAGTTTTTTAATAGTATAGATACTTGTACAGTCTCACATTTACAACTTAAGCTCTAACTTCAAGGATATTTTATGATCATAAAGCTTAAAGGGAGGCAAATCTTTTGGTTTAACATGATATTGATCCAAAATTGATTGCAACTTTTCTTGTAGATTGGCTTTTTCATTAACAAGCACCAATGTAAGCGAATGGGCCTAGACTTACATATTTGTCTTCCTCAACAAAGTTTATAACTTGGTTCTTATCATTTGTCTAAGGAATGTAGCCAGTAATGTCATACAACTCCACAAGTTTGCCATCCTTTATAAAGGTTAGCTTAAGCTTTTAAAAGTTGAAATTTATAAAACCAAGCTTCTTAATCTAGTCCACACATAATATTAGGTCATAATTCCCAATTGGTATTAATCTCAAGTTTACTTTAAAGACATGTCCATGCATTTTCCACTCAAATTGGCAACACTTGTCTACTTCCTATTCTTTAGCCATTTTTTACCCTTACTAATAGAGGTTGAATCTCTATTAGTTTACATTATAATTCTTGTGCTATATTGGAGTTTAAGAAACTACAATGGCTCTTGTATCTATTAAGATAATCAAACTTTTCCTTCTTGCTTGCCTTTTAATTAAGTATTCTTTCCCATAATTCTTGTAAGGTATTCACTGATAATTGCATAAAAGGTTCCTTACTATTCTCCTCTCCTTCTTCCATGTTCTCCCCTACTATCTCCACCATAGCTAGGTTTATTTCTCCTTTTAACATGTGTATGGCTTACATTTTAGTGCATTGGTATCTTAGGAAATACCTTTCTCCATATCTATAGTAAGGGTTAGGTTTCCTAGTCACCTTAACAACTGACGTTTGTTCTATCAAGGTAAAATGTGTAATTACAAGTTTACTTATGTTCTTAGCTTTGGAATGATAATTAATTCTAGCTTGCCTTATAGTATAAGGTACCATTTTATAAACTAGGGTTCCTATTGTCCATTCTCCACTCTTGTTTGATTTGTTTTGCTTGTTAAATCCCTTAACCACCTCCTCCTAAAGCCCTACCAAATGGTAAAGATAGACTAATGACTTTGGTTGAGACATCCTTGTAGTTGGTCTAATGGCATCATTTAAGCTACTAATAAAACTTTCCATGAAATACTCTAACACCCTAAGGATAAAATGCTTCATCAACATCTTTAAATTCTCAAAAGTTTCATGGTACCCCAGTATTGATCTACTTTGGGCTAATTTATTGAATTCATTAACCACATTCCTTAGCTTCCCTCCATTAAATCTAATACACAAGTCATGAGAAAAATTGTACCAAGTTAGTAATGATACCATGCCTTAAGTCTCTCACCAAGTACATTGCTATAATCTTCATCTTAGCCTTCTCTCTCACATTGTTCAACCTAAATGAACAATTATATTTATCAATCCACTTTTAATGTAATTTCCTTCAAAATAGGGTAGAGTAACCTTAGGTCCTTAAGCAACTTCACTATCTTCTATCCCTTACTTTTCATTAGTCTTTTTATTATCTTTTATTATAACTTATTTATAAATTATATTAAGTGTCTGATTGCAATGAGTATTACCATCCATAGTACTGTGGAACTCTTTTACAATACAGGTAACAATTTTTTATCTTTCATTATTATTTGACAATAGGTTGAATTTGTTGAAAACCAACTACCTATATTCCATCTTTATTTCCAACCCAAGTTAACTCTAGACTTGCACTGAATTACTAGCTTAATGATGTTCTGAATCTAGTCTTTCATTTTGAAATAATAATATAAGTTCATAGACTATATGCAAATTGTTAGGTCATAAGCTCAAATTTGGTTATCTCAATTTTCTCTTCTTCTTAACTGCTCCAAATATAGATTACTTCTTTGATAGATGTCTCACACCTTTTTAGGCATGAAATTGGGTTGATAAATGATAGACAATGGATTTTATGCCATAATAAGAAGGCTTGAATTTTTATGGAAAAAAAGTCATTAAAGAGCTATTAGGATTTTAGGTTTGTATTATTTTATTTCATTGTAGCCAATGTAAAAAATTAGAATAACCCATAAATATTTCTAAAGTAATGTGTTAAATAATAAAAGGTAGAAATGCTAACTATACCGAAACTATTTGAAAATAATTTATTTAATTGTCCCTCTTTTCTTTTTTTTTCTTTTTCCTTTTTTTGTAGAATGTACCATTAGATCTACAAATCAAGTAAAAGAAGTCTAATTTTGGATAGAATTATCTATAGCATGCTCAGTTGTGCTTCAACTTTAAGATTTGCTTCTATGGTGTCCATATTGATAGTAACTAATCCATTTTCTTTATATCGAGTTTGAGGGAGAATTTTTATGATACAATTGTTTGCTCAAATTCTTGTAACTAAAAGCCAAGTTTCATAAGATAAAAAGGATTATAAGAAGTTTTTTAGGTTGATTGCTTCATTTCTTAAGTGTAAAGAGGAGGATTGGTTGAAGATGTTACTCACCTATTGAAATAACTTGTAAAAGATTATTCAACACTTGAAAGTCTTCTATAGAAACTACAAGTGCAATATGATGTTCTTGATAAGCATGGTTTTGGAAATAAACACCTATCTAGAGTGGAGAAAGAGTATGTAGAGATTAATGTTGAGTATGAATGCTTCACTACATGCTAGCAATAACTCGAAAAGGTAGTATAACATTATGGTTAGTCACTTGGACAATATTTAGTTGCTTGTACTTATGGATTTGAATCAATTAATTTGACCACAAGCTTTGTGACAAATCCCTTTACTATTTACAAATGACCCATAAACAAAATAAACCATTGCTAGACAAATTATATTACTACGTGCTAATGAATTTGTCTCTTAAAACACACAAAAAACTCTTTAAGGTGGCATTATAGTATCTTTGTAGCTCTAATAAATGAATTATTTCATGGATTACCATCTTTGTCACTAATTCATATGACCAAATTTAAAAAGGTTGCTAATGTTTTTTAGGATGTATTAATATAGTCAAAAGATAGTATCTCTTTTGAAGAAGTATGCATTTACCCATTTGTTTTGCATGCATTTGATTTTTTATATGGTAATCTTGGTGCATTCCTATTTCAAAACTTTTATAATTAAGGTCGTTTCTATATATTAGTTTATTGCATTATAAGACCTTCTTTAGCATTTTTTGATAAGTACAAGGTTGTTGGTTTTAAAGCCTAAGGTTTTTAAATTTCTTTTGCTAATTTCAAATCAATAACATAATGATAGCAGCATGTAAACCAAACAAAAAAGAGCATAAATATCAAAGGATTGCTTAGCTTGGCTTTCATTACTGAAGTTCCCAACTTCACCATAGGATCTACTAGTCTGTGATACTGAGAGGGGGGTGAATCAATATCACATCCCTTAAAAACATACTCTAATAATTTAAACCAAAGTATTCTACTTATTTAATACTCTAGCTCTCATCAATATGCAGGTATGTGAACAATTTCAAACTCTTCTCAAAAGCAAACTCTTTCTTAGATTCGACTAAAGTAGATCTATTGTTACCTACTAATCACAATAGTCCCTAAAGTCACTTTTCAGACACCTTGCCTATTAGATAAATCAGATGTTCTTGATTAGGTCTTTTTTTTAGTTATGGGTTCAATGATACTTTAACTGTATTTACAACTCAATTCAAAACACAGAATATAAATCAAAGTAAAGGACACAAAAGATTTACGTGGTTCCGGAATGCGACATACGTCCACGGTGGTAGGGACTCTTCCTCTACTGAGATAATCCATTATACTTAGCCGACCAGCCCTATTCTACCGTCCAGCCCCAACCTGATTTTAGCTATATCATCTCTTTTCGTTCACCCAATTGGTCATCACGGATTTCCTCCCTTTTCTATCAGTGGTTTGCTTTTCTTTGTCCTACCATCCAGCCCCTGTTCTGTCGTCACTCTTCTTTGGTCGTATGACATTTTCTCTCTTTCAGCCGGTCACTCTATTTGGCCATTTCAGGTTTTCTCTCCTTTGCTGTCCAGCCAAATCTCTCTTACCATCCACCCCTACTTCAGCTGTATCTGTTCTATTTTTCTTTTTGGTTGTTCCTTTTTCTCTCCTTCCCTAATGGTTTGTTTTTGGCCTTGTTGGGTTTTTCCTCTCCTTCGCCGTCACTCTGATTTGGCCGTATATTTCTTTGTCGTCCACCGACCTTCAGCCATTCCCAAGTTTTCTCTCCTTTTTTTCGTCCTCTCTACTATGGCCATCTCAAATTTTCTCTCTTTCTCTTGTGTAAGGTTTTCTCTCTTGCAAAGTTGTGGTTTTACTTCCTTGCCCTTCCATGTAACTTTAAATTTGCTTCAAATTACTCTCTTGCCCCTCAATGTGGCATTAATTTTTTACCCCTCCATGTCAAATTAATTGCACACTTAAATCTAGTTGACAACAATTAGAACCCATATAAGGTTGTGGGAATAACAATTACACCTTTAATTCATTATATAAAAAGCATATTCAAATTACAAAATTCAATTTGAAGAATTGTTAATGTTTGCAACTTTACAATTTAAAATTCAAATTAAAATTAAAGTTGAAATTGAAAAGTACAATCATTGAAAGTTTGAATTAATATACAATGATTGTTTAACTTGATTAACAAGTGACATCCAATTCAAAAATAAAGCAAGGACTTTAGGAAAGCCAACTAGCAATAACTCCTTTCTTTGCTCATAATTGTCATGACTGACATTTACATTTAGGAAGGAAGCTTGATAAAAAATGCAATAATCAACTTCAGAATAGCATAATGGTGGCACTATCAGTATCTTTACTCCTCCAATGCAGCATAAGATTATTTAAAATGGTAATAATAGACCAATTATCATAAAAGATCGGAGTTGCCTTTATATGTTCAAAATTTAGATTAATAATTGAAGTTCCCAACTTCACCTTAAGATCTACTAGTTTGTGATATTGAGAGGGAGGGTAAATTAGTATCACCACAATTTGCAAATATGTGAACAACTTCAACCTCTTCTTAAAAGCGAACTCTTTCTCAGATTTGACTAAGGTAGATCTATTGCTACCTACTAATCACAATAGTCCCCAAAGTCACCTTTCAGACACCTTGCCAATTAGGTCTTCATTAGGTTATGGGTTGGCTAATACTTTTCCTGCATTCACACAACTCATTTCAAAACACAGAATGTAAAACAAAGTAAGGACACACGAGATTTACGTGGTTCCATCAATGTGATGTACATCCATGGTAGTAGGGACTCTCCCTCTACTGAGACAATCCAATATACATAAGAATACCAGTTACAATGGATGTCTTAATCATCTGCTCCTTTTACTATTACAAATACTAAGCAAGTAAAATACAAAGAGTGTCACTTATTGTGTCTACACTTCTTCTAACTTGTCTTGCTTCTATTGAATTGAATGACTACTTCACTGCAACACTCTAAACTCTCTTGAAGCAATCTCGAAATACATTGATTTCTTTCAATGCTTCACCGAATTCCTTCTTTAGGTTGTCTTACATAGCTCCTACTTTCACTGTCTCATGATCTCACCCGTCTCCTATTTCATGATTTCACTATCTCATGGTTTGCCTCATATTTCGAATTTGTCATTCCATGCCTCACATTTCTGGTTTGGCGTTTCACATCTCAAGCACATTTCTAGCTTACACGCTTTGCTGGTTTCACAACTCATGTACATTTCTGGTTTACATGCCTTACTGGTCACAAGCCTTATGCATGTTTCTGGTTCGCCCTTGTCCATTTCATACCTCCGGGTAGCTTGGTTTGCTCTCCTGGTGATCTCTTCTTTCACAGTTTCTCCTATCTTCCCTTATGGATTGTGAGCTGTCTCCTCTCTTACCATTGGTGTGTTTGCCTCTCCTCTTATCGTGAGTCACATAGTTTCCTTCCAGTCGTTGCCCGGTTTCCCTTGCTCTCCAAGGTCTCCCTTGGTTTGCCATGTGTTCACTCTTACTGTCCAGCAGGTTTACTCTTCCTTGTTGTAGGGTTATGACTCACCAAGGTCTCACTTGTCGTTGGTGTGTTGTGACTATGCTCTCCTTATTGTCGTTCTCCTCCTTGCCGTCCACACCTCTTTCGCTGGTTGAATGCTTTACCGTTTTGCTTGTGTTGGCCGAATGGTTGGTTGGACGTCCTCTCTCTTTCAGCCAGTGGTGGTTTTATCGTTCACTCTTTGGTTTTGGCGTGCTGTTTTGTGTTTGGCCATTCCACCTTTTTTGATTTGTGATTTGCCGTCCACCCTCTCTTGCTGTCCAACCGTGTACTCTCTCTTTACTGTCCAGTCATTCCTCCCTTGTTTTCTCTTTGACCAATCACCCACTTTTGCCGTTTATGCTATTTTTCCATGTAAGGTAGGGTTTTTCTTGATTGTCTCTTTCGTTGGCCAGTTGTATAGGTTTTCCAAATGGTTGAATTACCGACCCAGCCCTAGCTTTGTCTTCCAAGGCCTTTACATACTATATTCCATGAAAACCTAATAAGGCTTATGTGGCAGATTTATGTTCTTGCCCTTACACGGTTGATTTACTTTCTTGCCTTTCCATGTGGCTTTACTTTATTTTCCTTCCATATGGCTTTACTTTCTTGCACACTTAAACCTAGTTGACAACAATTACAACCCATACAAGGCTGTAGGAGCAATAATCTCTCCCTTTGTAATTATTGGCAATACTCATAACAAAAGTCATTATACAGCAATTACAACTCCCCTTTTCTTAATAGCTCCCCTTGCACTGTTGCTTCTCTTCCCCTTTGCCATCCAATTACAAAAAAAACTCACATAGTAGAGATGGAGGATTCACCTGAACTTCAGGCTTGAGGAAGCATTTGCATAGATAGAATCATTCTGTGCTTTTCAAACAACTCATTAGTGGGTCTTGGAACCAGCTCCCATGTTTCATTCTTCTTGATTTAATCCAACTCCTCATTGATAGCTTTGACCCAGGCTTTGTCTTGTGTAGCCTCTTCAAAAGATTTAGGTTCAACTTGTGAAAGTAAAGTAGTAGCTCCCACAATTTTTCTTCTTATTGTAACTTCTACTAATGGGTCACCTATGATCTGATTTCTTTGATGAGCACTAGTCCACATTTTCTTTGTCCTTCTTTCTTGCACAGTCCTAACTGCAAGAAGATCTCTTTCTTCATCTTCAAACTCACTCTTCTTTGAGTCTAAACTTACTTCTTGTTCCTTTTCTTCTGGTTGGTTTGCTTCTTCATCTACATTGAAGTCATCTTCTTCATTGTCCTCAGCTTCTCCATTCTGCATTGTTTTCTAGTTCTTATCTATTCTCACATTACTGGACGTAATCACTTTTCCTAGCTTATGTAGGAAAACTCTATAACCTTTTGTCTTCATTGAGTATCCCACAAAGATGCCTTCATCAGACCTAGCATTGAATTTTCCCAAGTTTTGCTCCTTGTTCTTCACAAAACATGGGTTACTAAAGATTTTGAGATACTTAGCTGTTGTCTTTTTCCCACTCCATAGCTCATATGGAGTCTTATCAGTATTGGGCCTTAGTAGAACTCTGTTTAGTAAGTGCACTATTGTAAATGTTACTTTTATCCAAAATCTTGTGTGAGGTTTGGATTCCAGTAATAGAGTTCTTGCCATTTCAACCATAGCTCTCTGTTCTATTGAGGTGTTCTTTTTGTTGCCATTTGGTGACAAATTCTATGCTTATCAAGGTAATCTTCAAAAGCTTTATTTGTATATTCAGTGCCTTGATCTGACCTCAATACTTTGATCTTCCTTCCACTCTCATTTTCAGCCAATCTTCTGTATCTCTTGAAGCAATTTAGAACTTCTAACTTGTGTTTAAGGTGCATGATACAAGTCCTTCTTAAATAATCATCAATAAACAAGATGAAGTACCTTTCACCATTCAACCCTTTTATTATCATTGGCCTACACAAATCAATATGCACAATGTCAAGCACTGCTTCAAAACTAAACTCTTTGGTCTTATATTTCTTTCTGGCATGTTTTCCTTTACAGCATGCTGAGCAAACATACTCTCTCTCTCTCTTTCTCACTACTGAGGTCAGGAACGTCTTTGATTACATGAGTAGTGGTTAGCTTCCTCATGTTCTTCTGTGTTAAGTGTCCCAGCCTCTTATGTCATAGTTGATTTTTTTCTTCTTTTGTAAGTAAACAGCTGTTTGTCTTGTCCTCATCAATCACATACAAATTCCCAGCTGTTCTTTTCCTGGCCGTAACAGTATTGCCTTCTTTACTCTTTACTTGGTAACATGTTTTTGTGAATATTACTTTATCGTCTTCATTACATAATTAGTTAACAGATGCTAGATTATATTTAAGTCCTTCAACATGTAGAACATCTTTTAGCTTTCCTCTTCCAATGTTTACTGACCCCTGACTATTTATGTTGAGTGAATCATTATTGCCAAACTTGACTCTACCTTCTCTTGACTTGTTTAGCTTTGACAATTTACTCTTGTCTCCCGTCATATGTGAAGTGCATCCACTATCAAGGATCCACTACTTATCCTTGTAGTCAGCTTTGAGTGCAATTTCAGCTATATTAGCCACCTCCCTTGTAGCTTTATATTCCTTCTTTTGAACTGGTTGGAAGATAGCTTTCTCATTTTTCTCAGCTTTGACTGCACCATTTGTTTTCACTGTGTCATTTAGTGCCTTCTTTTGCTCAAGGAGAAGTGTCATGCATCTCTTAGCATTATGGCCATCTTGCCTGCACCTTTCACACTGTTCCAAATTTGCTAATATAGCAAACTTATTCTTTGAAACCACTGGTTTGGGCTTCCACCAACAATCCTTGTCAGCATGTCCTTGCCTTTTACAGTATGTGAAAGAACTCACGACAAGTTTTCTCTTCTGAATTCTGTATTATCTCCCCCTGCATGCAGCATCGTATCTTCTCAAGTTGGAGACATATACTAGCCTTCTCCATCAATAGTTACTCGCCTTATGACTCTAAACTCCACAATAAAGACAGTGACCTTAAAACTGCCTCTTCTTGGGTCTACTCACAGCTTGTTTTCTTTTGTTCATTACTTGCTGTGTAAGCAAAGTTGCTAGCTTCATTGCTTGTGTCACTTTCATTTCAGTCACCTTCTTGTCCTTCTTCTATTCAATCATAGCACTCTGCTAGTTGACCTTCTTTTCTTCATTTTTGTTTACCACCTTAGGTTACTTCTTTAGATCTTTTTTATTTTCAGCTATCTTCTCCTGAGTCACAACTTTCTCTTTCAACT
This sequence comes from Ceriops decandra, assembly GCA_020615895.1. Lineage (NCBI taxonomy): Eukaryota > Viridiplantae > Streptophyta > Magnoliopsida > Malpighiales > Rhizophoraceae > Ceriops > Ceriops decandra. The sequence continues at coordinate 4,900,542 of JAHLGO010021099.1, read as the reverse complement.
TCTGTCTAAAATTCTTATTATCTTTAGGCAATGCAGCCTCATATTGCTACACTTTCTCTTCATTCTTCTTTTCTCTTGCAGGACTTGTTTCTCCTATCATTTCAATCTTCTGCAAGTTCTCTTCACTCCTTTTGACTTATTGCTGATGTCTCAGCAACTTTTTCTCCATTTCTTCAAATTTTGAAGCCCTTAAGCCAAGCTCTATTGCAAGGTCTTCACATAATTTGATATATTCTTCAAATCTTCTCTTCAAGTCAATATGTTCGGCCCTTATTTCATCTATTTTACTTTTTGCTTTCTCAAACTTTGCTTCAACTTGTTTTATGTGAGCCTCTCACCTTCTTATGGTTCTGCCCCTTCAGATTATCTTCTTTAAAGCTACTTCCAACTCAGCTTCAAGATCTGGTTCTTCTTCATCAACCTCCTCTTCCTCTTCAAGGGTTGAACTACCACCTTAAGCTAATGCCATAAAGGCATGCTTATTTAATGAGTCTTCATCTTCCTCCTTATTAGCCTTTTTATCTGACTCACATAACTCTTGAATGAGCCTCTCTTCTTTTTTTGTGGGTTGACAGTCTTCTTGCTGGACATCTTTGATTTGAATGATGGTTTTCTCCATCTTGAATTATGCTTATCATCACCATTCTCATCTTTATCATTAAGTTTCACTTTGCACTAAGAAGCAAAGTGTCCAATCTGCCCATAACGATAACATATCAAGGACAACTGTCCTTTTCCCTTCTTAGACCCCTTTTTGAACTTCTTTGTGAAGTATGCCATCACTTCACCTTCACTTTCTTCCTCCTCCTCATCATTATCCTCACTGGATGATTCTTCCTTTTCTTTTATCTTCATGTGTTTCATAGCTTTGAAAGCTACCTCCTTTGATATCTTCGATGTTGAGGAGCTCTCCGTTGACTTTATCCTCATCTTATATGTAATGAGATTGCTTTGGAGATCATACAGAGACATAGAATTGAGATCTCTACTCTCCTCTATGGTTGCCACTTTTGAGGTAAACCATTCAGGCAGAATTCTTAGAATTTTCTTCATAATAGATGAGTCCTTCTTGTTCTTCCCATGACTTATTAAAATGTTTATAGCATCAATAACTCTGGTGAAGAACTCTTGGACTATCTCATTTTTCTGCAGTTTGAGAGATTCATATCTCTCATTGAAAACTTGAAACTTGGCCTCCTTCATTCTGTCATCACCTTTATAAACTTTCTACAATCTGTTCCATATCTCTTTAGTAGATTTGCAGTCCATAACTTTAGCATACTCAGCATCTGTCAATGCTAAAATGATGACATTTGAGGCCTTCCATTTATCTCAAACTACCGTAATTCCTATAGGGTTGGGTCTTTACCTTTTTCTAGAGCCACAAAGCTCTCCTATACAGATTTCACCATGTTTATGCCCATGGTTGCAAATACCACTTGCATTCTCGGTCTCCACATATAGTAGTTGGTTCTGTTGAAGATTGGAACTTTCTTACTGTAAGTAGTGCTGGTGTTGATACCGACTTCGATTTCTTAATATGCAGAACCAATTAAAACTTCTGAAACCCTTCAAACTAATACACCAAGCTATAAAGCTTCAAACTAGTGAACATGGCTCTGATACCAATTAAAGTTCATGACTTCACCCTAGGATCTATTAGTTTGTGATACTAAAAGGGGGGTAAATCAGTATCACCACAATTCGCAAATATGTGAACAACTTCAACCTTTTCTTAAAAGTGAACTCTTTCTCATATTCGACTAAGGTAGATTTATTGCTACCTACTAATCACAATAGTCCCTAAAATCACCTTTCAGACACCATGCCTATTAGGTCTTCATTAGGTTATGGGTTGGCTGATACTTTTGCTGCGTTCACACAACTCAATTCAAAACACAGAACGTAAAATAAAGTAAGGAAACATGAGATTTACATGGTTAACATGACGTACATCTACAGAGGTAGGGACTCTCCCTGTACCAAGATAATCCATTATACTTAAGAATACCAATTACAATGGATGTTTTAATCCCCAGCTCCTTTTACTATTGCAAATACTAAGCAAGTACAATACAAAAAGTGTCATTTATTGTGTCTACCCTTCTTTTAACTTGTCTTGCCTCTGTTGAATTAAATGGCTGCTTCACTACCGCTTAGAAGTTCACCACAACGCTCTCTAAACTCTCTTGAAGAAATTTGGAAATACGTTGAGTTTTCAATACTTGACCAAATTTCTTCTTTAGGTTGTCTCACATAGCTCCTATTTTCACCGTCCCATGATCTCACTTGTCTCCTGTTTCACGATCTCACTATCTCACAGCTCACCTTACATTTTTGATTTGTCGTTCCATGTCTTACGATCTACCTCACGTTTCTGGTTTGGCATTTCACATCTCACGCACATTTTTGGTTTGCATGCTTTGCTGGTTTCACAACTTATGTATGTTTCTGGTTTGCACGCCTTACTGGTCACACGCCTCACGCACGTTTCTGGTTTGCCCTTGTCTATTTCACACCTCTGGGCAGCTTGGTTTGCTCTCCCAGCAGTCTCCTCTTTCACGGTTTCTCCTCTCTTCCCTTACAAACTATGTGCTGTCTCCTCTCTTACCACTGGTGCATTTGCCCAGTTTCCCTTGCTCTCTAAGGTCTCCCTTGGTTTGCCATGTGTTCACTCTTGTTGTCCAGCTGGTTTACTCCTCCTTGTTGTAGGGTTTTAACTCACCAAGGTCTCACCTGCTGTTGGTGTGTTGTAACCGTGCTCTCCTTATTGCCGTTCACCTTGCCTTGGCCATTCTCCTCCTTGCCGTCCACACCTCTTTTGCTGGTTGATTGCTTTGCCATTTAGCTTATGTTGGCTAGTTTCTCTCTTTGGACGGTTTCTCTTTGTGTTGGCCAAATGGTTGGTTGGACGTCCTCTCTCTTTCAGCCGGTGGTGGTTTTGCCGTTCACTCTTTGGTTTTGGCATGTTGCTTTGTATTTGACCATTCTACCTTTTCTAATTGGTGATTTGTCGTCCACCCTCTCTTGCTGTCCAGCCGTGTACTCTCTTTGCTATCCAGTCGTTCCTCCCTTGTTTTCTATTTGGCCAGTCACCCACTTTTGTTGTTTATGCTGTTTTTCCATGTAGGGTAGGGTTTTTCTTGATTGTCTCTTTGGTTGCCTGGTTGTATAGGTTTTCTGAATGGTTGAATTGCCAACCCACCCCTAGCTTTGTCTTCCAAGGCCTTTATATACTTTATTCCATGAAACCCTAATAGTGCTTACATGGTAGATTTACATTCTTGCCCTTACGCTACAAATTTACTTTATTGTCCTTCCATATGGCTTTACTTTCTTGCACACTTAAACCTAGTTGACAACAATTACAACCCATAAAAGGCTATGGGAACAACAATAAGTACCTTTCTAATCTATATTGCTTGATTTATTATGGAAACTACTACTATGTACTTAGCTTTTGTTGTAGATTGAGTCATAGTTATTGGCTTTCTTAAGCTCCAATTGAAGACACATGACCCTAAAGACAACACACTTCCAAAGGTGATTTTTATGTCATCAAGTGACCTTGCCCAATTACTTTTTATAAACCCTATAAGTTTCAATTCCATATTGCCTTCAAACTACAATAGACATCCTATGATGTTTTTATATTTGTTCTTATTTGATTTAAGGTTATCGTCTTCTTTATGGAACTTGCCTACAAGAGTAAGAGGAGTTGTTAAGCTATTACAATTTGTTATGTGAAACTTTATAAGAATCCTTTATTGAGATTGGTAAACTTGCAAGCCAAAAACGTAATACATCTTGCCAAGATTAATGATTTTAAATTGATTCTTTATATCTTGAACTAAATTACAAAATTAATGTTGTTTCCAATGACCATAAAGTCATTGAAATAGAATGAAATATAGAGCAAGTAAGGCCTTTTTTCTTTAATGTAGAGAGCTACATTATTATAACTTTTGTTGAAACCTATTCATAGTAGATACTCTTAAATTTTTATGTACTAGCCTCTTAGTGGCTATTTAAGGCCATGAAGAGCCTTATTCAAAAGTGAACTTTATCCTTCTTACCCTTTTTCACAAACTCTTTTAGCTAATCAACATAAACATCCTCTTGTAGTACATCATTCAAAAAGGCAAATTTGATATCTAATTAATATACAAACTAGCCCTTTTATGCTATAACAAGCAAAAGCTTGATAGTGTCCATTCAAGCAACAAGTGCATAGATTATTATATAATCCACTTACTATATAAATTCTTGGCCTTAAGTTTGGTCACAAATCCATTAGCATTAAGTTTAACTCCATAAATCCATTTAATTGTAATTTTTTGCTCAATTTTTAGTTTAGGAACCAAGTTCCATGTATCATTCTCACAAATAAAATCTATTTTCTCATGCATTTCCTTTCTCCATTTCATTAATTTAAAGGCTCAAGGATTGATACATTACATCTTCATAGATGTTAGCAATGCTTTGGGTTCCCTTCAAAGAGGGATTATCAATATCTTCTTCAAAGGATTATAATTCTTATTCTTGCATTTTTAAGCCATTAAAAGTTTGATGCTTATCTAACTAAGCCTTAGAGATGTCTCAATTTCACCTTTAATTCTCATGGAATTTGAAATCCTTACTAATAGATATTTTGGTAGTATTAACATTGTAAATTCTACAATTTGTTGAAGCATTGGAGTAACCAATGAAGATTACAAGAGTATCTTTGTAATCCAACTTAGTTCCTTTATTTCAAGTATATGAGCATAGCAAATATATCCAAATACTTTCAGGTGACTTAAAGAGGACCTACTACTAAGTATGCCTTAAATGGGGTTGAATTTGCCAAAGATTTAGTTAAAAGTCTATTTAAAAGGTAGATTAAAGTTGTAGCAGCTTGTATTAAAAAACTTTTAGGTAAATCCTTTATGGCCATCAGTCACTTAATCATCTCTATTATGGTGATGTTTTTCCTATCACAACCCTTATTTTGTTAAGGCAAATAGGAAGTTATCAACAATTGTGGTATTTCAATAGATGTGCAAATTGCTTTAAATGAACCTAAGACAAATTTAGAGTCATTATTTGTTCTAATGGCTTTGATCATGCATCTTGACTACTTAATCTAGGCTTTGAGCTTTTGGAATATGGTAGCCATCTATGATTTTAGTTTAAGAAAAAATATCCAACAAAATTAAAAAGAGTCATCAAAATATCATTTAGCAAGTTAGTTTTCGTAGGTTCATAAAGATTTAAGTGAATCAATTACAACTTTACTTTAGCTTTAGAGAACAAATTTGAAAAAAACAAAGTCTAATTTACTTCTCTAATTGACGAGTCTTACATAAATAACTAGGCTAGGCTATAATGGACAAATCATGCATCAGCTTTCTTTGTTGTAACTTTTGAATGCTAACATAGTAAACATGCCTAAGCCTCATATGCCATAAAATAAAATCATCAAAAATGGTATGTAAAGCAATATATTATATCTTTTTTGTGTTTAAATGGAAGTTTTTTCCATTCATAGGCACGCTAACATATGAGTATCATTATCATCATAGATAATATAATTTTTATCTTTAATAACAAGGACAAACCTTTTTCTAAAAGCTAGCTAACACTTAACAAATATTGATTGATGTTAGGTATAAATAGAACATTAAAGATAGGTTTGATACCTAAACTAGTTTGAATTGAATATTGTTCCTAATATCCATAAAGTCATAAACATAAAGTGAAACATAGAGCAAGTAGAACCTTTTTCTCTAATATAAAGAGTTGCATCATTATAGCTCTGATTGAAACCTAATCTCAATAAATACATATAAATTCTTGTATATTAGGATCTTAGTGCCTGTTTAAGGCCATAGAAAGCTTTATTCAATAAGCAAACTTTATCCTCCTCGCCCTTTTTCACAAACCCTTCATATTGATCAACATATATCTTCTTTTGTAGTACATCATTCAAAAAGGTAGATTTGAAATCCAATTAATGTACAAACTAGCCCTTTTGTGTTACAACAAGTAAAAGTTTGATGGTGTCCATCCTAACAATAGGTACCTAGGTTTTTATATAATCCACTTATAGTTTTATTGTGTAAATTCATTTGCCATAAGTTTAGTCTTAAATTTGTTCACAAATCCATTAGCATTAAGTATGACCCTTTATATCCATTTGACTTAATTGCTTTCTTGTTTTTAAGTTTAGGAACAAGATTCTACAAATCATTCTTACAAATAAAATCTATTTCCTAATACATTGTCTATTTCCATTTTGCTAGTTCAAAGGCTTCTTAATATATTGAGGACCGGATTACTACATTACATAATTCATAGATATCAACAATGCTTATAGTTTACCTCAAGGGAGGATCATCAATATCCTCTTCTTTAGAGGAATATGATTCTTATTCTTACATTTGTAGGCCATTAAAAGCTTGTCCTTTCTTTAGTTGAACCTTATAGGTGTCTCAATTCCACCTTTCATTCTCATGAAATTTAAAATCATTGCTAATAGATATTTCACTAGTATTAACTTTGTAAATTTTGTAATTTGTTAGAGTATTGGAGTAACCAATAAGGATTACAAAAGTGACTTTGTAATCTAGCTTGGTTATTGTGATTTTAGGTATATAAGTATAGCATGCAACCAATCACTTTTAGGAGAATTGAAAAGGCTATACCACCAAACCATGAATTAAATAAAGTTGAATTTGCCAAAGATTTAGTTGGCAACCTATTTGAAAGATAGATTGGTGTCATGCTTCTTTAGCCCAAAACCTTTTAGGTAAGTCTTTTTCTGCCATCAAGCACTTAGTCATTACTATTATGATTTTATTTTTCCATTTACAAGCCCTATTTTGTTGAAATAAATAAAGAGCTATCAACTACTATTATATTATAGTAGATGTGTAAATTAGTTTGAATGAACCTAGGACAAATTTAGAGTCATTATTTGTTCTAATCACTTTGATCATTCATTTTAATCACTTCTCAATCAAGACTTTGAAGTTTTGAAATATAACAACCACCTTTAATTTTAGTTTAAGAAACAATATTTAGTGGAATTTAAAAGGTTATCAATAATAATGATGTAATGTACATTATTATTTAATGAGTTAATTCTCATAGGTCTATAAAGATCTAAGTGAACCAACTACAACTTTATTGACTCTAAAGAATTAAGTTGAAGAGAAGAGAAGTTTGATTTGCTTCCTTAATTGATAAGTCCTACATAAGTGACTAGGCTAAGCTATAATGGCCAAATCATTCAACAACTTTCTTTATTGCAATTTTTTAATTTTAGCATAATGAAAATGGTCAAGCCTTTTATACCATAAAGCAAAATCATCAGAAATGACAAGCAAAGCAAGATATTGTATCTTTTTTGTGCAAAATGGAAGCCTTTTCCATTCATAGGCGCATTGACTAAGTGAGTACCAGTATCATCATAGATAATATAAGTTTTATCACTAAACAACAAATACAAACCCTTTTTTAGAAGCTAGTCAACACTTAATAAATTTTGATTATTATTAAACACAAATATAACATCAATGATGAGTTTAACACCTAAATTAGTTTGAATAGCAATAACTTTTTCTTGGACATCAAGGAACTCACAATTGCCAATCATCATTTTGAATTTAAGGGTTTTATAAAAGACCTTAAAGACTTTAGGTATTGGGGATATGTGATTTGTCCACCAACCAAATTTTAATGTCATTCTTTTGGGCACTTAGTATTACTACAAAAAGGTGTTCTTTAGAAAGTTAATCCTCATTAATAACTTATGCTTCTTGTTTGAACTATTGAGGTTTCTACTAAGAGTTTTGTTTGTTTTTGCAAATCTTCTATGAATGCCCCTTTTTGTTGCAAAGCTTACAAATGATAAATGGTTTTCTCCTCTAAAATTTGGACAAATGATTAGTCCTTTTGTAATATCCACATGGTAAGTATTGCTTCTTGCTAATTAGTTTGGTTATCTCAACTTCTTTGCAAGGTTGCTTACCACCATTTCTTCTTTTTGGCTAACCCTTTTATTTGTGAGAGGCTTTTTGGTTGTTTCATAAGCTCTTAACTTGTAGAAAATGAACTCTATGACAATTGTGTAAAAGCAAGTCAATGGCTATTATGGCTTGAAAACTTCCTTACTGATATGTTTTAATTGAGTCATGGTTAGGATTGTTATTAAGGGAGTAGGTTCAAATCTCTTTTCAATGACTTCCTAAAGAACAAAAGCCTTGAGATAAGCCTTTATCATAATTGTTTATTTTATGTAATTTTTAATAATGAATTTGGGAAGTGGAAAAGGAGAAATTTTTGCTAAAACCATATAGGACCTAAAAGAATCAACTCTTTAGTGTTTGCTTTCGCTTGTTGGTATTTAGACTTTTTCTACCTCTTTAAAGAATACGTAGCACAAGGACCCTTTTGGCTCTAATACACTACTATTGGCCTTAAAACCTAAGATTTTTGGATTTTTTTTATTGATTTCAAACCATCACAATAGTGGCATCATGTAAACTACACAAGAAAGGAGCATAAATATCAAAGGACAGTTTAACTTACCTTTCATTACAATTTTACTTCATTATTTAAGAACTATATTCAACTTACAAAATTCAAATTAAAGAGCTATTGAAGTTTACAACTTTCACAATTTAAAATTGAAATTGAAATTGAAGTTTAAATTGAAAATTATAATCATTGAAAGTTTAAACTAATATATAATCATTGTTTAACTTGATTAACAAGTTGCATGCAATTCAAAAAAAAAAAAGGACAAGTACTTTAGGAAGTTGAGATAATCAACAACTCCTTCATTTGCTCATAATTATCATAATTGACTTTTAAATATAGGAAGAAGCTTGATAAAAATGTAACAATCAACTTAGGCTAGTAAAATGGTGGTGCCACCAAGATTTTTAAAGGTTAAGATTTGAGTCCTCAACATCATTCCCTCCCAACCCCCAAAAAGGACACAAAAAAAAAAAAGGATGAAAACCTATTTGATAGGTTTGAGATAAGGGCAACAATGTAATGATATAAGCATATTATATGGAATCTTATTTATAAGATCAAGCTTTCATTGTTATAATTTGGTTATAATTTATCTTCACAAAGGTGTAACCAACTCATATTTAAGTATTGTGCCTTGCATTCATAGCTTTAAAATGTTCAAAAATTTCACAATTATTTTGAAAAACAAAAATTATATTATAGTGCTTTAATTGTCTCTCTAGGGAATTAAAATTGAAGAGATGTGTTAAGAAAATAATCAACCCAAAAATTTAAACTACCGAATGAGACGTGATATAAATATTATATTGCCTCTAATAGAACCCTTTTGCAAGACTTATTCTAAAAGTGTGAATAAAACATATATCCTTGCAAAAATTCACAATTGATAAAAGAATTAAAACAAAATAGTTTAAGCTCATGACACATTATAATACTACATTAATAAATAGTCAATCTAAAAATTTAAATTGTTAAGTAAGATTTAAAATACAAATTATTTATTAATTCTAATAATATGCATTTTTTTCAATTAAGATTTATACTTTTTTGCTAAGAACATGCATGCTTAAAAATTTTGAAAAAACTTTCTTCCAATATCATCTTGTTAATTCTTGCTTTCAAGGTAGGTTACAAACTATTAGTTAAGCAAGTTGAGTTAACAGTGTAAACCCTACCAACATTATTGCTTTCCTAATCATCCTTAAGGCCAACCAAAGGAAAGCATAGAGACAAATGTTGTTCCCACATCCTTTTATGAGTCGTAATTGTTGTCAACTAGATTTTATGTGTGCAAGTAATTTGAAGCCACATGGAGGGGCAAGAAAGTAAATCACAATATCCTAGGGTTTTGATAGAAAAGAGTATATAAACCAAATTGGAGTGAACGGCCAAAGTGTGCGAGAACGGCAAAATTGGTGTGGACGAAAAACAAGGGTACACGGCAAGAGAGCATAACAGCAAGAGAGCAGAACCGCAAAAGGAGAGCATGGCAAGAGAACGATAGGAAATCAGAACAGCAAGAGAGCACACCACCGGGAGAGCAAAATCAAACACAACGGCAAGAAAGCACACCACCGGGTGAGCAAACCAGAAACACACCACCCTGTAAGTGAAGATAGTAGACTTGGTATCCATGAGACCACCCAAAAGAGAAGATAGCAGATCTGGAATGGATGTGATCACGAAAGACCAGAAATTGGTGACCAAAAATAGGTGGTGACCAAAACGGGAGACCAAAAATTGGTGACCAGAAACAAGAGACCAGTAAAGCTGAAATGAGAGACCAGCAAAGCTGAAATGCGAGACTAGCAAAGCTAAAATGAGTGACAAGCGAAGCTGAAATGGGAGACCAGCAAAGCTGAAATGTGAGACCAGCAAAGCTGAGACGAGAGTGTAATAGAAGCATGAAACGAACGGGGGAGTGACAGACCTGAACAACCCACTAGGAGTGATAGACCAAAACGTTTATCGACGTGAGTCCAGAGCGAACATGCGATGGCATGAGACTAGAACATGCAATATTGTGACAAATCAGAAGCCTGGGGTAGGCTGAGAGAAGTGAAAAGGCAGACCAGAAGCATGAGTGCAAGTCGTGAAACCGTGAAATGGTGAAAGTAGGAGTCCTATGAAACAACCTAGAGAAGGAATTCGATGAAGCATTAGAAAGAACTCAACGTATTTCTAGATTTCTTCAAGAGATGTTAGAGAATGTTGTAGTGGACTTTTAAGTGGCAGTGATGCAGCCATTCAATTCAATAGAGGTAAGACAAGGTAGAAGAAGGGTAGACATAGTAAATGACACTCTTTATATTGTACTTGCTTTGAATTTGTAATAGTGAAAGGAGCAAAGGATTAAGACATCAATTGTAACTGGTATTCTCAATTATAGTAGATTTTCTCAATAGAGGGAGAGTTCCTATCACTGTGGATGTACGTCATGTTGACAAAACCACGTAAATCTCATGTGTCCTTACATTGTTTTACGTTCTGTGTTTTGAATTGAATTGTGTGAACGCAACAAAAGTATTAGTCAACCCATAACCTAACGAAGACCTAATAGGCAAAGTGTTTGAAAATGACTTTGAGGACTATTGTAATTAGTAGGTAGCAATAGATCTACCTTAGTCAAATCTGAGAAAGAGTTTGCTTTTAAGAAGAATTTGAAGTTATTCACATATCTGTGAATTGTGGTGATACTAATTCACCCCACCTCTCAGAATCACAAACTAGTAGATCCTAGGGTGAAGTTAGGAACTTCAATTGATATCAGAGCCTATTTCACCAGTTTGAAGCTTAACAGCTTGGTGTACTAGTTTGTAGGGTTTCAGAGTTTTAATTTGTTCAGCATACTAAGAAATGGATGTCGGTACCAACACCAGCACTATTTACAGCAAAAATGTTCCAATCATCAACGAAACCAAATACCATATGTGGTGAGCGAGAATGCAAGTGGTATTTGCAACTATAGGCATAAACGTTGTGAAATCTGTACATAAGGGTTTTGTGGCTCTAGAAGAAGGTAAAAACCCAACCCTAGAGGAATTAAGACTATTGAGATAAATGGGAAGGTCTCAAATGTCATCATTTCAGTATGAAGTATGCCAACACTTCAATTTCAGTATGAAGTGTTGGCATACTGCCCCATAAAAGGACAGTTGTCCTTGAGATGTTATCGTTATGGGCAAACTAGACACTTTGCTTCTCAGTGCAAAGTGAAACTTGATGTTAAAGATGAGGATGGTAATGATGAGCAAAATTCAAATGGAGAAGACTATTGGTCAAATCAAAAAAGTCTAGTAAGAAGACTACTAACCCATAGAAGAAGAAGAAAGGCTCATTCAAGAATTATGTGAGCTAGACAAAAGAAGCTAATGAGGAGGAAGATAAAGACTTATCATACGAGCATGCCTTTATGGCATCAAATCAAGGTGGTAGTTCAACCTCTGAAGAGGAAGAGGAGGTTAATGAAGAAGAACCAGATAATGAAGAAAAACTAGATCTTGAAGCTGAGTTAAAAGTAGCTTCAAAGGAGATAATTAGAAGGGGCAGAACCATAATAAGGTTGGAGACTTTGCCATAGAAGTTGAAAGAGAAGGCTGTGACACAGAAAAAGATAACTGAAGAAGAGAAAACAGTTATCAAACCAAAGCCAGGGCAAAAATGATATATGTGGTTAAAGAGCAGCAGCCCATAGCTGCTATGTATCAAAGAGAAAAGAAAGTCAGCCAGCCAAGGGCAATGGCTGAACAGAAGAAGCAGAAGAAGGTGGTTGAAATGAAAACCACACAAGCAAAGAAGCCAGCTACATTGCCTACATAGCAAGTAATGAACAAAAGAAAACAAGCTGTGATTAGACCTAAGAAGAGGCAATTTCAAGGTTATTGACTTTATTGTGAAGTTTGGGGTTATAAGGCAAGTAAATTCTAGTGAAGAAGGCTAGTATACATCTCTAACTTGAGAAGATACAATGCTGTATACAGGGGGAGAAAATACAAAATTCAAAGGAGAACTCCTATCATGAGTTCTTGCACATACTGTAAAAAACAAGGACACACTAACAAGGAGTGTTGGTGGAAGCCCAAACTAGTGGTTTCAAAGAACAAGTTTATTGTATTGGCAGACTTGGAGCAATGTGAAAGGTGCGGGCAGGATGGCCATAATACCAAGAGATGCATGACACTTCTTCCTGAGCAAGAAAAGGCACTCGATGGCATAGTAAAAACAAGCAATACAGTCAAAGCTGAGAAAAAAGAAAAAGCTATCTTCTAGCCAGTTCAAAAGAAAGAATATAAAGCTAAAAGGGAGGTGGCTAATATAGCTGAAATTGCACTAAAGGCTGACTACAAGGATAAGCAGTGGATCCTTGATAGTGGATACACTTCACACATAACAGGAGACAAGAGTAAATTATCAAAGCTAAACAAGCCAAGTGAAGGCAAAGTCAAGTTTGGAAATGATGATTCACTCAACATCAGTGGTTAGGGGTTAGTAAATATTGGAAAAGGAAAGCTAAAAGATGTTCTGCATGTTAAAGTACTCAAATATAATCTAACATCTATTAGCCAACTATGCAACGAAAATCATAAAGTGATATTCACAAAAATAGGTTGCCAAGTAAAGAATAAAGATGGCAATAATGTTGCAACGGGGAAGAGAACAGTTGGAAATTTTTATGTGATTGATGAGGATAAGACAAGTAGTTGTTTACACACCAAAGAAGAAGAAAATCAACTCTAGCATAAAAAGTTGGGACACTAAACACAAGAGAACATAAGGAAGCTAACCACTACTCATGCAATTAGAGACATTCCTGACCTCAGAAGAGAGAGAGAGAGAGAGAGAGAGAGAGTACATTTGCTCAGCATGCTCGAAAGGAAAACATGTTAGAAAGCAATATAAGACCAAAGAGTTCAATTCTGAAGTAGTGCTTGACATTGCGCGTATGATTTGTGTGGACCGATAAGGACAAAAGGATTGAATGGTGAAAGGTACTTCATCTTGTTTATTGATAATTATTCCAGAAGGATCTACGTCATACACCTCAAACACAAGTCAGAAGTTTTGAATTTCTTTAAGAGATACAAAAGATTGGCTGAAAATGAGAGTGGAAGGAAGATCAAAGTATTAAGGTCAGATCAAGGTACTAAATTTACAAATAAAGCTTTTGAAGATTACCCTAAGAAGCATGGAATTCGTCACCAAATGGCAGTAGCAAGAACACCTCAATAGAACGGGGTGGTAGAAAGGAAAAATAGAGTTGTGGTTGAAATGGCAAGAACTCTCCTACTGGAATCCAAGCTTCATACAAGATTTTGGACAGAAGTAACATTTACAGTCGTATATCTATTGAATAGAGTCTTACCAAGGCCCAATACTGATAAGACTCCATATGAGCTATGGAGTGGGAAGCAAACAACAACCAAGTATCTCAGAATCTTTGGTAGCCCATGTTTTGTGAAGAACAAGGAGCAAAACTTGAGAAAATTCAATGTTAAGTCTGATGAAGGCATCTTTGTGGGATACTCAGCAAAGACAAAAGGTTATAGAGTTTTCTTGCATAAGTTAGGAAAAGTGATCACGTCCAGTAATGTGAGAATAGATAAGAACTGAAAAACAATGCAGAATGGAGAAGCTGGGGACAATGAAAAAGATGACTTCAATGTAGATGAAGAATCAGACCAACTTGAAGAAAAGAAACAAGAAGTAAGTTCAGACTCAGACAAGAGTGAGTCTGAAGATGAAGAAAGAGATCCTCTTGCAACTACAACTGTGTAAGAAAGAAGGGCAAAGAAAACATGTACCAATGCTCATCAAGGAAATCAGATCATAGGTGACCCATTAGCAGGAGTTACAATAAGAAGAAGAATTGTAAGAGCTACTACTTTACTCTCACAAGTTGAACATAAATCTTTTAAAAAGGCTACACAAGACAAAGTCTAGGTTGAAGCTATCAATAAAGAGTTGGATCAAATCGAGAAGAATGTTACATGGGAGCTGGTTCTAAGACCCACTAACAAGAATGTCATGGGAACAAAATAGGTATTGAGGAATAAACACAATGAAGATGGCAAGGTGGTGAGGAACAAGGCCAGACTGGTTTGTAAAGGCTATTCTCAAATAGAAAGAGTAGATGTTGATGAAACGTTTGCACCAGTAGCAAGGTTAGAAACTATTAGAATGTTCCTAGCTTTGGTAGCACATAAGAGGTATAAAGTTTATCGAATGGATGTGAAATCAGCCTTTCTAAATGGGCTTCTGAAAGAAGAAGTTTATATTGAACAACCTGATAGAGTACAAATCAGTGAGGATGAGACTCACATATACAAGCTGAAGAAAGGCTTGTATGGCCTTAAACAAGCCCTAAGAGCATGGTACAGCAGGTTGGATGTGTATTTGAGAAGGTTGAACTTCAGAAGAGGAACAATTGATAATAACGTATATGTGTTCAACTCAGAGAAAGGCCAGTTCATAACCATAGTATATGTAGACTGTCACTCTGAGTTATGCCAATATTTTGCACAAAAGATGAGTGAGGAATTTGAGATGTCATTAATTGGAGAAATGACTTACTTTCTTGGATTACAGATAAAACAGTGTGAAAAAGGTTTTTTTATTTCTCAAACAAAATATGCCAAAGAGATGCTGAAAAAGTTTGGCATGGAGAATAGCAAACCTATCAGTACCCTTATGACAGTGGGCTACAAGTTAACAAAAGATCAATAGGGAAGGAGTACAAGCCTTACAAAGTATCGGAAGATGATAGGGAGCCTTTTGTACCTTATAGCATCAAGGCCTAATCTTATGCAAGCTATGTGCATTGCTAGTAGATTCCAAGCTGATCCTAAGGAATCTTATGTGTTGGTAGTGAAAAGAATCCTAAAATACCTCAAAGGGACACTGGAAATGAGTTTGTGGTATCCAGCCATAGATTCTGTAAAACTACGAGTATACACTGATGTAAACTGGGCAAGAAGTATAGATGGCAGAAAATCAATTAGCAGCTATAGTTTCTACTTGGGTTCAAAGTGTGTTGCATGGTTAAGTAGAAAGCAAAATAGTGTTGCTTTAAGCACAGCTGAGGCTGAGTATATGGCTGCTCTGCTTGTGCAGCATGTACTCAGGTGATATGGATGTAAAGACAATTGGTAGACTTAGGTGTTGAAGTGATGTTACCAGTGAGTGTACTTTATGATAATCAAAGTGCTATTGATCTTAGCAAGAATTCGGTTCAACATTCAAGGAGTAAGCATATTGACATCCGGTATCACTTCATCAAAGATCAAGTGGAATAGGGTACAATTCAGTTGGAGTATGTTGGCACTAAAGATCAAATTTTAGATATTCTAACTAAACCTCTATCCAAAAAGCTATTTGAAAAGTACAGATTGAGTCTATTTATGCAAATGCCTCCTTAAGACTAAAAATCAAATGATTCCTCCATCTCTATTTTACGAGTTTTTCAGATTTGTAATTGGTTGGCAAAGGGTAAGAGAAGCAACAGTGTAGGGGAAGCTGTTAAGAAAGGGGTAGTGCATATTTAAAGGGAGTTGTAATTGCTGCACAATGGCCTTTTGTTATGAGTGTTGCCAACAATTACAAAGGAGGATATTAATGTTCCCACAACCTTGTATGGGTGGTAATTGTTGTCAACTAAATTTAAGTGTGCAAGTAATTTGAAGCCACATGGAGGAGCAAGAAAGTAAAGCCATATGAAAGGGTAAGAAAGTAAATCATAATATCCTAGGGTTTTCATGGAAGAGAGTATATAAACCAAATTGGAGTGAATGGCCAAAGTGTGTGAGAACGAAAAAATTGGTGTGGACAAAAAACAAGGGTACATGGCAAGAGAGCAAAACAACAAGAGAGCAAAACGGCAAAAAGAGAGCACGACAAGAGAACGGTAAGAGAGCAAAACAACAAGAGAGCAGAACAATAAAAGGAGAGCACAGTAAGAGAACAGTAAGAAAGCAGAACAACAAGAGAGCACACCAATGGTAGAGCAAAATCAGACACAACGGCAAGAGAGCACACTACTAGGAGAGCAAACCAGACATAATGGCAAGAACTGGGAGAGCAAACTAGAAACGCACCACCCCGTAAGAGAAGACAATAGACCTGGTATCCATGAAACCACCTGAAAGAGAAGACAGCAGATCTGGAATGGGTGTGATCAGAGACGAGAGACCAAAAATTGGTGACCAGAAATGGGAGACCAACAAAGCTGAAACGAGAGACAAGCGAAGCTGAAACAGGAGAGTAGCAAATTTCAAAGTCAAACATAATACCATTACCCTCCCTTGTCAAGTAATGACTTTGATACCATTTTATTGTAGATAGTTTATTTACAAATTTCTTTTATTTCAATCAAACGTTTATCTAAAGATATCATTCTAAAAAATCCATTTTACAAATACCTTACATAATTCAAAAGATTTATATGTAGAAATAAATGAAAATTTTATTAATTTTAAATTTATTTTAGTTCCTCAATATAAAAAAAATTAACTTAATCCAAAATAAAATTAAGAGAAAAGAGAAGTTTTAAAATTTTCTTAACAAAGAAGTTTATAAACATTTACTTAAAAAAAAATTAGTCTTATGTTATTTAAAAGAAACTACAAGATTTATAATAAAAAATAGCATTAGCTATATGTGTATAAATACATACAACATTCTAAGAAAAAAAACATGGCTAATTTACCTTATGATCTAACTTTCAAACCAAAAAAATGAAATTTCAACGATAACTTGGCCCATAACTATAGGAACAAGACATGAACATTTGTACAACAAATATTAATGAACTTATAAAAAAAAGGCTTATTGGAAAAAAAAAACAAAAAACAATAGCTCATAGAATTGCCTAGTATTTTATGTATAAAATGTGACAAAATTAGAATAAAGAGTTTTTAAATTAATTATTAATTATAAATTTTTAAATAAAGTTTCGAAATAAATTAGATATCTAATTCTAAATAAAAGTAGCCTATTAAACAAGCTATATGAAGTACGAATATTTTCAACATCTCATATAAAACTAGTTATTAACAAATCTAAATAAAAAAACTGATAGATATAAGATAAAATTCACTATTTCATTTGAACAATAAGAGCAAAATGTAATCCTATTTGACTTACAAGGAAATAAAACAATAAAAATAAAGAAAAAAGAAAGAAAATATGAGATTGCTTCTTTCATCACAACATATAAAACTTATTACTTAACTAAACATTTATAGTTTTAAGTATGATATGAATCTTAATAACCTTGCATAATTATACAAATATCTATTTATTTAATAACAATAAATAACAAGAACAAAAATGGATAAAAGTTTGACCTCATATCTTCCACTTCTTCTTGCACAACATAGACACGTGCTTTTTTAGAAAAGAGTAAACTGTGATGACTAACTCCTATTATTCCTTTAGTCTCTAGAAACTTTACGTGGGCCTTTAAAGAATCATTCCTGGAGAAACAATATTGACAATTAGTAGTGCATAGGAGATTAAGTTTGTGTTTATGATATGAATACTTGTTGCAAGCCATGTATGTATAAACCAAACAACATAATATTTGTAATGGATCCTTTCGATCACAATAGGTAAAGAGAATATTTTTAAGCATTATTTGTAGGCTCATAATTAACTAACTCCTTGTCTTCATAACTAGATGCAAAGGAATGTGAATTTCAACATTACATATATCTAAACACATCGTTCAACTAAAGTCTTAGATTTAAAAAACTATAATGACTTGGCCCAATTCATAATATTATGGCCTTCACCAACTACTAAGTTAAGTTTTTAGGTGGATTTGAGGCTTCATAACAGTGATCATATCTTAACAAAAAGTTAAGAAATTTGCCTAAATCGTCCATTATTTCATCCATATTAGAATTGGCAACAAAAAAGAAGATAGATTAAGATTATATAATTTGTGCTCACAATCATGCTCTACAAGTAGTTGCTATTGTGTAAGAGAAGTAACAAACCCCTACTTTGGGATATAGAACAACTCAGAAAGATTCTAAAAAGAATCCAATTTCAAGGTTAAAAAAGATACAACTAAGCCATCTAACTAGATCTTATCAGAGCAACAAACCTATAAGAATGATTATTTCAAATCATTTTGTTAAACTACAAGTAAAAATGTTTTAAATGTACCTATTGGCTAAAGTACTGAATTTATTCCTTGCACTTTATTGTAGTTTTAAAAAACTCCCTGTGAATATCTACACCACAAATTAGAAGAAAGATGCCATGGCCAAATGTCTTGATTTGCAAGGATTTCAATTATTCACACATAGAGGATAAAATGGTACAAGCCAAAGAAACATAAGAAGAAACTAAGAAATTCCATAGAACGAAATCACAATAGTAGCTTAATTTTCACTTTAAAGATGAACATAGTTCAGACTTATAAGGTCACTAAGTTTTATGAAGTATTTTCACAAATTCCATGAAAAAACAATTTTCATGCTATATGCTATTTTTTCATTGCAACTTTGAAATTCAAAATAGATGCTAGTGTATACCATGTAAGTCTTACATCAAAACAATAAACAAATAAAGTAAAAAAGTTTTTCACCTATTTTCAATATATTTTTTCTTTAACAGTTGCATATGTTATTAATTTGTAAACAAGAATATCTTTTATTTGCCTAAATTATTGTGTTGATCAATTGACCCACAAGCCACACTAAAAGTTTCCTTTTAATTTTGTTGACAAAGATTTGAAGTTGTTGTAGTATAAATCTATCATAGGCTTAAGCTGCATTCATTGTGCATGACTTTAAAGCAAACACTACTCATTTAGGGAATGTACAAGTAATCTAACAAATGAGCAAAGCAATGAAGATGGAAGAGTTTCCCAAGTTGGAAAAGGAAAGTAACAATAACACTGAGTATCCAATGGTGACTTTTCAAAATTGGAGATATCTTGCATCAAATTCCAATCATTGCTTGCTTCTTTGTTTCATGCCTTTTTTTTTTTTTTTTGGGCTCTTTCTTAGTTTCTTAAACATATGAGAAGAATTGTTATGTTCATTTAAGTATGTAATCCTAATCAAAGGGAAAGCTTAAATGAGCACCTTAGACTACATGCAGGATTAACCACAATGACTCAGTTAGCTTTTGTAAGCATAAGGCCTACTGACTTAAGACATCAAAAGAAATATTTGAGCCCTTATAGCTTCTTAGAAATCCTCCAAATTAGAATGTAATTTAGGAATTGCATACATTAACAATCTTCACTCTATCACTTGCTTTTATGACACCATTAATGTGCAACAACTCATAGCCATTGGATATTAATAATTCCTATAACCAATACAAGTTAGCAATCAATGAGCCATTTAGGCTTTTTTATTTGATCTAAACATTTTTTTCTAAAAAACTTTATAGAAAAAAATCTTACTTTTTGTAATAATTATTAAAACCTTTGAAGTGTTCAAATAAATAAGTTAATTATACCTATGTTGTTATACCTCATGACAAAATAAAATTTTAGTGATAAAGTAAAAGTCTTCATATGATGCTAAACATATTAATGCAAATGTAACACCTCTATGTTTCGAACTATACCAGAAAATTGCACATTACTTCTATCACCATTATTAATTGATTCATATTTTCAAGAAAAATGTAATCTATCATCTATTTCTAAAGGGGACAAAAGGACTAATTCACCTAACTCACAAGCATTTGCAAAATAAGGAATAGAGAGTACTGGGAGAGTAGCCAGTGATGAGCCATCAAAAGCAGAGATAACTAGCTTAATCTACAAAGAGGCTTTGTAAAGTTATTATTGCACCAAAAGTGATCCAATTCATACAACTAAAATGTTTATAAAAGCACAATAGTAATTAATTAATAACAAAAATCACTTGATAGTTAGTTAGTCATAGCCATACAATGATCTCATTCTTTTTGGAAAGTTTAATAGTTATTGCATCTTCTTCCTTAAATACTTCCTTCTTCAAAAGAAGCAAGAAGTAAGGTTGAATGTGTTTTCTTAGCTCTTGTTTAGTAAATGACAAAGGGTTGAGATTTGCAATAGCTACCAATATATATATACATATAATTTAAAAATATCAAGATTGAATAGATATGTTTGTAAAGGGTGGTTCAGAATATAAGCACATGAATATAATAGCTTTTCACTTCTCAAAACCTAAGCAAAAACTAATATTTTTAAGTTTCATGATTATACAAGGAACCAAGTCATTCCAATTTCCACATTTTCTAAACTAGGAACTACAAAGTTACCACTTTAGGTAGTCTTGGATTTAATTTGTACCATATAATGTCAAACTAAAATTCAACACCATTGAATAGCATTTTAATTCCATATGTCAAAGAAGAATAATCAACAACTTTCTCCCTATCTAGCTTGGAATTCTTTGGACTAGCATGTGCACTATTTAGTTACCTAATCAAAGTAATATGTAAACTTAATTTAATAGGCTATCTCACTAATCCAGTTTCCAATCCATTAGCTTCTCATTGCCAATATTTTTCCTTCTTAAAGTAAACTTATTTTGTATTCCCTAATTATTATTGTCAAGTCTACAAATTGAAGCAAAATTAGGAGTTCATTGGATGATGAAGTTTATCCCCCATTGTTTCATTGGTTGATCTATTAATTAGAGATAGAATTCAACTCAAAGATAAGGTTAATAATTTTTTTATAAAAATAAATATATAAATAAAGATAACCCCTTAAGAAGAGAAAATCTTCAATAGATTTACAATTTATATCATATGTCGAGGAAGGAAACAAAGGTTAAAACCATTCAAATTGAGTTATATTTGGCACTTTTGGCTAAGAAAAAAAATTAACAAGATGTGATTCATTTAGAAATTGTAGCCATGACAGAGGCCTGATTCTTGTAGTTTCTATTGATTGAATTAGATATAAGAATTATAACAGGTGAAGTATATGCAGATTTATATAGGTAATGTCTTATACATAAAATTTCACAAGAAGACAAAACCTACTGAGACAAATGATTGTAGTTTGCTTGTAATGTCTAAATCTTGTGAGAGAAAAGGGATGGCATAAGAACTTCAAAAACAGAATGAAGCCAAAAATTACTATTTGTGATCATTAAGAAGATTGGGGCAAGAGAAATTGAACAAAGCCTTTAGTTCCTATTTTAAAGTAAGAAAAGGCAAGTATAACATAAAAAAATCTAGACCAAATGGAAATACGCGTGGAGAACTACTATGAATGTGTATTCTAATGATGAAACCTTTTGAATCAATGAACCATTAATTATAATATTATGAGCACTAATATCTCTAGCAAACCTTTAGCCCTCCATGTACTTGGATTCTTTATGAGATGACCTTATAGAAACAAGATGTAAATAAACTTGTGCAAATCTATCAAGCATTATGAACCAAAACCCAAACATAAAAGGTGAAGAACCTTAAATTTATCTACAGTGACACATTATATAGTTCAAATAGGTGGAATATAGTAAAGTACATTATGTAATTGAAACCTTTTATCACCTCATCAAGAATCATATATTCCCAAGTGCAACTTTTATTATTTTCATTGTCAACAAAATAAGCATCTCCTTCTAATGATTTTGAGTTGGTCCACACAATATCTTTAGTTGTAAGAAAAAACACCTTTATCCTACAATGAGACTATGCATCACAAAATAGCCGAACGAATGTAGGATAATCATCAACCAAGGGATATATATATATTTATACAATTTTAAAACATACAAATCAATAAAATAAGCAAAAAGAGTAAGGATTTAAACTTTTAAGAAAGTAAGAATATCAATGACGTTTCTTAACCAAAAAAGATGAAATTTAAATACATAATTCAATGCATTGAATTATACCACTTTCCAATTCATCATGAAGAATAAAATCTACAAATTTGTACTATTTATATTTGCTTTCATCAATTTCATTATATGAAAGTAAATGGCACTAGAATATGCACTTTGATTAAAGTTTGAAGGTACAAACATTGAAATAGCACATGATAACTGAAGAACATATTAGAGCTCAAATTGTCAAGATTTGGTGGATGTCCCAAAGTACCTACATGGAAAATAAGACATGATAAGCCTTGATTAAGAGATCTTTTGCTACTCAAAACCACATAATTGTCTTCTTTCATAGCATCTTCTTCCTCCTTTTCATCAATCCATAATTTAAAAGCAAAAGATTATCCCACCAATCTAAATCTTACTTGCGCTTGCTTTGGTTAATTGTTTTTCGTTCTTTGAAGAATGTTATTAGCTTTCTTTAACCCATTGACATAGTTTCACCCTTTGATTCACTTTGCAGCCCTATTGCCTTTTTTCCCCAACAACAGACATAAAAGATTCTCCAACAGGTAGTAATTTTTCCTTTCCATCCTTTTGCATTGATCCTTTTGTAACTTTTTACTACAATTGTAGCTCTCATGCTTCTCATCCAACAAATTACCATTGTCCTCCTCATACTCATTTACACCATTATCCACACTAATTTCCAAATTCCTAGTTGCAGCAAGTGACAAATTGGATGGATTAGATGTTTGAGAAAATAAGGATTTTGAACTCTTATATTTAGGCATATCAATCCTTTTCCAATTACTTCCATCTCTTTTCCTACCATACTAATCTCTTAATAACTCTGAAAAATCATCAATCATGTCATCAACACTTCTTGGTGCTTCTTTTTTTTTATCAATTGACAAGAGGCCAAGTGTACTACTTAAGTCATTGAGAATGTCCTTGATTTCATTCGCATCTTGATCACTTTCACTACAACTGACAAGTTTAGAATGTAGTGGTGAATTAAAATCAGTAATGTCAAAAAATTCAAACGTATTATGTGCAACGACTTCATTCTTAACAACTCAATTATCTCACCTTGTTGAGTTAATGTCTATATTTAATCTTAATCTTTATTTTCTCCTTTGCTAGCCTTTGTTCATCTGAAATAGTTCATCACAAAATTCACATTCCACCATCAAAGACCCTAACCACTCGAAGAAAAAGAAAAGGTAATAATAGCTGATAGCTTACTGGGCTGGTATCTTTACATTAAAGTGCTATTGAAGTTCCTGACTTCTTCCTAGGATCCACTAGTTTGTGATATTGAGAGGGGGGTGAATCAGTATCACCACAATTCGCAATTCATAGGTATGTGAATAGCTTCAACCTCTTCTTAAAAGCAAACTCTTTCTTAGACTCGACGAAGGTAGATCTATTGCTACCTACTAATCAAAGTTACCTTTCAGACACTTTGCCTAATAGACAATTCGGATGTTCTTATTTAGGTCTTCGTTAGGTTATGGGTTGGCTAATACTTTAGTTGCATTCACAACTTAATTCAAAACACAAAACGTAAAGCAAATTAAGGAAACATGAGATTTACGTAGTTCCGTCAATGTGACATACATCCACGGTGGTAGGGACTCTCCCTTACTGAGACTATCCACTATACTTAAGAATTCCAGTTACAATGGATATCTTAATCCTCTGCTCCTTTCACTATTACAATTACTAAACAAGTACAATACAAAGTGTGTCACTTATTGTGTCTACCCTTCTTCTAACTTGTCTTACCTTTGTTGAATTGAAAGGCTACTCCACTGCTGCTTAGAAGTTCACCGCAACAGTCTCTAACCTCTCTTAAAGAAATCTGAAAATACATTGAGTTGTTTCTGATGTTTCGCCAAATTCCTTGTCTAGGTTGTCTCATATAACTCTTGCTTTCACAGTCTCATGATCTCACCAATTTCCTATTTCACATCTCACGGCCTACCTCACGTTTTAGCTTGGCATTACATGTCTCATGCACGTTTTTAGTTTGCACCCTTTGCTGGTCACACACCTCACGCACGCTTCTGGTTTGGCGTTTCACATCTCACGTATGTTTCTGGTTTGCACGCCTTGCTGGTCACATGCCTTACCACCATTTCTGGTTTGCACTTGTCCATTTCACACCTTCGGACAGCTTGGTTTACTCTCCTGGTGGTCTCCTCTTTTAACGTTTCTCCTCTCTTCCCTTATGGACTGTGTGTTGTCTTCTCTCTTACGTGAGTTATATGGTTTTCTCTAACCGTCACACCTCTTTGTCATGTGTTCTCCCTTGCTGTCCAGCCTTGCTTTGGCCATTCTCCTCCTTACTTGGCTGTCCACCCCTTTGCCATTGGTTGTGTTTGCCGTGTAGATTGGTTTAGATGTTTACCTTGTTTGGCCATGTAGGTTGGTTTGGACATTCACCTTTGGTTGGCCGGTTGTCTCCCTTTGGCTATCCCTTTGTGTTTTGTCATTCTGCTCTTGCTGTCCAGCCATTCCTCTCATGTTTTCTCTCTTTGGCCGATCACCCTTTGTGTTTTGCCTTCTAGCACCTTCTGATTTGTGATTTGTCGTTCACCTTTGGTTGCTGTCCAATCGTATCTTCCCTTGTTTTCTCTCTTTGGCCAGTCACCTTTGTGTTTTGTCGTCCAGCACCTTTTGATTTGTGATTTGCCATTCACCTTTGGTTGCTGTCCAGCCGTGTCTTCTCCTTTACAGGTGGTGGTTTGCTATTTGCTCCCATGTGTTTTCCGAGTGGTTTGCTTTGGACATCTTTTTGTTTGGCTAGCACCTTCCTCATGTTTTTTTATCTTTAGTCGACTGGTTGTCTAGGTTTTCTGTTTGTTTTGCTTAATTGTCAACTTCTCTTTCCTTTCACCAGTCTGCTTTGATTTGCTCAATTTTCTTTCTCTCCTTCGTCCAACGACTTGCCTATTTGCTCTCTTATCTTGGCCTTTATATACTCCTCCATGAAATCCTAATAGGGAAAATTTACAGTCTTACCCTTCCATGTGACTTTTACGTTCTTACCCCTCCATATGGCTTTTACCTTCTTGCCCTTCCATGTGACTTTACTTTCTTGCATATTTAAACTTAGTTCATAACAATTATAACCTATACAAGACTATGAAAACAACAACTATTTCCATCAAGATTCTTTTAGGCGAGCACGTGAGAATTTGCGTCTTGTAAAGACCGTTATGGTTGCTTTTTATATGGGGAAATTGTGTATCTTTAATTTCCTTCTTTTTGCTATAATTTTTTTTAATATTTTATAAAAATAATAAAATTATTTTTATGATATAATTTATTATCTAATAAACTTCACAATGAAATCAATAAAAAAATTATTGCACTTATAATATATTTAATAATTAACATGTTTTCCTAAAAATTTTCTTTAAAACAAATCTTTACTATCTACCTTTTAAATTTACTTAATTTTTTTAAGTTATTCAAATCAGAAATTTTGATAATAATGATTAAGGACATGGTTTTTTGGGTAAAATTTGATAATTCACTTTTTTTTTTTGTGTTTGATTAAGTAGAATTTTAGTCTTTTCATAAAGGTAAAAAAGAAAAAAAATTAGAAGATAAAGCAAATCACTAAGTAATAATAAATCAACAATTGTCTAATTAAGTCAAATTGAATAAGTTTTTACTTTGATTTGCTCTAACTAGCTTGAATTGACTCATTTTCAAACCAAACTTGGTCCATTCCAAACCAAATTCAAATCTAAATCCACCAACACAACCTGACTATAAATAACCCTATTACAAAGATCAAACATAAAACTTTCAAAAAATTCCTTATCACTTAGCTACATAAACTAGATTTAACTTTATAATAAACATTTTCACCATAAACCTAACACCAAGCCTTACAAGCTACCAAATGCTTAGTCAAGCTCTTAAAAGAGCCTTGTAGACCTATTCAAGCCAAGATAGACAAAAAATGAACCATAAAATCACATTCTTTTGATATGTTTTAGGTTAGCTATGACTTTTGTTAGGCATATGCCATTAGTATGTTTTAGATTCTTAAACCCCAATAAATCCTAGTATAATAGACCAAATTCCATTAGTTTAAAAGATAGGGCAATCATTTAAATTATTAGTTCATATTGTTTTAGTCATACTTTAAGTGGTTATTAGTAACTTTAAGTCATTTTAAGATCATTTGTAAGGCATTGAGGTCCCTATTTTTCTAAATTTTAACCTTAGACCTTGTATTGGTTAAATGAGTGGTGAAGGTGGACAATAATTTGCCTTGGTCCATAGTATTCATTAAGATCATAGATGTACCCATTGTCATCATCTTATCACCATCTTATACATTTAATAGTGCTTATCCTCTCCTTTTACAGCCACCATGTTCTCTTTCTGTCTCTTTTTTCCAAGTGGGAGCATGTCATAACAATAAAGATACTTAGTTTGAGAAAAGTTTTAAAGTACTAAGCTACTACATAAGATGATAGATTATTTATACATTGCTTTAGATATTCTTCATCCTCCTAGGTTGAGGGTGTTAACCATATTGGCATTTATGAAAGGTCAGAAATAGATGGACTATAGTATGTGTAGTTTCTCTTATTTTATTATATCAATTATCCTTCACTTTGTTTATATATGTTTGATTTTTCTTTACCATATGATATAAGATATGGATTTAAGTTAGTTTGATAAATATGAATTTATAATTGCTAATATTTAATTTATATGTGAGTATATCTGGTATAGTCTCTTTTAAATTTAGCATATTAAATTTACTTATTAAAGTATGCATTTTAATTCTTATTTTTACTAGTTCAAGCTTTTTGTGACTTAAGTTCTTACTATCGAACTAAAGTTTTCACAAAATTTGTTAATGGTACTTCTTGTAGATAATATTTTCCATAATTAGAGTGTCTATTAAAGTAGTTATATTTCTTTTTGGATAAGTTTATTTTTGGTTTTTGTACTTGGGTTTATCTATTGATTGAGTTTAAGATCATAAGGTTGTAACTTAGTTTGTAGTGTTTTATATTTGGATTACTAGTTTGTATTTAATTTAACATGTATGTAGACTAAGTGTCACCTATTTTGAATCATTTATATCTTAAGACTCACCTTAAAGGAAGTATTCTATCAAAAATAGTTGAAATGGTCACATCCTTTTAAGATATGTTATAATTAAGTTATTAATTAGATGATTTTTATAATTCTTTCAAATCAATATAATGAGTATTGTACTTTTGATCATTAAAGATCCATAATATTTCAAAATTCTAACCTTCTATTTTAAGGTCAAATTACAGTTAAAATTAGAAACAATAGTAACTAAGAAAGTAACAATTATTAGTATAATTGATTAAAAATAACTTTAAATTCTAGTTACATATATGAAGTTTCCGATTTCTCTCTAGGATCTACTAGTTTGTGATACTAAGAGGTGAGGTGAATCATATCACTACAATTTGTAATTCACAAGTAAGTGAACAACTTCAATCTCTTCTCAAAAGTGAACTCTTTCATAGACTCAACTAAGATGGATCTATTGCTACCTACTAATTACAATAATCCCCAAAGTCACTTTTTAGACACCTTGCCTAATAGACAATTCGGATGTTCTTATTTAGGTCTTCGTTAGGTTATAGGTTGGTTGATACTTTAGCTACGTTCACAATTCAATTCAAATCACAAAACGTAAAGCAAATTAAGGACACACAAGATTTACGTGGTTCTGTCAACGTGATATACATCCATAGTAGTAGGGACTCTCCCTTACTGAGACTATCCACTACACTTAAGAATTTATGTTACAATGGATGACTTAATCCTCTGCTCCATTCAATATTGTAATTATTAAGCAAGTACAATACAAAGAGTGTCACTTACTATGTCTACCCTTCTTTTAGCTTGTCTTGCTTTTGTTAAATTGAAAGGCTGCTCCACTGCCACTTGGAGGTTCACCGCAACGCTCTTTAACCTCTTCTGAAGAAATCTAGAAATACGTTGAGTTCTTTCAATGCTTCGACCGAATTCCTTCTCTACATTGTTTCACACAACTCTTGCTTTCACTGTCTCACAGTTTCACTTGTCTCAGATTTTCTCCCTTTTTTGCTAGTCACTGTTCGTCGGCTGTCCACCCCTATTTGTTTTTGGTTTTCTTTCAGCCGATGGTCTATTTTTTGTGCTCACTTGGTTGACCGTCGGGTTTCTTTTTCTCTCCTTCTAGACGACTCCTCTGTTCTAGTCGTCGAGTTCCTTTTTCTCTCCTTCCCATCGATTCCTCTATTCCAGCCATCGAGATTCTCTCTCTCTCCTTCCCATCGACTCCTTTAGTTTGGCCATCAGGTTTCTCTCTCTCCTTCTTGTCAACTCCTCTAGTCTAGCCATCAGGTTTTTCTCTCTCTCCTTCCTGTCGACTTATCCAATTTGCTCAATTTCTGACCTACCTCTTTCTCCATATTGGTGGTGTCGTTTTCTCTCTCTTTCCATAAATGACTTGTTTTCTCTCTCTTATTTCCAATGACGGTTGCCCCCTTTTTTTTTTCTACCAAGTGTTTTCTCTTTCTTCGTCTGATAACTTCAATGTGCGGCTACATTGTGCTTTCTCTTATGTTCCTTTATATACTCCTCCATGAAATCCTAATAGAGCAAATTTACTGTCTTTCCCTTCCATGTGACTTTTATATTCTTGGCCCTCCATATGGCTTTTACCTTCTTGCCCTTCTATGTGGCTTTACTTTCTTGCACACTTAAACCTAGTTGACAACAATTACAACCTATACAAGGCTGTGGGAACAACAACTATTTCCGTGAAGATTCCAAAAAATGAAAAATGAATTACATTCAAAAAGAGAGATAAAGTGAAACATTACATTTTTATAAGAATTGTTGTAAGGAGAGAAAAATGAGACAAATGAGAAATAAAATACTTTTAAAACCTTATGAATTGTAAAACTTTGTTGATACATAAATTAGTGTATGAAAGAAAAACAATCTTGTAAGATAAGTGCCTAAATGGTCAAAAGAAAACATCTTTTGAATTAAAAAATCTAAAGAGTATGAAAAATTTTTAGGCAACATGAAATATTAATGAAAAAAGGACAATCTATAAAATTAAAAAAAAAGCAAAAAAGAAAAATCATGACAAATTCTACCATGTTGGCTTATCCATATCTACAAAATGCAAGAAAAATTCAATCTTGATTGAGGACCTTATAAAGGTTATTTTGTAAGTCTATAACTTACTATTTGCAACTTTTCTCTTGAGTTGCAACTTAAAAATTAAGATATGACAATTCATATTACTTTTCTTAGCAACATGCTAAAAAGAAGTAGCAATTTTCTTTAAAAAAATTATAAAATCCATTATTTAAATAACGGGTAGCTTGCACAAAAAGTGTAGACCAACATAATTTCAAGTAAAGAGGAAGGCAATAGCTATTGTAATGGATTCTCTCCTTCAAAATTTATTTCCTAAATGGTGGAAAAAGAAATCTTTCAAGGTCATTGGTTTCAATATGATAAACCAAATGTTAAAGGACTATTTATACAAAAACTAATATAAATAGATCAATCAAATATGGATCTACATTATATTCTACTTGAATATTTAGTCAAAGCTTAAGGTTTAACTACATCTTCCTTATAAGTAATCATCTATTAGATCTACTGATGGAAAAAGATATATCCTCTATATTCAACAATATAAGATTAAGATGAGATTGGATGCTAGTATGAAATGCTTTCCTATTCACAACGTTAATTTTTTCAAGCGCATTATTTTGTTGTTGCACTTAGTATGTCTCTTCCTCGTAAAGCTTTCAAACTTGTGTTATATCAAAGTGTTTGCATGTAAATTACTCAACATTTTAAATGTAAAATGAAACACAATATAAGTTACATCACAAGGCTTATTAATGGCCATAACTTGGGAGAGGCAAAGGGTTACAGCTAAAACCATTCCTTTAATGTGATCATCATCACAATCACTTCATATATATAGATCAAGTAGTTAATAACTTTATCATACTCCAATATTAGCTTGGCCTACTATAAAAAAAAAACTTATCAAAACCATCAACTAACTTTCTTTAAGATAAAAATAATCAATTTTCAAGATTTCAAGAAAAAAGGAAAATTAATAATACATTAAATATATTAAAGTAGATGCATACAACCTAAAATAAGTTAATACTAATTATCATAGATTAACAACTATATCTAAGCAAGTCCATGTTGAAACCATTACCCCCTTTGCATGTTAAGCATTATCTTGTTATTTTATCTATCTTTATTAAAACTCTATTAGGCGTTCAAAGTAAGAGCATTAGTCTTTTCTATTTTTCTATTATTAGTAATGGAAATAAAAAGCATAATGAATATAAGAATCTATGACCATTCCTTAAGCCTACTATTAAGATATTTCTTTGTTTTTCAATCTTTTATTCTTCTTTTCAAATAAAAAACTTAGAAAAAAGAATACAAGCAACAACCCTTACTCATATAACAAGGCTTTCTTGGCCATTTAAATTGTCTTTATTGATTGGCATTACCCTATAAAGAAGCTTAAAGAGGACAATGCCAAATGCAAAGACAATAATTTTATCACTCACTTTGCCATGAATAAGGTCCTTTGTAGCCACATAACTATAATAGAAGCAAGATTCATCAATTATATATGATTTCCTTGTAAGTGATGAAAGGGTAATAGAAAAGAATAAAAAACATTTACCCAGAAATTTTGGAGACATTAATGTAATTTATAATGGATGAAAAGGTAGACGTGCAACTAACAAATCCAAAATTTGATTGTTAGGGCACAAAAGTCAAAAGAATTTTTCTCTCAGGCTAACTCTTGGTAAAAAAAATCATAAATTAAGACTTTGAGAACTTTTGAATACAATACTTTGCAATTAAAGTTGTTAAGTGAATTGTATGACAATTCTTAGAAATTGTCAAGATAAATTGCTTGCACCATTGGCTTTGGCTTCTCCTCCAAGAATTTTCTACACTAAAAAATGATCTCTGTACATTATAATCTTGAAATCTACTTAAAACAAATCCTTTCAATTCCATAATTTCAACTAACTTGCTGCATAAAATGAATATCATAATATAATCATCACTTCATTTTATAGTTAAAAATAATAAAAGAAACTAAATTTACCAAAGAATAATGGCCATTTAAATTGCAAAATCTTTTTATAAGACTAAAACAGTGAACTTAATATAATTCTACTTATATATTTAATTAGTAACCAAATAAAAGAATTTAACATCCTAAACTAACTATAAACTAAAGTATGGCCAAGAAATAAAAAAAGTAGACTTATTTTCAGTTTCAAAAGCCATTATGGATAACTAATAGAGGATTAAGTGTATTTAGTAGAGACATAAGCAACATTATTCCTTCATTGGTTTCTTGACACATACATAAGAAAAACAAAAGGCTAACAAAACAAAATGAAAACCATACTAAACCAAATGAAAGCACATGATACAAATGTGATAAACACAATAGTGACATTTGGCATAATTAGTGCAAAATCCTTTAATACATGAGAAGTAACAACATTATGATTAGGTTTTGACACTTTCAACATCATCCACATTAACAATTTTTTACTCTTGAGTTTTTGCATAACCAACACCATTCATTACCACCGTCATTAGTAAAACTGCCTACTATCCATCCGTTAATCAACTTCTTCCTTCTTAAACTCTTGTGGCATGATCCATTAACCTTAAGCACTTTTTGTGCTTATGGGAACAATAATATAATCATACTAAAAGATTTTTTTAAATTGTCTCTATGTTATTTTTATGTTATACATATGAATACATAAGCAAAGATAATGCTTCATTTTTGCTCCATTCTAGTTAATTATCCATTCTCTCCTATGTTTATTTATGTCAACATTATCATACAGTACATGTAATTGTGTAATTTTATATAAGAATATAAAGTTGTTAAGGATGACCCTTAAGATAACACCTTGTTTTTTGTTAGAATTATAGTTTTAAAGTTGTAGCTTTTTTTTTGTTGTTGTTTTTGATCTTTTATTTCAATAGTATAATTACTTGTATGATTAAAATTTCATTTGTGCTGTAAATTTTCATGTAGAAAAAAAAATGATAGAAGAAGATTAGGAGAAAAAAGGAAGAATTGTTAACAATTGACAATTAAAGCATTGATAGTTAAAGCATAATTTGAAGAGTCCATTCACCATATGACATAAAAAGCAAACAACACAATTTTTAATTACAATGATTTTTTCTTTTGGCTTTATTCAATGTTAAAACCTTATAAATAAGCCATTTATTTGGCCTTAAAATCATCCTAAATGCTAAGTCCTTTTATGACAGTGTTGATTGTTAGCTCACTTTACACCTACTATCCATGCTCTGCCTGTTATACATGTGCATTGTGCACCCACTGTCCACGCATGCTGTGCTTGCTATTCGCCCAAGCTATGCCTATTGTCCACACAAATTATACCCGCAATCCACGTTAGTTATACCTATTGTCTGCACAAACTATGCTTACTAGTTGCATAAGCCACTGTTACTGTTCGCATGTAACCTCGTGTACTACTCCTACTGTCCACGCTCTCTACGCCCTCTATCCATACTTTCTTTATCTGTGCTCTTTGTGCTAGTTGTCCACCCCCCCTTTGTGACTTCTGTCCATATGCCAATGCTCTACTCTTGTTGTCTGCACTTTTGTGCTTGTTGTGCATCCACTACCCGCACACATTGTATGCACACGCTGTGCGCCCGCTATCCATGCTCACTATTCGCACACACTGTGCCTACTGTCCGCCCAACCTGTGCCCACTATCCACACAAGCTATGCTTACTGTCCAAGCAATTTATGCATGCTACCTGTTGTTTGCACAAACTGTGCCTACTGTCTGCATGAGCCACTGCTACTATCCGCACGCACTGTGGTTGCTGTTTGCACACGCTGTTCCTGTTATCCTCACATGCTGCTTCTATAGTCCACACTCTCTACACCTATTTTCCATGCTCTCTGTGACTTTTGTCCATGTGCTAGGGCTTTACGCCTGTTGTCTGCACTCTCTGTGCCTGCTGTCCACTCGTACTATGTACCCACTGTTCGTGCTCATTATCCACATACGCTGTGCCTGCTGTCTGCCCAAGTTGTGCCCGCTATCTGTGCTAGTTATACCTGCTGTTCGCATAAATTATGCCTACTATCTGCATGAGCCATTGCTACTGACTTCTCCCTAGGATCTACTAGTTTGTGATACTGAGAGGGGGGTGAATCAGTATCACCACAATTCATAATTTTCAAGTAAGTGAACAACTTCAACCTCTTCTTAAAAGTGAACTCTTTCTCAGACTCGACTAAGATAGATTTACTGCTACCTACTAATTACAATAGTTCCCAAAGTCACCTTTCAGACACCTTGCCTAATAGACAATTTGGATGTTATTGTTTAGGTCTTCGTTAGGTTATGGGTTGGCTGATACTTTAGTTGCGTTCACAACTCAATTCAAATCACAGAATATAAAGCAAATTAAGGACATACGAGATTTATGTGGTTCCGTCAACATGACGTACATCCACGGTGGTAGGGACTCTCCCTTACCGAGACTATCCACTATACTTGAAAATTTCAGTTAAAATGGATGTCTTAATCCTCTGCTCCATTCATTATTGCAATTACTAAGCAAGTACAATACAAAGAGTGTCACTTACTGTGTCTAACCTTCTTCTATGTTGTCTTGCCTCTATTGAATTGAAAAGCTGCTCCACTGCCACTTAGAAGTTCACCACAACACTCTCTAACCTCTCTTGAAGAAATCTGGAAATACGTTGAGTTATTTCCATGTTTCGCTGAATTTCTTCTCTACGTTGTTTCACATAACTCTTGCTTTTACCATCTCACTGTCTCCCCTATCTTCTTGTCTTACGATTTTACTATTTCACGGCCTGCCCTCACCTGTCTATTTCATACCTCCTTTGGCTATATCAAATTTTCTCCTTTTACTGCCAGTTACTATTTATCAGCCATCGGATTTCTCACTCCTTCTGCTAATGGTGAGTTTCTCTTCGTCCGTTCATGGTTCTCTCCTTGTTGTGTCATTCGTTTGTCTCACGCCATCATAGATTTGCTGTCTGCTCTTCCGATAGTGTCTCTCTCTTCGTCTATCTCTCTCGTGCTGTCATGCTGGATTTCTCTCTCTTACCTCCAGTCATTCACTCTTCTTTGGCCTCCACCTCTATTCTGCCGTCAACTTTCTTTTTCTCTCCTTCCCGTCAACTCCTCTAGTCTAGTCATTGGGTTTATCTCTCTCTTCCAACGGTTGTGTTTTTCTCTCTTGTGTTTTGACCAACGATCTTTGTCTTTGTTCAACCCAACTGTTTCCTCTTTCTCTCTTTCTTCATTGGGTTTCTCTCTCCTTTCACTAGTATGCTCCAATTTGGCCATCGGGTTTCTCACTCTTCGTCCATCGGTCTGCTCTTCTTTTCTTCCTGTTGATGACTCTGATTTGCTCACTTTTCAGCCGTCTCTCGACCTCTATTCACTATTCTTTATTCAGCCCCCCTTTCAGCATCTCTCCTCTTTTTCGACAATGGCTACTGTTCACTTGATGGCTACACTGTGTGGCTCCTGTTCACTTGATGGCTACGATTTCCCCAATTGCCTACTTCCTTTTTCTATTTTGTTATCCCCTGTTCTGCCGTTCTCTTGTCGTCGGTGTGCTTTGGTCGTGTATTGTGTTTTTCTGTTTTCTCTATTTGGCCGTCCACACACTTTTGTGTTTTGCCGTGTATTCAATTGTGTTGGCCTTTTTTTAATTTTGTCTTCTAAGATCTTTATATGCTATTTTCCATGAAACCCTACTAGAGCTTACTTGTGGCAAATTTATTGTCTTATCTCTCCATGTGGCTTTTACGTTCTTACCCCTCTATGTGGCTTTTACCTTCTTAACTTTCTATGTGGCTTTTACCTTCTTACCCTTCTATGTGGCTTTTACCTTCTTGCACACTTAAACCTAATTGACAACAATTACAACTCATATAAAGTTATGGAAACAACAGTTTGAATACCCAATTGTTCATACATAAACATAATTATTTTTTATATATAGTATGAGACATGAAATACTATAATTTAAAATTCCTTTATTGTTCAAATTTTTGAGATGCCATTATAATTAGATTAGGACTAAAGAATTAGAAATTTAAAGAGAAAAAATGTTTTGAAGAAATTATTAAATTTCATCCTCTCAATTCATAAAAAAGACACTTTATGTTTTGGAATTGTGAAAGTAAAGGGCTTTATTATAGTCAGTCACTACAATACAAAAAGGAAAAGGAAACCCAAGAATCTAAGTATTGTGTGTTATGGCTAAAAGAAGGTTATTTGAGAACTTAATTTATTTGGGTCATGAATGGTGTTCACATTATTGGTTACTTATGTTTAATATATGCTTATGTGCATAAAAAGTCTTGCTGAAGCAAAAGTGGAAAGGCTATATATGTGTAACTAATAATAATAATATAAAAAATTCTTTGGCATCATTTGATACATTGTTTAAATGCTTATAACTGTTTGTTATGTTAATCATGCATGAAAATAATATATGCACATGAGTGTGCATTAGTTTGGTACTATATAGACATTTTGTTTAGATTATTTGCATGGAATATATATATATATATAGGATATGTCCATTATGTAAGCAAGGGAATTATATCCTTTCACTAAGAATTACAGAGTAAAATAGTTAATGTACAATGTTATGCACGTTGAATTACCAATGAGCAGTGGCCTTGTGTAATAGTGTAAAAAATGGTTTGATTCTTATAATAGGAAAATAAGTCTCTATATAAGAAAAGAAATTGTAAATTTATTTTTTAGTAAAGGCTATAATTATAAGTTATTATATATATATATAAAAAAGTTTTGATTAAAAAAAGGCATCACAAAGAAATAGTAAAGTCATAAATAAAGAATTATTAATTTTTAAGAAAACAAAAAGTCTAATTAAGGCTTAAAGGGCCAAACTATTTAAACAAACAAATTACAAATTTCTTATCTAAAGCCACATCATAAAGGACCAAAGTGACTCAGCTGGCACTCAATATATTTAGTGTAAAGCACAAGAAATCATAAAAATATATATTTTCTTATCAAAAAGGCATACAGCGGAAAAAGAACCACTAGTTAAATGCCATAAAATTGTAATTGGTTTAATCACAAGCAATTACTAAGGTAGTTACATCTAATGGCCATACTTAATGGTCTTTTCTTTACTCATATATTAAAAAATTAAAAAAACAAAAGTACTTAAGATACTCATATGCATCCATAG
This sequence comes from Ceriops decandra, assembly GCA_020615895.1. Classification (NCBI taxonomy): domain Eukaryota; kingdom Viridiplantae; phylum Streptophyta; class Magnoliopsida; order Malpighiales; family Rhizophoraceae; genus Ceriops; species Ceriops decandra. Next base: position 4,863,850 of record JAHLGO010021099.1, on the reverse strand, counting down.
AAAGTTTTGTTTACTTATAACAAGGGAAAAGTTACCTTTTCAATAAGGTAATAAAATATGACCTTTTAGCAAATACTAGTGGACAATCGATCACCACTCAACTAAAGCACTTTTTAGGTAATTATAGCAACTGCAATATAAAATTGGCCTTTGGCTGTAAATAAGGAAAGCCATTAAAAGGTCATGTATTAGCCTTATGATGTTAGTATTTTGCATTAGAAAAAAAAAAGTTATGTCCTTGTGGTAAATTTTGTGGGACACCTTTATGTAAAGCCTATCTCACGAAAAGGAAAAATAAAGGGTTAGAAAGACTCCACATGATGCTTAATTGTAAAATGCATACCTATAATAATTGTGGTTTATGATTAGTCTATTATCCTAATTTAATGGGTTAACAAAAATCTTAATGAACAAAATATTAAGAAAGATGGATTTTCAAACCTACGAGACTTAAGTGTGATAGGCAATATTTCTAGGTTAAGTCACTTAATTATTATCATTAATTGGCAATTAATAAAATTAAATCCTTCAATGGCTTAAAAATATGGAAAGAGTTGCATGCAATAAATTTTGAACTCAAAACTTCTAATGAAAAGATGAGATGTTGACTACTTGATTAAAAGTACATAGAAGTCAATTAATTAATTGATAAGATTGAAAATTGGACAAGAATCTTGTTCAACAAAACACAAAGGTGATGAGTTAAGCTCATTCTTACAATTAATCCATAATGAAAACTCAATTCCACACTTAATTTAATCTTAAACCTTAAATCCAATAAATCAAAATACATCATTAATGTAATTGAAACACTATACAAATTGTTTTCATCCTAAGGTCACATATTGCTTAATACTCATAGCTATATTAAGAGGATAAGTGTTTAAAACTTTTAGTAAGTTTAAAATAGTGCCTTATAACAGGAGGTTTAGTCTAGTTATATAAATGTAAAATGTTTAGGTCATTCTAATAAAAAAAGAGCTTAGTATTAAAATATTTATGAAAAATGTATAAATATAATAACCTTTAATGTACCAATTAATTGAAAAAATAAGTATAATTTTGTACAGTTACTAATGTTAATTAGTTTTACAATTTGTCAATAATAATAATTGGTTCAAAGCATCTCTACCATATTATTTAGGCTTGTTATAATACACTTTTTATTATATAAAAGTTTAATCTATAAAACACTTTTAGTTATACCTTTAAGTCTAAAAATTATAGATGATTGATTATATTTTTAATATTTTTCAAAATAGCAAAGGATTGTTGGAACATTTTCAAAATAAAAATTAGATATGTCCCTTGGTTTATATGTTGGTTATTAAAATATGCCCTTTAATGAAATTACACATTAAAAAAATCGTATCTATTGGTACCAAAAGATATCTTTCTTAACTAAATAATCATATTTATTGAATTTAAGAGACATCTCCTCTTTTAATCAAGAAGAGAGAAAATATAGAAAATATACTGTTTTCTAATAGAATAATTATGGATAATACATAAACTTTTCGAAAGTTTAATTTCAATATTATAAAATGCAATTAAATGTGCTTTATTTTATCCTATAAGAGAATTCACTATAAGTTAGTTGGACCATTATAAAGGTAAATTTCGCATTAAAGAAAGTGACTTTAATACATGACTTGAAGTAATTAACTTTTAATTTTCAATATAGCTTGAATTTTGTACAGTATACTCACTATTACAAAATCTCTGTACACCATTACAAGTTAACATTTATGTCACCATAAGCCAATTTTTTTAGGCTATTAACCATCGATCTCTCTATTGCCAACACACATTATGAAACCAAGAAACATACTAAAACAACAACACACATTTGCCTCTTTTATCAATGATCATGAACCATCAAGTCATCTTCTAAGTTTTCTTTATTGCCAACAACCACTTCCCACCAATCAATAGTAAATTCTTTAAAACTCTTATAATTTTGAAGTAAATTTTAGATAGAAAATATAATAAAAATGGTTAATAATAAAGAGTAATAAAAGAGAGAGAGAGAGAGAGAGAGAGAGAGAGAGAGAGAGAGAAAGAAAAGAAAGATTTAATAAAAAAACAAGAATTAAAGGCATAAAAAAGAAAGAAAAATAAAGACAATGAAATTTATTAATTTAATAATTATGAGTATGAGGAAAAAGAAAAATAAATATTAGAGAGATTTAATTTACCAAAGATAACACTAAAAAAATCAATACAAAGAAGAAAGACCTAAACTTCTAAAGAAATTCAAGAGTTGAATTAAGACATAAAACTATAAGCAACTTAATTGATTTTGATACAAGGAATTGCTCATTAAATTGAGAGTTTAAAAAAAAACTTTGATATAAGGCTTATATATAAAAAGGTGTTGACTTAGCAAAAGCTATGTTGTTCCCACAATCTTGTATAGGTTGTAATTATTGTCAACTAGATTTAAGTGTGCAAATAATTTGAAGCTATATGGAGGGACAAGAAAGTAAAGCCACATGAAGGAGCAAGAGAGTAATTTGAAGTTACATAGAGGGGCAAGGAAGTAAAACCACACAACAACCCTACACCATCAAGTAGGAAGGAGAGAAAAAGGGAAACACAGCCAAAAATCAGATTAGGGGAGGGGGGCTGAACAAAGAACAGGGGTCAAGAGTGAGAAAATATGTGATGGCCGAAAGGGGGCAAAGGAAAGAAAATCTAGAATGGAACACCACTGGTACACTAACGGTCGGCAAGAAGACAATACGATCAAAGAATAGTGATCGGCAGAAAAGAGAGAAAATGAGACAACCAAAAAGGGTGGACAGCAAAACAAAGGAAATTCGGCTAGACGGTAAACAAAGAGTCACCACCGATAATGAAGAGCAGACCAAACCAGACATACACCACCGAGAGAGAGAGAGTGAGAGAGTGACCACCGGAAAGGCAGACTAGACCAGAAATACACCACCGGTAGACAGAAAGAAAACCCTATTCGACAAAGGAAAAGAGTGAATGGTTGGATGCTGAGAGAGAAAACTCGTGAGAGACAGACCACCGAGAGAGCAAACGTGAAAAACAGATCACCAAAAGAGCAGATCTAATATCTGTAAGGCTAGAGAACAGTGAAGAGTGCAGATCTAAAATGTGAGACCAAAACATACGACAGCGTGAGACCAGAACGTACGTCGACGTGAGACTAGAATGTGCGATGGCGTGAGACCAGAATGTGCGTTGGTGTAAGACCAAAAACGTGAGTGAGGCATGAGACCAACAAAGCGGGCAAACCAAAAACGTGTGTGAGACATGAAATGCTAAACTAGAAATGTAAGGTAGGCCATGAGATCAGGAGATAAGTGAAGTCGTGAGATAGTGAAAGCAGGAATTGTGTGAAACAACCTAGAGAAGGAGTTCGGTGAAGCATTGGAAAGAACTCAACGTATTTCCAAATTTCTTTAAAAAAGATTAGAAAGTGTTGTGGTGGACTTCTAAGCGGCGATGAAGCAGCCTATTCAATTCAACAGAGGCAAGACAAGTTAGAAAAAGGGTAGACACAGTAAGTGACACTCTGTATTGTACTTGTTTTGAATTTGTAATAATGAAAGGAACAGAGGATTAAGACATCCATTGTAACTACATTGTGAACATTAGGAGTACCACACTGGTATTCTCAAGTATAATGGATTGTCTCGGTAAAGGAAGAGTCCCTATTACTGTGGACATACGTCACATTGACGGAACCATGTAAATCTCTTGTGTCTTTACTTTGATTTACATTCTGTGTTTTGAATTGAGTTGTGAACGCAGCTAAAGTATCATCAAACCCATAACATAAAGAAGACTTAATCAAGAACATCCAATCTGTCTAATAGGCAAGGTGTCTGAAAGGTAACTTTGGGGACTATTGTGATTAGTAGGTAACAATAGATTTACCTTAGTCGCATCTGAGAAAGAGTTCGCTTTTAAGAAGAGGTTGAAATTGTTCACATACCTATATAGTGATGAGAGTGAAAGTATTAAATAAGTAGAATACTTTGGCTTAAATAATTAGAATACTTTGGCTTAAATAATTAGAGTGTGTTTTCAAAGGGTATGATACTGATTCACCCCCCTCTCAGTATCACAGACTAGTAGATCCTAGGGTAGAGTTGGGAACTTCAATTGGTATCAGAGTTCAAGTTCACCAGTTTTAAGCTTAACAACTTGGTGTACTAGTTTAAAGGGTTTCTGAAGTTTTTACTTGTTCAGCATACTGAGAAATAAATGTCAATACCAGCACCTGCACTACTTACAGTGAAAAGGTTTCAATCTTCAACAGAACCAACTATCATATGTAAAGAGCAAGAATACAGGTGGTATTTGCAACCATGGGCATGAACATGGTGAAATCTATACATGAGGGTTTTATGGCCCCATAAATAAGTAAAGATCCAACTCCAGAAGAATTAAGGTAGTTTGAGATAAATGGGAAGGCCTCAAACGTCATCATTTCAACACTGACAGTTGCTAAGTATGCTAAAGTTATAGACTGCAAATCTGCTAAGGAGATGCGGGACAGATTGTAGAAAGTCTATGAAGGTGATGGCAGAATGAAGGAGGCTAAGCTTCAAGGAGAGATATGAATCTCTCATAATACAGAAAAATGAGACAATCTAAGAGTTCTTCACTAAGGTTATTGATGCTGTAAATGACCTTAGAAGTCATGGGAAGAACAAGAAGGACTCATCTATTATGAAGAAAATTCTGAGAATTCTGCCTGAGAGGTTTGCCTCAAAGGCAACAGCCATAGAGGAGAGTAGACATATCAATTCTATGTCTTTACATGATCTACATTGCAATCTTATTGCATATGAGATGAGAATAAAGTCAACTAAGAGATCCTCAACGTCAAAAGTATCAAAGAAGGCAGTTTTCAAAGTTATGAAACACTTAAAGATAAAAGAAAAGGAAGAATCATCCAGTGAGGATGATGATGATGAGGAGGAAGAAAGTGAAGGTGAAGTGTTGGCATACTTCACAAGGAAGTTCAAAAAGGGGTCTAAAAAGGGAAAAAGATAGTTGTCCTTGAGATGTTATTATTGTGGGTAGACTGGACACTTTGCTTCTCAATGTAAAGTGAAACTTGATGGTGAACATGAGGATGGTGATGATGAGCCGAATTCAAAATAGAGAAGACCATCATTCAAATCAAAGAAGTCCAATAAAAAGACTGCCAACCTATTGAAGAAGAAGAGAGGTGCATTCAAAAGTTTGTAAGTTAGACAAAAGAAGCTGATGAAGAGGAAGACGAAGACTCATCAAATAAGCATGCCTTTATGGCATCAACTCACAATGGTAGTTTAACCTCTAAAGAGGAAGAAGAGTTTGATGAAGAAGAACCAGATCTTGAAGCTGAGTTAGAAGTAGCTTCAAAGGAGATAATCAAAAGGGATATAACCATAAGAAGGTTAAAGGCTCACATAAAACAAGTTGGGGCAAAGTCTAAGGAAGCAAAAAGAAAAAAAAGATTAAATAAGGGCAGAACATATTGACTTGAAGAGAAGATTTGATGAACAGATAAAAATATGTGAAGACCTTACTATAGAGCTTGACTCAGGGACTTTAACAATTGAAAAAATAAAGATAGAGTTGTTGAAACTTTAGCAACAACTTAAAAAGAGTGATGAGAACTTGCAGAAGTTTGAAGTGGTAAGAGAAACAAGCTCTGCAAAAGAGAAGAAGAATGAGACTTTACCACAGAAGTTGAAAGAGAAGGTTGTGACTCAGGAGAAAATAACTAAAGAAGAGAAGACAGTTATCGAACCAAAGCTAGGGCCAAAAATGATGTATATGGTTAAAGAGCAGCAACCCATAACTGCTACATCTCAGAAAGAAAATAAAGTCAGCCAACCAAGGGCAATGGCTGAATAGAAGAGGGAGAAAAAGGTGGCTGAAATGAAAGCCATACAAGCAAAGAAACCAACAACCTTGCCTACACAGCAAGTAATGAACAAAAGAAAACAAGCTGTGATTAGACCCAAAAAGAGGTAGTTTCAAGGTTACTATCTTTATTGTGGACTTTAGGGTCATAAGGCAAGTAAATATTAGTAAAGAAGGCCAGTATACGTCTCCAACTTGAGAAGATACAATGCTGCATACAAGGGGAGACAATACAAAATTCAAAGGAGAACACCTGTCGTAAGTTCTTGCACATATTGTAAAAAGCAAGAACACACTGATAAGGAGTGTTAGTGGAAGCCCAAACCAGTGATTTCAAAGAATAAGTTTGTTGCATTGGTAGACTTGGAACAGTGTAAAAGGTGGGGCAGGATGACTATAATGCCAAGAGATGCATGACACTTCTCCTTGAGCAAGAGAAGACACTCAATGGAACAGTAAAAACAATTGGTGCAATCAAAGCTGAGAAAAAGGAGAATATCTTCAAGCCAATTCAAAGGAAAGAATATAAAGTAAGAAAGGAGATAACTAATATAGCTGAAATTGCACTAAAGGCTTACTACAAGGATAAGCAGTGGAACCTTGATAGTGGATGCACTTCACACATGACAGGAGATAAGAGTAAATTATAAAAGCTAAACAAGTCAAAAGAAGGCAGAGTCAAGTTTGATAATGATGATTCACTCAACATCAGTGGTCAAGGGTCAATAAATATTGGAAAAGGGAAGTTGAAAGATGTTCTACACGTTGAAGGACTCAGATAAAATCTATCATCTGTCAGCCAATTATGCAATGAAGACCATAAAGTGATATTTACAAAAATAGGTTACCAAGTAAAGAGTAAAGAAGGCAATATTATTACAGCCAGGAAGAGAACAACTAGAAATTTATATATGATTGATGAGGATAAGACAAGCAGCTATTTACTCACCAAAGAAGAAGAAAATCAACTCTGGCATAGGAGGCTAGGACACTTATCATAGAAGAACACGAGGAAGCTGACCACTACTTATGCAATCAGAGACATTCTCGACTTCAGGGGAGAGAGAGAGAGAGAGTATGTTTGCTCAGCATGCTTTAAAGGAAAACATGCCAGAAAGCAATATAAGACCAAAGAGTTCAGTTCTGAATCAGTGTTTGACATTGTGCATACTGATTTGTATGGACCGATGAGGACAAAAGGGTTGAATGGTGAGAGGCACTTCATCTTGTTTGTTAATGATTATTCTAGAAGGACCTGCATCATGCACCTTAATCACAAGTTAGAAGTTCTAAATTGCTTTAAGAGATACAAAAGATTGGCTGAACATGAGAGTGGAAGGAAGATCAAAGTATTGAGGTCAGATCAAGGCACTGAATTTACAAATGAAGCTTTTGAAGATTACATTGAGAAGCATGGTATTCACCATCAGATGGCAGCAGCAAAAACACCTCAACAAAATGGGGTGGTAGAGAGGAAAAATAGAGCTGTGGTTAATATGGCAAGAACTTTATTGCTGAAATCTAAGCTTTACACAAGATTTTTGACAGAAGCAACATTTACAGTCGTGGACCTACTGAATAAAATTTTACTAAGGCCCAATATTGATAAGACTCCATATGAGCTATAGAGTGGGAAGAAGACAATAGCTAAGTATCTCAGAATCTTTGGCAGCCCATGTTTTGTGAAGAACAAAGAGCAAAACTTAGGAAAATCCAATGCTAGGTCTGATAAAGGTATCTTTATGGGATACTCAATAAAGACAAAAGGTTACAGAGCTTTCTTGCATAAGCTGGGAAAAGTGATCACGTCTAGTGAAGTGAGAATAGATGAGAACTAGAAAATAATGCAAAATGGAGAAGCTGAGGACAATGAAAAAGATGACTTCAATGTAGATGAAGAATTAGACCAACTTGAAGAAAAAGAGCAAGAAGTAAGTTCAGACTCAGAGAAGAGTGAGTCTGAAGATGAAGAAAGAGATCCTTTTGCAACTAAGATGGTGCAAGGAAAAAGGACAAAGAAAACATGGATCAGTGCCCATCAAAGAGATCAAATCATAGGTAACCCATCAGCAAGAGTTACAATAAGAAGAAGAATTGTGGGAACTACTGCTTTACTCTCACAAGTTAAACCTAAATTTGTTAAAGAGACTATTCAAGACAAAGCCTGGTTCAAAGCTATCAATGAGGAGCTGGATCAAATTGTGAAGAATGATACATGGGAGCTAGTTTCAAGACCCATTAATAAGAATGTCATAGGAACAAAATAGGAATAAACACAATGAAGATGGCAAGGTGGTGAGGAACAAGGCCAGGCTGGTTTGCAAAGGCTACACTCAGATAGAAGGAGTAGATGTTGATGAAATTTTTGCATCAATAGCAAGGTTAGAAACTATTAGAATGTTCCTAGCTTTGGCAGTACATAAGTGGTATAAAGTTTATCAGATAGACGTGAAATCAGCCTTTCTGAATGGGCTTCTAAAAGAAGAAGTGTATATTAAACAACCCAATGGAGTACAATCAGTGAGGATGAGAAACACGTGTGCAAGCTGAAGAAAGCCTTGTATAGTCTTAAACAAGCCCCAAGAGAATGGTACAACAAGCTAGATGCATACTTGAGAAGGTTAAACTTTAGAACAAGAACAATTGATAATAACTTATATATGTTCAACTTAGAGAAAGGCATTGTTGTTCCCACATCCTTGTATGGGTTATAATTGTTGTCAACTAGTTTAAGTGTGCAAGAAAGTAAAGCCACATGGAAGGGCAAGAAGGTAAAAGTCACATGAGGGGACAAAAATGTAAAATCCATATGAAAGGGTGAAACATTAAATTTGCCCTATTAGGTTTTATGGGGAGTATATAATGGCCAATATAATTGCCTAACATAGGAGCCAAACAGTAGCCGTCACTAGAAGAAGAAGAGAAAACGAAAATTGGCCAAATAGGAGAAGGAGACAATGAGGTAAATGGCCAAGTGGGTGAACGGAAAAGAGACAAAACGACAAGTGGAAAAAATTAGGAGCTGAACGAAGAGATACCGACAGTAACAAAGAAGAACAATCGTCGAGAGAGAGAGAAAAAGATGGAGATGCCAAAAGTAGGGTCTCAACGAAGAACAAAGGATAGAGGTTGAGATACGACCAAATCGGAGCCATCATCAAGCGAAGGAGAAAAGAGGACCAAAAAGGGGAGAAAACCAAACACCACTAATTCGCCCAAAATACACCCAAAGAAGAGAAAGAAGTCATCGTCAAAAGAACAGGGGTGGTCGGCCAAAACACAAGAGAGACGATTAGACCAGAGGAGTCAATGGGAAGAAGAGAGAAAACATGGCCAAATAGGGGAAAAGGAGAGAAAATCTAGAACGACCAAAAATGGGTGGACGAAGAGAGAGATCGTCGACAAAATAGAGGAAATCCGGCTAGATGGTGAGAGTAATCCAGCTGGACGGTAAGAGAGAGAAATCCGATGGTAAAAGAGAGAAATCTAGCTGGACAACAAGAAAGAGAGAAATAGATAGGCAAGCTGTGAGACATGGAACAGTAAACCAGAAACATGAGGTGAGCCATGAGAAAAGGAGACAGGTGAGACAATGAGACAGTGAAAGTAAGAGTTGTGTGAAACAACATAGAGAAGGAATTCGATGAAGCACGGATAGAACTCAACGTATTTCTAGATTTCTTCAAGAGAGGTTAGAGAATGTTGTGGTGAACTTCTAAGCGGCAGTGGAGCAGCCTTTCAAATTCAACAGAGGCAAGATAAGCCAGAAGAAGGGTAGACAAAGTAAGTGACACTTTTTGTATTATACTTACTTAGTAATTGCAATAGTGAAAGGAGCAGAGGATTAAGACATCCATTGCAACTAGAATTCTTAAGTATAGTAGATAGTCTCAGTAAAAAAGAGTCCCTACCACCGTGGATGTACGTCACATTAACAGAACCACATAAATCTCATGTGTCCTTAATTTGCTTTACGTTCTATGATTTGAATTGAGTTATGAATGCAACTAAAGTATCAGCCAACCCAAAACCTAACAAAGACCTAAACAAGAACATTTGAATTGTCTATTAGGTAAAGTGTCTGAAAGGTCACTTTGGGGACTATTGTGATTAGTAGGTAGCAATAGATCTACCTTAGTCGAGTCTGAGAAAGAGTTCGCTTTTAAGAAGAGGTTGAAGCTGTTCACTTACCTGCGAATTACAAATTGTGGTGATACTGATTCACCCCCCTCTTAATATCATAAACTGGTAGACCCTAGGGAGAAGTCAGGAACTTCAATTCGTATCAAAGCACAAGTTCACCAGTTTGAAACTTAACAACTTGGTGTACTTGTTTGGCGATATCTAGAAGTTTGACTTGTTTAGCATACTGACAAATGGAAGTCGGTACCAGCATTAGCACCACTTACAGCAAAAAGGTTCCAATCTTCAACTGAATCAACTACCATTTGTGGAGAGCAAGAATGTAAGTGGTATTTGAAACCATGGGCATAAACATGGTGAAATGTGTACATAAGGGTTTTGTGGTTACGAAAGAAAGTAAAGATCTAACCCCATAGGAGTTAATGCAATTTGAGATAAATGGGAAGGCCTCAAATGTCATCATTCAGCATTGATAGATGCTAAGTATGCTAAAGTTATGGACTACAAATTTGCCAAGGAGATATGAGGCAGATTGTAGAAAATCTATGAAGGTGATGGCAAAATGAAGGAGGCTAAGCTTCAAGTGTTCAAGGAAAGGTATGAATCTCTCAGAATGCAAAAAAATGAGATAGTCCAAGAGTTCTTCACCAGGGTTATTGATGCTGTAAACGACCTTAGAAGTCATAGCAAAAACAAGAAGGACTCATCAATTGTAAACAAAATTCTGAGAATTCTGCTTGAGAGGTTTACCTCAAAGGTAGCAGCCATATATGAGAGTAAAGATCTCAATTCTATGTCTCTACATGATCTCCAATGCAATCTCATTGCATATGAGATGAGGATAAAGTCAACTAAAAGCTTTACAACAATGAAGGTATCAAAGGAGGCAGCTTTCAAAGCTATGAAGCACTTAAAGATAAAAGAAGAGGAAGAATCATCCAGTGAGGATGATGATGATGATGATAAGGAAAAAAGTGAAGGTGAAGTATAGGCTTACTTCACAAGGAAATTCAAAAAGAGGTCTAAGAAGGGAAAAGGATAGTTGTCCTTGAGATGTTATCGTTGTAGATAGACTGGACACTTTGCTTCTCAGTGCAAAGTGAAACTTGATGATGAAGATGAGGATGGTAATGATGAGCTGAATTCAAGATGGAGAAGATCATCATTCAAATCAAAGAAGTCCAACAAGAAGATTGCCAACCCACAGAAGAAGAAGAGAGGCTCATTCAAGAGTTACATGAGTTAGACAAAAGAAGCTGATGAGGAGGAAGATGAAGACTCATCAAATGAGCATGCCTTTATGGCATTAGCTTAAGGTGGTAGTTCAACCTTTTAAGAGGAAAAGGAGGTTGATAAAGAAAAACCAGATCTTGAAGTTGAGTTGGAAGTAGCTTCAAAGGAGATAATCAGAAGGGGCATAACTATAAAAAGGTTAGAAGCTCACATCAAACAAGTTGAAGCAAAGTCTAAGGAAGCTGAAAGTCAAATGGGTGAAATAAGGGCTGAACATATTGACTTAAAGAGAAGATTTGAAGAGCATATCAAAATATGTGAAGACCTTACAATAGAGCTTGACGCAAGGACATCAACAATTGAAGAATTGGAGATAGCGTTGCTGAGACTTTAGCAACAACTCAAAAAGAGTGAGGAGAACTTGCAGAAGTTTGAAGTGGTAAGAGAAACAAGCTCTGCAAGAGAAAAGAAGAATGAGACTTTGCCACATAAGTTGAAAAAGAAGGCTATGACTCAAGTAAAGATAACTGAAGAAGAGAAGATAGTTATCAAACCAAAGCCAAGCCAAAAATGATGTATATGGATAAAGAGCAACAGCCCATAGCTGCTACGTCTCAAGAAGAAAAGAAAGTTAGCTAGCAAAGGGCTACGGCTGAACAAAAGAAGGAGAAAAAGGTGACTATAATGAAAGTCACACAAGCAAATAAGCCAGTTACTTTGCCTACATGACAAGTGATGAACAAAAGAAGACAAGCTGTGATCAGACCCAAGAAGAGGCAGTTTCAAGGTCATTACCTTTATTGTGGAGTTTAGGGTCATAAGGCGAGTAACTACTGGTGTAGAAGGCCAGTATATATCTCCAACTTAAGAAGATACGACACTGCATATAGGGGGAGACAATACAAAATTTAGAGGAGAACACTTGTTGTGAGTTCTTGCACATACCGTAAAAGGCAAGGACACATTGACAATGAGTGTTGGTGGAAGCCCACACCAGTAGCTTCAAAGAACAAGTTTGCTATATTGGCAAACTTGGAATAGTGTGAAAGGTGTGGGCAAGATGGCCATAATGCCAAGAGATGCATGACACTTTTCCCTAAGCAAGAGAAGGCACTCAATGGCACAGTGAAAATAAGCGGTGCATTTGAAGTTATGAAAAAGGAGAAAGTTATCTTCAAGCCAGTTCAAAAGAAGGAATATAGAGCAAAAAAGGGGGTGGCTAATATAACTGAAATTGCACTAAAGGCTGATTGCAAGGATAAGCAGTGGATCCTTAATAGTGGATGCACTTTGCACATGACGAGAAATAAAAGTAAATTATCAAAGCTAAACAAATTAAGAGAATGCAGAGTCAAGTTTGGCAATGATGATTCACTCAACATCAATGGTTAGGGGTTAGGGAATATTGGAAAAGAAAAGTTGAAAGATGTTCTGCACGTTGAAGGACTCATATATAATCTAGCATTTGTCAGCCAATTATGCAATGACGACCACAAAGTGATATTCACAAAAAAAGGTTGCCAAGTAAAGAGTAAAGAAGGCAATACTATTGCAGTCGAGAAGAGAACAATTGGAAATTTATATGTGATTGATGAGGACAAGACAAGCAGCTGTTTACTTACTAAAGAAAAAGAAAATCAACTCTGGCATAGAAGGCTGGGACACTTATCACAGAAGAACATAAGGAAGCTGACCACTACTCATGCAATTAGAGACATTCCCAACCTTAGGAGAGAGAGAGAAAGAGAGAAAGAAAGACAGAGAAAGAGAGAGAGAGAGAGAGTATGTTTGCTCAGTATGCTCTAAAGGAAAACATGCCAAAAAGCAGTACAAGACCAAAGAGTTCAGTTCTGAAGCAGTGCTTGACATTGTGCATATTGATTTGTGTGGACTAATGAGGACAAAATGTTTGAAAGGTGAGAGGTACTTCATTTTGTTTGTTGATGATTATTCGAGAAGGACCTACCTCATGCACCTCAAACACATGTCAGAAGTTTTGAATTGCTTCAAGAGATACAAAAGATTGGCTAAAAATGAGAGCGGAAGGAAGATCAAAGTATTGAGGTCAGATCAAGGCACTGAATTTACAAATAAAGTTTTTGAAGATTATCTTAAGAAGCATAAAATTCATCATTAATGGCAGCAGCAAGAACACCTCAACAAAATGGGGTAGTAGAGAGGAAAAATAGAACTGTGCTTAAAATGGCGAGAACTCTACTACTGGATTTCAAGCTTCACACAAGATTTTGGATAGAAGTAACATTTATAGCTGTGCATCTACTAAACAGAGTATTACTAAGGCCTAATATTGATAAGACTCCATATGAGCTATGGGGTGGGAAGAAGACAACAACCAAGTATCTCAAAGTCTTTGGCAGCCCATGTTTTGTGAAGAACAAGGAGCAAAACTTGGGAAAATTCAACGCTAGGTCTGATGAAGGCATCTTTGTGGGATACTTAGAAAAGACAAAAGGTTATAGAGTTTTCTTGCATAAGCTGGGAAAAGTGATCACTTCTAATGATGTGAGAATATATAAGAACTGGAAAACAATGCAGAATGAAGAAGTTGAGGACAAAGAAGAAGATGACTTCAATGTAGATAAAGAATTAGACCAACCTAATGAAAAGGAACAAGAAGTAAGTTCAAACTCGTAGAAGAGTGAATCTAAAGATGAAAAAAGAGATCCTCTTACAACTAAGATGGTGCAAGGAAGAAGGACAAAGAAAACATAGATTAGTACTCATCAAGGAGATCAGATCATAGGTAACGCATCAGCAAGAGTTACAACAAGCAAAAGAATTGTGGGAGCTACTGCTTTACTCTCACAAGTTGAACTTAAATTTGTTAAAGAGGCTATTCAAGACAAAGCTTGGGTCAAAGCTATCAATGAGGAGTTGGATCAAATTGAGAAGAATGATATATAGGAGCTGGTTTGAAGACCCATTAATAAGAATGTCATAGGAACAAAATGGGTGTTTAGGAATAAACACAATAAAGATGGAAAGGTGGTGAGGAATAAGGCTAGGCTGGTTTGCAAAGGCTACACGCAGATAGAAAGGGTAGATGTTTGCAAGGTTAGAAACTGAATGTTCTTAGCTTTGGTATCATACAAGAGGTATAAAGTCTATCAAATGGATGTGAAATCCACCTTTCTAAATGGACTCCTAAAATAAAAGGTGTATATTGAACAACCCGATATAGTACAAATTAGTGAGGATGAGACACATATGTGTAAGCTGAAGAAAGCCTTGTATGGTCTTAAGCAAGCTCCAAGAGCATGGTACAATAGGCTAGATGTGTACTTGAAAAGGTTGAACTTTAGAAGATGAACGGTTGATAATAACCTGTATGTGTTCAACTTAGAGAAAGGCCAGCTAATAACCATAGTCTATGTAGATGACATCATCTTTGGAGGGGATCACTTTGAGCTATGCCAAGATTTTGCACAGAAGATGAGTAAGGAATTTGAGATGTCATTGATTCGAGAAATGACGTACTTTCTTGGATTACAAATAAAGCAGTGTGAAAAAGGTATCTTTATTTCTCAGATGAAATATAACAAAGAGATGCTAAAAAGGTTTGGCATAGAGGATAGCAAACCTGTCAGTACTCCTATGACAGTGGGCTGCAAGTTAACAAAAGATCAGAAGGGAATGAGTACAAGCCCTACAAAGTACAGGAAGATGATAAGGAGCCTTTTGTACCTTACAGCATCAAGGCCTGATCTTATACAAGCTGTGTGCGCTGCCAACAGATTCCAAGCTGATCCTAAGGAGTCTCATATGTTGGCAGTGAAAAGAATCCTAAGGTACCTTAAAGGAACACTAGAAATGGGTTTGTGGTATCCAGCCATGGATTCTGTTAAACTACAAGCATACATTGATGCAGACTAGGCAGGAAGTATAGATGATAGAAAATCAACCAGCAGTTGTAGCTTCTACTTAAGTTCAAAGTGTGTTGCATGGTTAAGTAGAAAGCAAAATAGTATTGCTTTGAGCACAGCTGAGGCTGAGTGCTTGTGCAGCATGTACACAAGTGATATGAATGCTAAGACAATTGGCAGACTTGGGTGTTGAAGTGAAGCTACCAATGAGTGTACTTTGTGATAATCAAAGCGCTATTGATCTCAGAAAGAATCTGGTTCAACATTCGAGGAGCAAGCATATTGACATCCGGTATCACTTCATCAAAGATCAAGTGGAATAAGGTACAATTCAATTGGAGTATGTTGGCACTAAAGATCAAATTTTAGATATTTTAACTATACCTCTGTCCATGGAGCTATTTGAAATGCACAGATTAAATCTATCTGTGCACATGCTCCTCAAGCCTAAAGTTCAGATGAATCCTCCATCTCTACTTTGTGAGTTTTTTAGATTTTTAATTGGTTCATAAAAGGGGAGAGAAGCAACAGTGCAGGGGGAGTTATTAAGAAAGGGGGAGTGCATATTTAGGGGAAGTTGAAACTGCTGCATAGTAGCTTTTATTATGAGTGTTGCCAACAATTAGGGGAGATTGTTATTCTCACAGCCTTGTATGGGTTGTAATTGTTGTCAACTAGGTTTAAGTATGCAAGAAAGTAAAGCCACATGGAAGGGCAAGAAGGTAAAAGCCATATGGAGGGGCAAAAATGTAAAATCCACATAAAAGAGTGAAACAGTAAATTTGCCCTTTTATGTTTTATGGGGAGTATATAATGGCCAATATAATTGCCTAACATGGAAGTCAAACAGTAGCCATTGAGTGAACAGTAGTCGTCAACAGGAAGAGAGAGAAAATGATTCAGCTATCGAGTGAACATTAGTCATCGCCGGAAGAAGAAGAGAAAACGAAAATTGGCTAAATAGAAGGAGACAATGAGGTGAACGGCCAAGTGGGTAAATGGAAAAGAGACAAAACAATGAGTGGAAAAAATTAGGGGCTTAAACAAAGAATAGAGAACAGAGGTCGAGATATGGCCAAATCGGAGCTGTCGTCGGGCGAAGGAGAAAAGAGGACCAAAAAGGGGAGAAAACCGAAAGGTGAGAGAAAACACAGCCAAATAGGAGAAAAGGAGTGAAAATCTAGAATGGCCAAAGAGGGGTAGACGAAAAGAGAGACTGTTAGCAGAACAGAGGAAATCTAGCTGAATGGTGAGAGAAATCCAGCTGGACAGTAAGAGAGAGAAATTCGACTGGACAACAAAAGAGAGAGAAATGGATAGATAGGACGTAAGATGTGGAATGGTAAACCAAAAAAGTAAGGTACCATGAGACAAGGAGACAGGTGAGACAGTGAGACGGTGAAAGCAAGAGTTATGTGAAACCACGTAGAGAAGGAATTCGACAAAGTACAAAAAGAACTCAACGTATTTCTAGATTTCTTCAAGAGAGGTTAGAGAGCACTGTGGTGAACTTTTAAGCGGCAATAGAGCAGCCTTTCAAATTCAATAGAGGCAAAACAAGATAAAAAAAGGGTAGACACAGTAAGTGACGCTCTTTGTATTGTACTTTCTTAATAATTGCAATAGTGAAAGGAGCGAATGATTAAGACATCCATTGTAACTGGAATTCTTAAGTATAGTGGATAGTCTCGGTAAGGGAGAATCCCTACCACCATGAATGTATGTCATATTAATGGAACCACGTAAATCTCGTGTGTCCTTAATTTGCTTTACGTTTTGTGATTTGAATTGAGTTGTGAACACAGCTAAAGTATCAACCAACTCATAACTAACGAAGACCTAAGCAAAAACATCTGAATTGTCTATTACGTAAGGTGTCTAAAAGGTGACTTTGGGGACTATTGTGATTAGTAGGTAGCAATAGATCTACCTTAGTCGAGTCTGAGAAAGAGTTTTCTTTTAAGAAGAGGTTGAAACTATTCACTTACCTGCAAATTACGAATTGTTGTGATAATGATTCACCCCCTCTCTCAGTATCACAAACTAGTAGATCCTAGGAATAAGTCAGAAACTTCAGGCCTGTTGATAACCATAGTATCTGTAGATGACATCATCTTTGAAGGGAATCACTCTGAGCTATGCCAAGATTTTGCATAGAATATGAGTGAGGAATTTGAGATGTCATTAATTGAAGAAATGAATTACTTTCTTGGATTACAGATAAAACAGTATAAAGAATGTATTTTTATTTTTCAGAAAAAATATGCCATAGATATGCTGAAAAAGTTTGGCATAGAGGATAGCAAACCTGTCAGTACCCCTATGACAGTGTACTGCAAGTTAACAAAAGATCAGAAGGAAAGAAATACAAGCCCTACAGAATACAAGAAGATGATAGGGAGCTTTTTGTACCTTACAACATCAAGGCCTAATCTTATGCAAGTTGTGTGCATTGCCAACAGATTCCAAGCTGATCCTAAGGAATCTCATGTGTTAGCGGTGAAAAGAATCCTAAGATACCTCAAAGGAACACTAAAAATGGGTTTATGGTATCCTGTCATGGATTCTGTAAAACTGTAAGCATACACTGATGCAGACTAGGCAAGAATTACAAATGACAGAAAATCAACAAGTGGCTGCAGTTTCTACTTAGGTTCAAAGTGTGTTGCATGATAAGTAGAAAGCAAAACAATGCTGCTTTGAGCACAGTTGAGGTTGAGTATATGGCTGCTTATATGTACTAAGGTGATATGGATGCAAAGACAATTGGCAGACTTGGGTGTTGAAGTGAAGTTACCAGTGAGTGTACTTTGTGATAATCAAAGTGCTATTGATTTCAACAAGAATCTAGTTCAACATTCAAGGAGCAAGCATATTGACATCTGGTATCATTTCATCAAAGATCAAATGGAATAGGGTATAATTCAGTTGGAGTATGTTTGCACTAAAGATCAAATTTCAGATATTCTAACTAAACCTTTGTCCACAAAGTTGTTTAAAAAACACATAATGAATCTATCTGTACAAATGCCTCTTTGAACTTGAAGTTCAGGTGAATTCTCCATCTCTACTTTACAAGTTTTTATTTTTTTGTAATTGGTTGGCAAAGGGGGAGAGAAGCAACAGTGTAGGGAGAGTTGTTAAGAAAGGGGAAGTGAATATTTAGGGGGAGTTGTAATTGCTGCATAATGGCCTTTGTTATGAGTGTTGCCAATAATTACAAAGGGGGAGATTATTATTCCCACAACCTTATATAGGGTAATGGCCTTTGTTATGAGTGTTGCCAATAATTACAAAGGGGGAGATTATTGTTCCCACAACCTTATATAGGTTATAATTATTGTCAACAAGATTTAAGTGTGCAAGTAATTTGAAGCTACATGGAGGGGCAAGGAAGTAAAACCACAAGGCAACCCTACACCATCAGGTGGGAAGGAGAGAAAAAGAAAAACACAACCAAAAATCAGATTGGGGGCTAAACAAAGAATAGGGGCCGAGAGTGAGAAAATATGTGACAGTTGAAAAGGGGCGAAGGAAAGAAAATCTAGAACGGCACACTACTAGCACACCAATGGTCGAAAAGGAGACAACACGACCAAAGAATAGTGACTAGCAAAAAAGAGAGAAAACAAGATGGCTAAAAAGGGTGGACAATAGAACAAAGGAAATCTAGCTGGACAACAAAACGAAGAGTCACCACTGACAACAAAAACCAGACCAGACCAGACATACACCACCGAGAGAGAGAGAGAGAGAGAGAGAGAGAGAGAGAGAGACACACACACACACACACACCACCGGTAGAGCATACTAGACCAAAAATACTCCATCGATAAAGAGAAAGAAAACTTGATTAGGCCAACTATGTGAGTAAAAAAAATAGAACATCGGCAGAAAAGAGAAAAACCAATACAGCTAGAAGGGGTGGACGACAAAGAGATGAACACCCAAAATCAGGGTGGATGGCAAAGAGGTGAATAGCCAAAGGAGAGTGGACGACAAAGGAAAAGAGTGAACAGCTGGATAGTGAGAGAGAAAACCCGTGAGAGACAAACCACTGGGAGAGCAAACATGTAAAACAGATCACCAAAAGAGCAAATCTGGTATCCATAAGGCTAAAGAATAGCTAAGCGAGTGCAAATTTGAAACGTGAGACTAGAATGTGTGTCGACATGAGACCAGAACATGCAATGGTGTAAGACCAGAACATGCATCGACAGGGGACCAAAAACTTGCGTGAGGCATGAGACTAGCAATGCAAGCAAACTAGAAATGTGCATGAGACATGAAATGCCAAACCAGAAATGTGAGGCAAACTGTGAGATCAGGAGACGGGCGAAGCCGTGAGACGGTGAAAGTAGGAGTTGTGTGAAACAACCTAGAAAAAGGAGTTCAGTAAAACATTGAAAAGAACCCAACATATTTCCAAATTTCTTCAAGAAAGGTTAGAGAGTGTTGTAGTAGACTTATAAGTGGTAGTGAAACAGCCTATTCAATTTAACAAAGGCAAGACAAGCTAGAAGAAGGGTAGACACAATAAGTGACACTCTTTGTATTGTACTTATTTTGAATTTGCAATAGTAAAAGGAATAGAAGATTAAGACATCCATTGTAACTACATTGTGAACATTGGGAGTACCACGCTGATATTCTCAAGTATAATGGATTGTCTCGATAGAGGAAGAGTCCCTACCACCGTAGACGTACGTCACATTGACGGAACTACGTCAATATCTTGTGTCCTTACTTTGATTTACATTCTATATTTTGAATTGAGTTGTGAACACAGCTAAAGTATCATCGAACCCATAACCTAAAGAAGACCTAATCAAGAACATCCAATCTGTCTAATAGGTAAGGTGTTTGAAAGGTGACTTTGGAGACTATTGTGATTAGTAGGTAACAATAGATCTACCTTAATCGAATCTGAGAAAGAGTTTGCTTTTAAGAAAAGTTTGAAGTTGTTCACATACCTACATAGTGACGAGAGCAAAAGCATTAAATAAGTAAAATATTTTGGCTTAAATAATCAAAGTGTGTTTTTAAGGGGTGTGATATTAATTCATTCACCCTCTCAATATCACAAACTAGTAGATCTTAGAGTGAACTTAGGAACTTCAAGTTATAAAAACTCAAATATAAAAATATTTCGAATTAAGTGCTAAAGAAAACTCAAATGTAAGGAATTGTTGAGTTGAAAGATAAAAAAAAAATCTTAGAATTTGGAACTTATTGAGGTAAAAAATAAAGTGAACTTAATTCAATATTTTTGTTTAGATTGAGAGATGGATTATCCATATAATAATACTTTATGTATACTATAAATTATCAAATGTCATAGAAAATGAAGCCCTAAACCATATTGTTTAATGTCATATACTATAAGTTTCCACTAAAACTCAAAGAATAAATAGAAATTGACCAAAGAGTAAGGCTAACTGGAATTTGGCCAAAATTGCAAACTCTTGAGGAGGTGATTCAAAGCTTTACATTGGTAAATGTCATGAATGGAGATAAATTCATAAACTTATTGATATAACATAAGCTTTGAAAAGAAAGTTAAAGTTAATTGACAAGGTTAAAAAGAACAAATTGTTAAAGTATGAAGGTTTGTTAAGCTGAAGCAAATATTATGAATGATTATATTAACAAATCAAGATTAGGGGGAATGTTAAAGTTAATTCAAATTTATTATAAATTAAAAGTCAGTATTTAAGTAAAATTTATATAATTGAATAATATTCTTAAAAGTCAGTATTTAAGTAAAAATAAATGTTGTATACTATATAAAAACCTTAAATCTCTAATATTAATATGATTACTTAATAAACATTCTTAGTATGATTAGTCAATAAATGTTATTAATGTCATTTTTAGTTAATTATGTATAGCATTTTGATATTACGATAAGAGTACCCCTATCCAACCAAACTTATTAGATCACACAATAGCCATAAAAAGCATTAAAGTAATTTTCCAAAAAAAAAAAAGAAAAGCTAAGTAATAATATTTAGAAAGTAACAAAAAATGTAAATCAATCACATTTTACATTATCTCACAAATAAGTGAAACTAGATATAGGAAAATTATTTTTCTAGTCCATATATGCCTATCATATTACTCAATATGTGTTATTACAAAATGACTTTTTTTTTCTAAATTTTTAGCTTTACTTATTTATGACAACCAAAAACATATGGTTAGTCTATTTTTCTTCTTAATAATTGGACTTCATTTGTTGGGTAAGAAATTAAAAATCAACTAGACCAAAATTAGTATTTATAGATATTGCAAATAATTATAGAAAAAGAAGAGAAAGAGCTAAATGAAAATCATATAAGTTTAAGGTAATGTTTAAAGTTTAGAATTTTGAAACTAACTAAAACTTTGTGGTAATTTTGGTTGCAATTAATTGCCTTTAAGGCTCATAAAGATTGAAAGATGATGTAATAACATTCATATTGTATATTTTTTGACAAAATGTTTTTGTTCAAACTATGTTAGAATTTAAAGCAATTTGCAACATCAATGTAAATCATTCTAACACAATTTTACAATACATAACTCCTAGTTTTATTTTTGTTAGAATTAGGTTGATGGTTCTATCTTCTTAAGTATATAGAATTAATGACTTGTTGTTAAAGCAAACCTTTTGGTTGCTAATAGGAAGCATGAGGAAGAAAGAAGCAAAGGAATTTCGGGCTGTTAAAGCCTATTTCTTATTAACTTGAATCCTTATTACATAAAAGGATTTCAAAATGTAAAATTTGAATTAATAATAATTACACATGAATAACTTTCAAGTATACTTTAAACATCATTTGAATTAAAAAAAACAAAGCTTTTAAAACTTAAAATTTTGGCAAAAAAGTTGGTTGTCTGATGCTATTATAGCTAACTTTTAAATTTTGGTTTGCTTCCATCTTATGTCTCCCTTACAAAATGTAACTTAACATTGAAATACTTTGTTCTCCTATGTTATGCAGAGTTATTGAAGATGGCTAAGGTAGATTGATTGTCACAAAAGATGATGGTTAATTTAGTTTACTTCAATTTCAAATCTGCATACATTTTCTTGATCCAAATTTCATTATTCCCTATTAAGGTTGTTGCAATATATTTAGCCTTAGCTATGGACTATGTCATTATGTTTTCTTATAGCTTTAAATGAAGATACCTGAACCAAGAGAAAACACAAATCCCATTATGCTCTTTATGTTTATAAGTGATCTTACCCTAACACTATTAGTAAATACAAACAACTAGTTTACTACATATTTTTTTAACATAACTCTTAAATCTAAGATTCCTTTAATATACATCAAATCCAACCAACTAGTTTATTGTATCTCTTTTGGCAGCTTTGAAGTGTGTTTCATGTGACAAATGTATGAATCTGGATATAAAGCTTACTGAAAGCATAATGTTTAGTCTAATGGCAAATAAGTATAAAAGACATCTAATAAGTCTTTAGAATTGAGTCTCATCACCTTTAGAGACTCATCTAGCTTTAAGAACTTACTCCCAAATGACAAGGGTGTGTGAAAGCTCTTGCAATTCAACATACCAAACTTTTGTCACATTTGATTTATATACTTGGTTTGATATATCAAGATGACATTTTTAATTTGTTAAATTTTTTAACCCAAAAAATAACTTATGTTGCCAAAATCAAACACATCAAACCTCTTCTCCATGGTCTTTTTAAATTAAGATATGAGTTTTTACAAGTCTTCAACAACCATCAAAATATCTACATACATAAAGACATATGGAAAATGCTTTTTCTCTTTCTTTACATAAAAAGCCTTCTTTAACCCATACAAGGCCTTCCTAAAGAGGTAAATTTTGTCTTCTTCACCTAGTTTGACAAATCCTTCTAATTGGTTGACTTAAACAAGCTCTTAAAGCTCACCATTTAAAAAAAGCAAACTTGACATCTAGGTGATATACAAGCCATTTATGTTAAGCAGAAACTACAAGTAACAATTTTATGGTGTCAAGCCTTGCTACTAGGGCAAAGGTTTTATTATATTCCACTCTTTCCTAATGAGTGAAGCCCTTTTCTACAAGTCTAGCCTTTAATTTGTTGATAATCTTATCTGTAATGTACTTTATTCTATATATCCATTTTATAGCAATGATCTTTTTAGTTATAGATGTAGGAACCAAAGTCTAAGTTTGGTTTTTATAAATGAACCTCAGCTCTTCTACCTTACAACCTTTTAAGATATATGCTATGATACTTCTTGATAATAGGATCTAGCTTAACCACATAGCTTTTATGATAAACATTAGTTAAAAGCCTTGTGCCTCTAATTAAAAGATCATTTACATTATTAAGCATACTGCTTGATTTTAATTTTGTGACTGTGCATTAATGTAGGTTTGTTCTTTTGCATATTCAACAATTGAGTTTTGCCAATTTTGTTTTGTATCCTCATGAAATGTGAGATTTTTATTGACAAAAATGTTTTGTCTAACATTATAAAATCTATAGTTGTTAGGTGTATTAGTGTAGCCAATTAACACTGTTACTAAGGCTATATAATCTAACTTACTCTTTTTTGGTTCTAACATGTGGACATAACAAATGAAGCCAAAGATCCTCAAATGACTAAATGATGGTTCGCTATTATATCAAGCTTGGTATAAAGTGGAATTTGACAAGGTTTGAAAAGATAGCTTATTCAACAAGTATACAACTATTATTGTACCTTTTGCCTAAAAGATCTTTAGTAGATTTTTTTTAGTTAAAATACATCTTATCATTTCAATAATTGTCTTATTCTTCCTTTCACTCATCCTATTTTGTTGGGGTGAGTATGCTGATATAAATTGATGCTAGATTCCTAAGGCAATGCTTATTGATTGAAATAAGACTAATGTATATTCAAAACCATTGTTAGTTCTAATGGCCTAATTTACATTGTTGGACTACTTTTCTATCTAATCTTTGAATCTATGAAGGACAACTACTACATTTAATTTAGTTTTTCAAAAATAAATCCAATAGTATTTTATGAGGTTATATATAAATGTAATGTAATACTTACTACTATTCATGGAACAGGTTTGCATTGGTCCATAAAGATTTGAGTGGATAAATTGTAAGTGCTTTTGAGCTCTATTGCCTTAATTTGAATGAAAAGAAAGTTTGGTATGTTTGGTTAATTGGCAAACATTACCAAGCTTATCAGCTTGATCCAGATTAGTCATGCCATAACTAACTTTTTGTTTTTTAGTATTTGAATCACTATATGATGGAAATGGCTTAATCTTCTATGTAAAAGAGTTGCATTGTCAATGGCTATAGATAAAGCAAGATGCTACATTTTGTTGGTTTCTAAATGAAAACTTTTTCCAATCATAGGCATTATGATCATTTTGCACTATATAAATCCCAAATAACATGTGCATGATCTTTAACAATAATAAAAATCCATTTTCTATGAGTTAACCAATACTCAAAAGGTTGTGATGAATGTAAGGTACAAACAAAACATATGTATTGACTTTGGTACCTAAGGTTATATGCTTAATAGCTACCCTTTTTCCATGTACTTACAACAACTAACCATTACCAATCCTCACTTTTGATTTAAAAGATCTATATAAGGCATCAAACACCTTAAGATTGGGTGACATGTGATTGGTGTAGCCACTATCAACTAACCAGATTTCAAGATCAAAAAGGCAGGTGCTAGATGCCACCACAAAAAGCTATTTATTTATGGATTGAAATTCATCTACTAGCTAAGCCTTATTTAACTTGCTATAGCCTTTAGTGGTGCTAAGATTACTTATCTTTATGCCAGCAAATTGTTTCTGAGTGCTTTTTTTTGTTACATACTTTGCTAACAATATTAAGCCTTTTCCACCATGATATAGACAAATGATTTGTCTTTTTACAATGCTCATAAGGGGCATACTGTCTTTTTCCTATAGACTTGCTAGTTTCACTACACTCTTGTTGTTTGTCACTTGGCCTTTTTCTTTCTTGGTGGTTTCTCTGTTGATAAGTGACCTACGAGGCACCCTCAAATGTGCCTTCTTGCCTCAAAAGCTTTCTTAGCTTATAAGCTTGAACTACATTAATTAACTCATCGAGAGAGATAGTGTTTAAATCCTTTAAATTTTATAGAGTGGAAATGTTTACTTAAAACTCTCTAAAATACTTACAAATACTTTTTAGACCACATTTCTATCTAGTAGGTCTTCCCTAAGCACCCTAATCTAGTTGACTAGTTTAAGCAACCTATCACTATAATCATTAACCATTTCTAACTCTTTTATTTTTAAAAACTCAAATTCCCTTCTCAAGTTTAACAACTATATAGTTCCAGTCTTCTAGTTGCCTCCATACGCTTCCTTTAATCTTTATTAAGCCTATTTTGTAATGTCATAAGTCATAATTCCATTAAATATTGGCTCAATGATTATTGTGTGAATGTGAGTAAGAGTTTTGTATTGTTTTGATTCTTGCTCGCTGTGATGTTTCAATTGAGCAAGGGTTAGATTTGCAAAAAGAGAACCAAGCTCTGTACCTTTTTTAATTGCTTGCTAAAAATCAAAAGCTCTTAAGTAAACCTTCATCATTACAGTCCAATGGGTATCGTTATCACTAGTGAACTTAGGAAATAGCAAAAGGGAAAAGTTGCCTAATGCTATGAGGTTAGTCCTTTAAGTGTTTAGGATACTCTTTCACAAATGCTAGAAATGTTTTCTCACACAAGTCAAAGGTCAAACTAGGGCCTTCTATTTTGATACCACTCTTGGTTTTATTTTTGCTAGAATTAGGTTAGTAGTTCTATTTTCTTAGGTATGTAAAATCAATAACTTGCTGTTGAAGTAAGCTTTTTGGTTGTTAAAAGGGGGCACGAGGAAGAAAGAAGCAAAGGAATTTAGAGCTGCCAAAACTGTTTTTTATTAACTTCAATCCTTATTATATAAAAGGATTTTAAAATTCAAAGTTTGAAACTTGAAATATGAATCAACAATAATTATATATGATTAACTTTCAAGTACACTTTAAATATCATTTGAATTACAAAATAATACTTTTAAAACTGGAAATTCTAGCAAAAAGGTAGGTTCCTTAGAGTAGAAGCACTTGACTTATTGTAACTAACTTAACTAACTTCTAAATTCTAATTTACTTCTCTTCTGTGCATCCTTAATTCCAGCCTCCTTGGTTCTGCAAAAGAGGAGCACTGCTGGACCTTCGGTAACACAATTTTTGTGGCAACAAATATGCAGAAAAAGGGGGGAAAATAATCAAAAAATATTCTATTAGCTTCAACCCAAGTAAAATGGGAATCATCCTGAACTTCAAAGTTTACAAAGCATAAGCATATAAAACATCGGCTTCCTATAATGCAAATTCTCATTTCCCACAACAAATACATAAGTTGGGACTGTTGCTTCTTTAGCAGGGTGTACACAAAGAAAAGCAAAAAATGTATCAAAGTCACTGGAAATTAAGAATCAGTAATTGGGAATATAAGTCAGTGGCAACCAAGTATGCAGCTCCTCCAGAGATCTTTTATTTCTTGGGGGACTTTCCACTAAGTTGTAAAATCACTTGTGAGGTCCTAACCAAGCACATTTGCCTTCTATTCATTATATTAGGAAACTTTTGATGTTAGCTTCAACGAAGAAAAGAATGAAATCAGGTAGTAATCAGCAGATTGTTGTATTTTCGAGATTGAGTTGAATTAAATGACTTAGATCAAAAGGGTAAGCATCAGAGGGGTCAGAGGATGTGTATGTTCTTGCAGCCATCACTTGATTCACAGCATCAGTTGGATGGAAGGAGTCCCAGAACGCATGTTCACTCCTGTTGTCGCATGGATTCTTGTTCTCTGTGCATTGACCATCACTTCTCACTTCACAGCACCCGCGTGTTAGAACCTTGAAGCCTAATGAAAGCACGAATAATAGATATTAGATGAGAAAATTCAGCAAGTTCGATAAAAATTAGAGAATTAGAGAGCAAAAACTAAGTACCGAGCACAGTAAGGTCGCCTTCTCCCATCCCATAAGTGTTTATGTACACAAATTGCGTGCCAGTCAGATTTTTATTGAATGTTTCGACCAAAGATTTAAGCTCCTTGTTGAAAATCTGGGCTGCTTCATTCATTTTGGTTACACATCCATTGGTACCATTGTTCTGCGACATAGCATTTGGAGTGCAGCCTATTGCTCCCACCCCAAACAAGGCAACTTTCCTTGCACCATAATGGTACAACGCCTGATAAAATCATCATAGAGTGACAAGGAAAAAAAAAAAACAGAGAGAGAGAGAGAGAGAGAGAGAGAGAGGAGCCTTGTTTAGTTCTTGACATCCGTGGAAGAAAATCAAGAAAAAATTTACAAAATGTTGTTACCAACCGTTAATTGCTGAGAGTATTCTTGAATAAGAATTTTTGCATATGCATCGAGTGAGTAGCTTTGGCTTGTTGGGTAATTCTGGGGCACAAAGTAGTTATTGATGTAGTCATTACTGCCAATTCCCACTGTATACAAACATTTATTTAGGTGTCTCTCGGCTGACGTTCCATTTCCAAGCATATCAGACACGCGAGCCACTATACTCTTGTGATTTTGTAATTGCCCCTTCAAGTTGAGGCACTTACCCTGCATCAAGGACAATTATTTTCCAGTTAGGTATATCTACTCGCATAATCACATGTGATGCCCTGAAAGTTATTCACAGTAGGTGATTCATGTCTTAGAGTTTTTTTTTTTTTTTTTTTTTCTGATTGGATGGTGTTTGAGGCAACCTATACTATAGAATAAGACATCTGTACGGGTTAGTCAAAAGCAGATGATTGGGGTCAGGGGTTTGAGAGAAATTAATCTGTACATGGGTCTTGGTTGCCCATGGTAGATGTATGCAACATGAGACTTCGTGAACCGTAAAAGTAAAATTGAATATCTTACTCTTTTTCAAACTCATATTATAAAAATCTCATAATACCCTTTTTTATGTATCCCATAATATCTTACATTTTGTGAGCTTTGAGTTAGAAATAAACTAACTGTATTTCTATGTAGGAATTTTTATGGTGATGATTCAATTTTTGTTCCTGGACTCTCGAGTCGGTTTCTGTTTTGTTTTGTTTTTCTATATGGATTTTGAAAAATTCTCAGCATTAGTTATATATGCTGATGCAAAACATGCTTACCAGATGCTGCCCCGTCTCAGCAAGAATCCCTGCAGACCCTGATGCATAATTTACTCCCTGAAGTATTTCCGATCCATTGGCAGTTCGGTGCGGCGGAATGTAATGGTCAAAACCAAGATGTTCAGCTGCAGTGACAACACGTTGAATTAACCGGTGTTTCTTATGACAACAAAACAAAATGACGATAACGCAACTACATTCCAGAAAGTAAAAGATTAAGACAATATTATATTTGGTATCGAGAACTCGTTTGTGCAAGCTGCACAATATGTATGGCAGGGAAACGAATCAAGAGACCAAGTAGATCAACTACGGTTCGGCCATTGGTAAATCTTCCAGGATTTGATCCACCGGGGAAGTCAATTCCATATGGCTTGTAATTGGCTTTAGCAGCGGTAGGAAGGTCATCATTGTTGCCGTTATCTGCTAATGAGTCTCCAAAAACGAAGATGCAAGGCACTTGTGGTTGCGTGGTTCCATGAACACATTGTTGCAATAAGCATGGAACCACCCAGAGAAACAACAAAATCCTCCTTGATTTCATCTCCCCACCATTTCAAACACGAGGAATTAGCAGTATAAGATTGACAGATTAAAGAAGAAATAATCGAGTTCCGCTAGGATATATGGGGGATGAAGAGACATAATTAGAATGCCACGAGGCTGAAAATTTGGTGGGGTAGGCGTACGTCTGGCGACCATAATTTGTTTTTCTCGTGGCTGCCCATAATTGGCGCCGGAAGAGGGCCGCGAATAATAAGTCCAACCCTTTTGGTGCAATGCAACTAATGATTTGCATTGCGGGGACCAAAGAAAACTTTTCTAATTTGGCCCCTTTGTTCCCCTGTTATTGTTGGATGATTTAATTATGTACTTTACATATTAATGTCATAAAAATATTTCAATTTGTTAGTTAGCTTAATAATAAGTTATAAATGATCAAGAACAGTGTCTCATTAAAATAAGAGAAAATAGTTAATTTATATTAGTCATGATTTAATAATTTATAAAATAAAATATTTGTAAATTTATATTTAAACAAATGTAAGCAATTACTATTATTATGAGATATATATGAAAATG
Organism: Ceriops decandra; assembly: GCA_020615895.1. Taxonomy (NCBI): domain Eukaryota; kingdom Viridiplantae; phylum Streptophyta; class Magnoliopsida; order Malpighiales; family Rhizophoraceae; genus Ceriops; species Ceriops decandra. The sequence continues at coordinate 4,834,419 of JAHLGO010021099.1, read as the reverse complement.
AGTAATAATCTCTTATTTTATACATAAATTAAACCTTTTAAGATAAATTAATTTTCAATTACTATTACCATGAATTCACTGGGTAACAGCCTGCTCTCAATCCTCTGGATGCGTTACAGAGCAGAGTTAAAAACCCTTTGCATCAAAAGTTTGACCATCACCCAGTTGTTTTAGCCAGAATTCCATTTTGCTTGAGGTTTAATGAACAAAGTGTAAAGCCCATTTGAAAGAAAATGGTGGTTCAGAGACTTCTCTAAAATCAATTGAACTCATTAGAGCCAATCTTCTAGAATTGTAGCAGGCAAACATGAAAAAGGAAAACGCATTCCTAGTACACAAGTCTCGGTTCGCAAGTACACAAAGCCACATTCCTTGGAACAAGCAAAACTACAGAAGCAACAATATATTGAAAAACAAAGGCAAAAAAAATAATAATAATAAAATTGTAAATGTCTCTTTCTTATAATTCCAACCAGGACCCTACTCATTTCCATCATCAGACCTGGGCCAATCGGCGGATATCGTACGGGTAAGCATCGGATGGAGACTGAGCACTGTAAGATCTCCTCCCAATAACTACGTTTGCAGCCTCGGTTGGGTGGAATGCATCCCAGAACAGATATTGGTTCCTATTTGCGCATGGAGTCTGAAAAGGAAGGCATGTAATCTGACCATTGTTCCTCCCTACGCCGCAGCAACCCGCATTTGTAACCGTGAGGCCTGAATTCACCAAATGCAATTTGAATTATTTAATCATGTCACTGATGCCTTGTAATATTGTCAAAGCCATTTGATTATAGCTCTCATGTTTTGTAAATCCTCTGCCTGTCTCGTCTTGTGGATTCAAACTTCACATTTGTAACCCGTGAGTTTTTTAAGTTATTGACTAGTGGGTGTCCGATCAAATCCATTAAATAGTAGTCTACAAACTTTGCAGAAGTGAGAGATCAATGGGAAATTACCATAGGCTGCAGGGTTGCTAATCAGGTCTTGGAAAATGCCAAATGCATTGACGTAGATAAGGTGTGCATCAGGTGTGTTTGTATTGAATTGATCGACTAGTGACCTGAGCATGTTGTTGAAAATCTGGTTGGCAGAATTGATTCCCTGAACACAAGTTCTCCCATCTGGGCTGTTCCGGGCCAGTTCATTTGGGCTGCAGCCTATCTGACCAACTCCAATCATGACAAATTTCCTGGCTCCGTTCTTGTACAAAATCTAGACCAAAGCACATTATAAAAATTAGACCTCTTTGCAAGAAAACTTAAAATGTGTTGGCTGAATGCAATGGAACGTAATGAATGTAATTCCCAGAAAATCTTTAAATGACCGTTATAATAGAAACATCAATTGATGGCTGGGAATCAAGGTGCATACCCTGAGCTGCTGAGTATATTGCTCAACAAGAACATTGGCCCATTGGTCCGGTGTGTACCGGCGGGAGGTGGAGTAGTACTGGGGCATGAAATAGTTGTTGAGGTAGTCATTGCTGCCTAACCCGATTGAGAATATGCACTGGCTTAAGTAGTTTGCTGCTGTGTCCTCGTCCCCCAGCAAGTTCACCATTAGCCGGACTGTGTTTTGGTAGTTTCTTACCTGCCCACTAAAACTAATTCGGGCTCCCTGTGACCAAAAAAAGAAATCTGAACCAATCATTTTGCAAGGATTACTGGGGGCGTAACTCATCGGAAAAGGGAGCTAGGAAAAATATATTGATGTCAAGTTTTACCGATGATACAACGCATGATGTAAACCAATAATTTTTTTTTTTGGTGGCAAAAAAAAAACCCATTATTGAAAAATAAAACAAAACAAGAAAAAAAATTAATTAAATTAACATTACTGATGTTAAAAAGTTAATTACATACCAGTTGTCGGCCAGTTTCCTCTGTAATTCCAGCAGCCGCGGATGCATAGTTTACCCCCCGGAGTATGTCTTCACCTCTAGCAGTAGCATAGGGTGGAACATAATCGTCGAAACCGAGTAGCTCGGCTGATGGATTGGACAAAATAATTAGAGAAGTTAGTTCTATAGTTTAATAATTGAGAGCTATACATGGGAGACTGAACTTAGTGACTGAGAGGTCTCACTGATCTTTTTTTTTGTGGCTCAATGGCGCAGCTAGATAGTTTCATTTTAGCATTAATTACAGTGGAATATGGTTGAACATTATCATCTTCATGACCTTGAATCGCAAGTCATGAGATTAAGTGCTTCCCTAAATGGAAAATATACACTGATCAACCGCTGGCCACTGTTTATAATTAAAGTTCCACGGTTTCAAAGTCCAGCAGTCATGTGTATGGCCTGACTGCTTTGAAGTAGAAATAAAAAATGGTATTAAAAAAATGGAAAAAGAAATGATAACAAGCTTTAAACTGGAGAGGATATGCTTAGTGAGTGAGAGGGGGAAATTCAGGCGCACCAATGACATCAACAACTGTCCTGCCATTGGAAAATCTTCCGGAGGGTCCGCCAGGGAAATCAATACCATAAGGCAAATAATCAGCTCTAGCCAAAGAAGAAAGTCGATTGTTATTCCCGTTGTCGACCAAAGAATCCCCAAAAACGAAGTAACAAGGAACTTGTGGATCCGCTCTAGCCACCCACAGCAAATGCAACACAACAACACATGCCACCCAGCATTTGTTATGCTTAAGCACACCCTCCATCGACCAGACCCTAAACAAAGAACTTAACCGAAACCTGCCAAAACAATGCTCAGGGAAATGTAAAAGAGCTGGCAAAGCCTTGAGGGAGAACTACTTGTGCTTTTCTTTTTTGCGTGCGTGTGAGTGAGTGAGGAAGTTAGTTGTTGAAATGCTAGTGATGAGAAGCATATATAGACTAAAAATACAGAAAAGAAAAAAATGGCGAAAGGCTGTATACTTTTGATTTACAGTTGAAGGAGTTGGTTGGCCGCATTAAATTCACGCGGATGCAGTGTCAGAGTTCATTGCCAAGTCCAGCCATGGCCGAACTGCAAACTTCTCTCTGCCCTGTGAACTGTTTACGCAAAGTTGCGAAGTCAGGATCAAAAAGAAGGATTTTGAACCATTCAAAGTGATCATAGCCACAATTAATGCAACCACGAACTGCTTCTGCACATTGTCGTTACTTGGTTGGCTAGCTAGCCGACTCCGGCAGTGCCCCCCCGCCCCATTTTATTGTTCTATTCACGTAGCTTCTATTATCAATTATTTATGGTCTTTCTTATCAATCAAAGCCTAAGTGTGCATGATGATTTTTACATCTATGTTGGGGACAAAATGATACCTTAATGGCTTAATTACGTAGAACTATAAGATAAGGGTTTTGGATTCTAATTTGGTATGAGATTTATGAATATATATATATATATATATATATCTATAAGAATTAGACTAATGATCGATTTCTAAATTTCATGCAAATTCATTTTAGCTTCAAGTTATGCATATTTTTTGTGGACGACATCATAACGTCATGACAGGGATTCTTGGTTTTACTTGTTTCACCACAAGATCATGGATTTTAAGAAACAAAAAGGTGTTTGTCACAAATATGTTTAGGTCTCTTAAAAATCTTTGACCATATTGATCTTTTAATAGACATGACATAAGTTTATGTGCCACTTCCATGCTCATGTTAGCAAACCATATTCACCTAAAACAAATGTTCTATTTAGCGATAGATGTCAAAGCCATAAACTCAAGAGTTCTAAGCTAATAAGATTGTAATTGCAGCAAAAGAAATCAAAGAAAATTGTGCATCTCTGCAACTGCGCCATTGAATATGGAAGGCGACGTGTTCTTGAAAAAGAAAAGCTCCATGACATGCTGCCATACATTAATGCAAGGCGCGGCCCTAGTGGGACTTTAAAGGAAAACGAAACTTCCCATTAATGGTTGAAAATGAAGACAGCCACGGATCGTTCATGCACATCTTTTGGATGGTACACACGTCCCTTTTTTTTAAAATTTTTTTTTATTTTTGCCCCCAAGTAATAGTTACTTATTAGTCAATTACTAGTTTTTTTTTTGGCATTTTGTGTTGACTAAATAATAGATAAAATTAATACAAAAATAAATTATGTTAATTAATTTTAAAAATACACTAATTCGCAATATTTAAAACCATGAACTATATATAATATAAATAATTTTCCACATTTTTATATAATTAAAATTTTAAAAAATTTGTTATCATTAATGCGGAAGAGCGACGCAGGCAAAAAAAAAAAAAAAAAAAATTATACGCTAAAATGGTGAATTATATATGGTTGAGGTTAAAGTTTGCCTATGCAAATGGTCTGCACAAGGAGTTGGTGAGGGTACGTCAGAACCATTAAGGCTCTTTATTTCCAAATTTAATGTGGTGGCATGGGCATTGAAGGACATGCGAGTTTTTTGCGTAGTTAATGCTGGAGTCCCTTTCTTTTCTCCTCGTATATGTCCTCGACATCATCATTTTAAGTGGGGAAATTGCACTAAGAAGTTTAAGCTGCCAATGGCCGTGCATCGCCAACTTGTCGTTTGACTTAGATGTGTCGGTGGTGAACAATGTTGGAGATCCGCCGGTGGAGTTACTGCACAAACACATGATCTCATTGATGTAATAAATAGTTTACTGTTTTATCTAAGATATTTTATATTATATAAAAAAATATTTTCATTAATATTGCTATATTATTATAAAACTCTTTTAGATTGTATAAAATTTCATTTATATAATATAAAATATTTTATATTTAATTGTATCTACCTACAAAGACTTTTTTTTTATGTTTAAAACTTGCTAATTTGATTTGGTCAAATTATAATCCTAAAGTTGGAAGACAAAAGAAACTTGGTCATTGACTCTACTATTAATATTGTGGAAAACTAATGAGAATTTCTAAAGTCATTATCTACTATTGTTTATCTATATGATTGTAGTTCAAGAATTACTCTTGATAATTAATGAAGCCCCATTTGTATCATTTCTTTAACTTTGTAGATCAATTGTTTCTTTGATTACAAATAACTCTACCTTATTAATATTGATAACCTTAATCACCTTAGAGAACAACATATGCACTACCTTCTTATTATTGCCTCGTAACACACTTCTTATACGTATCATTCCACACAAGTCTATCATTGTGACATCCATGTTGAACTTGTATGTGCCCTTAAGGGGCAATGACTAGTTTAAGTCTTATGGTCTTTCTTTCCTTTCATTATGGGTTAGACCCCTTTAAAATTTATTATGAAATTATTAAGTATAAAGTTGCATTATAGCCACTTTGCTTTTGGCCATCATTATAGCCTGGCATAAATCAAATCACAATTTTTGTCCACCATGAATAGCTTATTTGCAAAAATGTTTTCATTCCTCCCTAGTCATATAGACCATATGATTGTATAAAATCTCATTAGTTGTATCTCTTTTAATGTGTAACCTTAACTTTGTTCACACTATGTCTCCCATGTGTCTCTAATCAATCTTGAGACTACCCATGAAACTTCTTACCATCTCAATTATTTATACCAGACTATCCAAACTTAATCGTAGTGAAGAAACACATGAACGATTAACTCCTGCCTTACAGAACAAAGTGAGCAAGTAATGTCTTGATTAAAGCTCTCGATCATACATAATCTCTCTTTAATTAGTAACCAATCCATAATTAATTGCCATCCAAAACCTCTATGTTAGGTAAAGCCAATCCTTACCATATATCCGTTATCTCTCCCTCACCTAGATCATAAAGATCATCCTAAAAGTGACAAAAGAATTTCCTAGAGAACAACTTATCCTTCTCCTAATGCCATATAAACTTATTTTTCTCCCCTTTTGTTAACTGGTAAGCAGATATAAACTTCATGAACTTTATATGTGGGTCTATTGTTCAATTGAACAAACTCTGACGCCAGTTAAATTTCCATATTTAGCATTTAGACTCTCACCCATTAAAGTTATTTACTGGTTCCTTTTTCTCTATTGATAGCATAAAAAGTCTAAAAAATCTTATAATTAACAATGTCTCGCCTAACCAAACCTAATTTTAGAAATCCACTTTCCTACCATCTCCCACTAAGTAGCTATAGTTGAAAATTAAGAATAATTTTCTTAATGGTATTATTGTCAGAGAAGTTTATGTTAAATAACCTCTAAGTGTTAAGAACACCAAATTTCCTAATCATGTGTTTACACTCTCTAAAGCTCTACATGGATTGTAGTTAACCCCCCTCCAAAAACTTAGTATGAATGACTCAACACCTTTTTAATTCAAAGAGGTTTCATACAAGGTAAGGTAAACACTATATTGTTTACAAAGGTAAAAGATAAAAATTTATTCATTGTGTAAATTTATTTTAATGATGTTATTTTTGACATTACTAATGATTTTTTGTGCAAGGAAAAATGGAGAATGAAATTTGAAATGAGTATAATGGGGGAACTTAGTTTCCTACAAATCATACAAAGTACAGATAAAATTTTTATTAGTCAAACTAAATATGCTAGAGAAATATTCAAGAAATTTGAAATAAAAGATTCAAAGCCTTACAATACACTAATGGTCAACTTTCATGAAACTTAATAAGGATGAAATTGGCAACAAGGTAAATGAGAAACTATATTAAGGTATGTTAAAATCCTTTTTTACCTTATTACTAACAGGCTTGACATTATGTTTCCTGTATGCTTATTTTCAATCATTCCTTAAAAAGTCACATTTAGTTACTTTGATAAGGGTATTTCATTACATTAAAGAGTTTACTAGTTTAGGTTTATGGTATCTTAAAGAATAGACATTTAACCTTATAGGTTACTTAAACTCTAATTAAGTTAGTGATCGACTTAATAAAAAAGTACCATCAGTATTTGCCAATTTTTAAGTGGTGCATTAGTATTATGTTCTAGTTAGAAGCAAAATTTTATAACACTTCGAATAATTGAAACTAAATACCTTGTCGTAAGTAGTTATTGTTCATAATCCATTTAGATCAAGCAAATTCTTAAGAATTTTAAATTGTATTTTTCTAGGATTCCTATTTTATACAACAACACTAATGCAATAAAACTTGACTAAAACTTCTATCTATCATTCTAGAACTAAGCAATAGATCTTAAACATCATTTTATTTGAGATCATATGCTAAAAAGAGATATTACTAAGTTTGTGGGTATAAATAATCAACTTGTTGACATTTTTACAAGACCCCTAAGTGAGTATAAATTCTTCTGCATTAGAAAACATCTGAAGATGGTAGACATAACCCAAACTCTTATTCATACATTTTCGTTTGTGTTATTCATAATCAAATATGTCTTTATTTTTATTTTTTTACAACTTAAGATATGTTTTTTTTTTGTATCAATTAAATATTGTTTATCATAAAAATGTGGTCATAATGACTCAAATCAAAACCCTTGTTTTTTAACTAGTTTGTTTTATTCTTTTTCAATCACTTTGCCTATCTATACTTCTTTTTCAATCACTTTGCCTATCTATACTTATGTCTTTATATTTTTTTTTTCTTTCCAACTCATCTTTGACAAAAGACAAACTCATTTGTGGAAATTTGGAAAATAGGTTAATGGTTCCATAATCCTATATGTTTGTGTCAACTACTATAGTTGTGCTTCACTTTACCTATAAATACAAGCTTTCCATTTTGATGACATCAAAAGGAGAGAAGTAATGTTGTGCACTTAGCTATTTAACTACAATCATTCAAAAAAAAAATTTTTTTTTGGGTGCATGGTTTGAGTGAGAGTTTTAATAAATCTTTCATAAAGTTAATGATGCAAAAAAAACCCCAAAAGACGTGGCTTAAGGACCCAACGCACATAAGGAATCAAAGAACAACCAGGAAAGCTAAACCAGAGTTTAATATCACAAACCCTAGACCCACCCTTGGAAGAAACACGAACCTAGGGTATTTAAGAAGGATATGGACGCCACACTCCAGAAAAGAAAGGAATTGGGAGTGATAAGTCGATTAGAACGCCACAAGAAGAATTACCTCTTGATAAGTTCTTTAGTCCTTAAAAGAACTGAAGGAAAAAAACCCTTGCTTTCTATTTCACTCAAAGTTGTCTGCCTCCAGAGCTTACAAGGGTTGCCTATTTATAGGCTAAGATAGCAATCCTAAAGAGGCACAAATTCCTACTTAGGACAAATCCTTGTTTTGGAAGAATTCTTAATTGTGGACAAATTCTAACATAAATAATAAATTCTTATTTAGGAAGAAATGCTATTACTTATTCTTCCCTATTAAGTATTCTAATTATATTAATTATGTCTGGACTCCTTGTCAAACTTGAATTCGCACCATTTGAAGCTGGGTTGGCCTGAATGTCCTGAATCAGCCCATTTAAGGCTTCTTTAATCTTTTTGGCTCTAACTCGTGTTATTGGGCCTTCTGGAATGTGCAATGGACCATTTGCAACCTTTGAAGCCTTCCACCCATCATCTCCATGATTCTCATCAGTTAATGATGTTGCCATTATATATATAAAAAAAAGAGAGAGAATATTAGATCAAGTGTTATTTGTTATATATATTTTGATGTGCTAACATAATTATTTGTGATTTTTACTATATATGTTGCAAGTATTTGAACTTATATATTTATGTCAAATGAATCAATTGAGTTATAATATATTCATATTAGTTATATACGTATGATGAATTTTAAAACTTTATCCTTTGTATGATAAGTGATTTATTTTGATCATTTATGATAATTAATTTAAGTTGTTAGTTTTTAAAATTAATTTTATACTGTTAACTTTTAATTAAAATGATGCATTTTTTATAGAATTATTTTTTAATGAATTATGGGTAAAAGACAAGTTTTTCTTAGAAATTATTTTCATTGAAAGAGTTACTTATTTTGGCATAAAAATAAAGATCACCACTATATAAATTTTAGATATGAAAATATTCCAATAGGCACTTCCTTTTTATGGACCAATGGTCATATTATTTGAAATTTAAACAGCTCTTTATAGCATTAAAAGAGAAATTAATCGTATCAAAGAGCTTATATCAAACTATTTTTTGTAACAATATATTTGTTAAAAGTGAGTGAAAAAACTTTTTAAATTTTTTAAGTTGTAAAATTAAGAAATCAAGGAATGAAAAATATTGTTATATTTGGTCTTCTTCCTTTTGGAAAATTTGAAGACGAATTCAAAATTTTTAAAACAGTAATATTGTCGAGAGGATGTAATAATAAAAGTTTGAAACCTTTAAACTCAAATTGTTTTTGTACCAACACATATACTTAGTAGTAAGTCTTCTACTATAACATGTTTTAATTTTCAAATTGATAGTTGATTTTATAAATTAAACTTATTTAATTTATTTTCTTGTATTAATTAATATTAGTATTATTAAAATTATATTAATTTATTTACATATACTAGAATAATTGTCATTTAAATTTTTTTTATGCAATATCGTGTCCCTTATCAACTCAATTCACTTCCCTCTTAAGTAATTTTTGGGACCAACATAAAATTAGATTTGCTTTACGAAGCTATTTTGATTAATCACATTTTTTGACATTTTCATTCTATTAATAATAGTATATTTTCTTTATTTTTAATTATGTTTTTAACATTATTCATAGAAGCTTCCCAAAAACAAGTCACAGTTAGACAAAGTTATGCTCGGCTTGACTCATTAGCTAAATAATACATATATATATATATATATATTGAGCCCCATTTTCAAATTTGTATATTAAACTAATTAAGTTTGAAAATGTCAAAACTTGACTCAATTAAATTTGTTTGTCACCTATTCATAGCATAAGGATTATCTTTTGCTTATTTAATTTCTATGGACGAGGGAAAGCATGAATCGATGATAACTAGAATCCACATGTATAGGCTGTCATATTGACTCTCCCCCCGCATAATATTGGAAAATTGGGAACTGACCTCGATAACATGACATTGCTATGCACGCAAAATGATTACATTGTTACATGTTTTGGTAGATAACATTTATTTTTAGTCTATAATTTTTTTAATAAATGATTTAATTTTTGGTAGATGCAATAATTTTTCAAAATGCAACTTGGGATGCCTTGGACAGTAAACATTGTTTAAGTATTAAGAATAAAAAAAAAAAAAAACCAAAAACAAAAAAAAAAAAAAATTCCTCTATGGAAAAATATTACTTGCATCCCATGATGGCATACATTCAAATAAAGACGTAATAATCCAATGCGACCATAAACTTACATGGGAAAATTAAGGTGGGCCAAATTTTTGAAGGTGCTCTCGTAATTTGTAACGAAATGTGGAAACTTCGACGATTTTTAAACTGTTGTAAGCCATTTACATGCGTACCAAAAAACAAAAAAAAAAACCCCTTATTCAGATTGAGTCAAAGAACAAAATTTTAGTCAAAAGAACTGACCCATCTCTGACTTTCTTGGGAGTTGACTATTTTTCCACCTAAACGACAATAACGTTCCCTTGGAGGGTGGTACATCCCTTCGAATTCCCGAAGATCCAGGGCCCAGATTTAAATTTCTAGATGAGACAGGTGGGGATTTAAAAGATGCAATCCTTACGAGAATCGCACTTGAAACTCATGGTTCCAATATGAGATCATAACAATCCGTCACACTCTCCTAGTCTCTCGGTGTGGCCTAGCTTTGCACTCATGATCATGATCATGATCATGATCTGTTTACCTAATGGCCCCGTTTGAGATTGTGTTGTTCTATCGACCGCTAAGATCCTTTTACAATCATGCAAATGTCAGCCCAGATCTCTTTACAATTTCCACAAGTTATGTCGTGGCAATTTAAGTAAATTTTCACTAATTATAAGAATAGTTATTTACCAAATATAATTCATTCGATCACTCCTCATTTTGTTTTCATTCTCCGGCAACTCTTTCCATTAACTGCATTGCTCTTATAGGCGAAACTTTGCGTTTTCAAGTTTAAAGCCGTTTGATTGATACTGTGGGTGTCAAAACTTTCACAGTGCGCAAACGTTAAAATGCTGTTGAACCCGCGTTGAGAGATGTCTTCCTTTTGGAGCAGCGTTGAAACGCAATAAAAACAGGAGAAGCGTACCGCCGTGTTACAAGATTTATCACAAAAGTACCCTTATAGAAATAATATAAACTGAAGCAAAGATGAAAAAATATGAGTAATTTAATACAAAACCATTTTAAGTTAAGAAACAAATATATTTCTGATATCAAATAGATAGAAATAACACAAACAAATAATAATACAAATAATACAAACAACAGATGAAAATACAAATACAAATACAAATAGAATCTAATATAATAAGTGATATTATTAGATTAAAGGTTACTCGAGTAATTACTTAAGTGGTTATTAATTTTGAGTTGATGTATTGTAATAATTAATAATTATACTTGTAATAAACAAACTAAAATGTAAAAATATTTGAAATAATTTTGTTAATATTTAAAAAACTTATAAAATTTTGTAATTAACGAGAGTAGAGATACAGGGTGAAAAAAAGGTTACAGTAAAAACAAAGGAGAATTGGGGGAAGTGATTATAAAAATAGGTTTTGATTTTGTAATATGAGTTGAGTTCTTTGACCTCTATGTATAATTTGAAGGGAGTCTTTTAGAGTTAAACACAGGCCTAGAATTTATTGAAATCTACCAAAAGTAAATTTGTCTTGTTACAAAGTTGTTAGTCATTAAAGTTTTATTTGTATTGAAAGTAGGTTCGTCATGTTTCAAAGTTGGCAATCACTAAAGTATTACCTACACCAAAATCAAGTTTGTCTTTTTGAACTAATATTACATTTTTTTTCTCTCATTTGATTAAAGAACCCAAAGGCTTGAGAGTTTTTGGTTAATTAGAGTTAGACCAAAGAAAGGGATTGAGATTGCAATAATTATTGCATTATTGTAAAATATTCTTTTTTAATTTAAACTTTAGCATGTAAGGTTATTGTATCAAATTTTTAGGCCAAAAAGATGGCATTTATAGATTTGGTATTGAAAGGATTTTGAAATTAGGATTAGACATTTTCTAACTAGTTTTGTACAGTGGATTTGTGTAAATTTTTTTGGAGAAATTAAAAGAATCCTACTATTTTACTTTAAATTTTCTAATAATAATGAGAGTATCATCTTAGGTCTAATACTTAAAATAACAAGCTAAAACCTAAGGTATAAAGAATTTTGTATGAAAAAGTAATAAAGGAACAAACCTTCATTTTTCAATTATAAAGATATATTTAATTTAAACAAGTCATAACCTTATCACACCTGAGAGATGGGAATATTAGCTATATAGTAAAGATAAGTTTGTTGTTATTGCTATTTCAATCAATTTGGAATTTTGGAGTAGCCATTTTTATAGTTAAAATAAAATAACCAAGAGTGAGTATTATTTTAGTTTTATAAAAAGAAAGCATTATACCATACTTGTTGGTAATCTTAACAATTAAAAAACAAGCAATGGTTTAATTTAGCTTAAAAATTGTTAAAAAAAAAGTTTTAGATTTTGTAAGGTCTTACCCCTATTACTAAAGAAAAAAGATTTGTTATATATAATAAGTGGAATAGGAAGGGTTTGTATAATCTTTATAAATATAAAAGTGTTTAAATTTAATAAATTTTGTAATTTTCAAAACTATGGTTATTTTGTTGGTTGCCAAAGGACTAGTCATGATCATGGTGATGAATTAGGTTTACTATAAAGAGAGTCTTCCTTAGTAAGCTTACAATCCAACTTTAAGTGCCATATCAATTATTTCGTCTCAAGCAATAATTTTCCTATTGATTAGCATTCTATTAGGATATATGGATAGTTGGAGGATGATAACAAGATTTTTACATAAAAATTGATAAATAGTCTTAACCTATAACTTTACAAGTCTTAGTTATATGTAAGGAATTTTAATAAAATCTAACATTCTTATGAGAAATTGGGTGGCTAGACTAAAGCAAGTACTTTTATGAATAATTTCAAAAACACAATAGATAGATACAACTTAGTTGATTTTGGCTTTTGAGGTTTTAAGTACACTTAGACTAATGGTAAGAAGAAGAGAACAATGTTTAAAAGTGTTTAGACATATCCTTTGTTAATAAGATTTTTTATAGCTATTTCCTTATGCTTGTGTGTATCATTTATTATGTTTTGGTTCTGACCATAATCTTATTAAGATAGCTTTTAAAGCTTTATCTCAATCTATTATTAGTAATAAGTATATATATTTCCATTTTGAAAGCATGTGGCTTAGGGAACTTTTATGTGAGAAAATTATAACTAGGTTTTTTATTGATGCACACTCATCTCTTTATCCTTTGGTCAACTATTATATTGAGATGTAACATAACTCTAAAACAATGAGAAAAGTGAATTTTTGGCAATATAAATCAACTTTAAACCATTTGTAAGCAATAAAAGCTAAAGTGGTTACCAATGTCACAACTTTGAAGGGAGCACATGTTGAACTTAATAAGTTACTTACACATGAAAAAATGATATGGGCTTAAAGGTTATGTGCATCTTGGTTAAAGAAGGGAGACAAAAAGATAAGATTCTTTCATTTAATTGTAACTTAAATAAAAAAAAACGGCACAACATCCAAAATCTTATAAATTATTATGGTATAATTCATATTTTTGATATTATTATTACTTCAGTTCTTACATCTTATTATATGGATTTTTTAGTATATAAGAGCTTAAAGATATGTAGCTAGTTTTGGAAATCATATATAGAAGGATTACAGCTCCCATGAACTAAATGTTGTTTTAGGCTTATGTTAAATATAAGATCTACCAAGCACTCTAAAAGATATACCTTATAAAGGCATTAGGTTTAAATGGCACACTCATTTTGTTTAATTAGTTTTTTTAATGAATCATAAGAGATGATATAGTGTTTAAGGTTCTAGATGCTTTTAATCATAAAAATGATTTGAGCTCTCTTAATCATATTAATATTTGTCTCTATACCAAAGGTGTTATCGCCATCTATATGCAAGGATTATAGGCTTATTAGTCTTTGTGACATAGTTATGAGAATTATTATGAAGTCCTTCACAAATTATCTTATGTCTATCCTCTTATCAATTATATATAAGTTGAAAAGTGTTTTACACTTAATAATTATAATGTTTTGGTTTCCTATAAAACATTCATTATATACATTGATCTTATATTACAAAACTAAAACCCACTTTTGTAATCACTTCCTTAATTCCCTTTCTTTTTTATTGTAACATTCTTCTCACCTTGTATCCTTGCTTTCCTCAATTACAAAATTCTTAAGTCCTTTAAATATTAATAAACTTATTTCAAATTTCCTTACATTTTAGTTTGTTTATTTCAAGTATAATTATCAATTATTATAATATATCAAATAGAAACTAGTAACCACTCGTTTAAATAATTACTTAAGTAACCTCTAATTTAACAACACAACATATTATAATGGATTTTATTTATATTTATATTTATATCTATTGTTTACATTGTTTTTACCTATTTGGTATTAAAGCCACACTTACTTTTTAAGTTAAATTGTTCTACAATAAATTCTTTCATATTTTCTTATCATTGCTTCAAATTATATTATTTTTGAAACCTTTGACCTTAAGTTGTTTAAATACTTATTTCATTTGTTTGTATTAGGAAATTCTCAACCTTCAATAATGTCAATTACAAGATTTTCAAAATAACTCAAAAGATGATAGGATTATCATTTCATAGAATCTCAAAAATTTGAAATTAAACAATCCATCAAAACTATAGAGGATAATGTCCTTATCCTTGATAATTAAGGAAATCTAATAAAGAATGTTATGACATGTCTTATCCTTACAATTTCTTTACATTTCATAAGATATCCCTCTCATCTTAGACACAAAAATGATAAATTTTTTAGTAACCTTAGATGTAAAAAACTTAGTGATATTTGAGATTATTATATAATAAAGTTGGCTTTTGTAAGATTTATAGTTTTGTAATGTTGTCCAATTGAAAAAGCTTTAAAGATTGCAAAAGAAGGATTTTGATCATAAAACCTTTGTTTTATTGATAAAACATTTTGAAAATTAAACTAAATATATCTTATTGAAAACTTTTTGTAAGTATATGTTTATGTTAAAGCAATTTGAAAAGAATTGGAGAATTTTTTTTGTAAATCATTTTGAGATAAGAATTTTGACAAGTCTTATCTTTTTTTTGTAAAACAAGGTTTAGATTTTTATTTGTCACAAATTCTTGTATTGTTGTAAGACTAAGTTGAACTCTGAGCAAATCCAAAGGATTAAATAGATCCTCTATCCATTTTCATATATGTAATTTTTTTTTAAAGAATTAGGTTTCCTCTTCAGCTTTAATAGAGTCAACCTATAATTTTATAGATATGGCTAAGGTGATTTAGGTTAAAGTACTAGCTTGGGCCTTTGTAGTTTCAAAAGTGGATCTAGATTTTTCTTCTTTTGGTTTTTATAAAGGAGTAAATGGGTTTTATAGAAAAGCTTTTCCATTGTCTTTTTGTTTCTTAGACATTTTAATTTTTATTTTAAAGAAATTCTTAGATAAGGAAATTTAAAAAAATTCTTCTCTTCTCTTATATATTCTATATATATAAAAAAGATAAAATAACTTGCTATCTAGTAAAAGTACACACATATTCCTTACTAAAACATATGACTATCAAAATTGGGTTGTTTTTGGTATTTAAAACAAATCTAAACTTTTTGTCCTATTTTTTATTTCTAACCCAATATACTGTAAAATAATGAGTGACCTCCATTAAAAAGTACCTTAAAGAGTAGGAACTATCCCCTAATGCCTAGAATACTTCATTGTAGGCCAATGAGGTCCCAATTTGATTATCAAGAGCAATGACAGTGTTTTCAAACATTGCACTGAACAAGAAATTGTAAGCTTGAATCCAAAAGGGCACTCAAAATAAGTTCAACTTGGAGGGGTTGCTTGTCACTCGCCTTCTTAGAAGAAGAAAAAAAATAATGAAACACAAAATTGGTTTCACTCTAATATTAAAGAGACAACTTTTAGCCAAAGTAAAGAAACCTATATCCTGACAAGAAAGAAAACCCTTAAATGGTAAGAATTGTCATAAATTAGTATAATTTTTAAAAGTTAATTAATATGTTTTTAAACCTAATTAATTAATAATCATTAAATTAGTTATTTGATAATTATTAAATTAATCATTATACGACTATTATTAATTATTATATGTTTATTGCTAATACTTATAAATCATTGTTTATTATTATTAAAATTTATATTTAATATTATATTATATTATTAATTATTAAATCGTAACTAATACCAATTAATTTCTTATACTTAAAAGATAATGGATATTATTTACAATAATTGATATTTTATTATTGAATTAATTAAAAAATTAAATTATTTTTTTATATTTTGTTTGTAGTATATATTAAAATAATATTTTATATGAAACACGTCGTGATATTAATAATATAAAATGATAAGACAATAATAAAATACATTCATTCAATCATGTTTTAACTAAAAATATTCATAGATAATCGTAAATTATTTGAAAAGAATATTGTATCCATACCAACAAAATAATTGTGTTGATGAATTCTACGTATTGTTTTTTCCTAATATTGCCAAAAAGGAGCGCCACGAGACATGTAGGAGCAATTAGCACGTTGAAAAGTGGACGAGCAATTGGTTTCGTTTTCTTCCCAAATGGTTCTCTCAGTTTGCATTCTTCGTCGCGCAGCCAAAATTTCATTGGTGAAATGAAATTGGTTTTGTTTGTGTGTGTGTGAGTGTGAGTGTGAGTATGAGAGTGTGTGTGTGTGGCCCCCACTGCATGGCCAAAAATACATTGGTTTTGTTTTTTTTTTTTTTTGGGCACAAAAACACCTTTCCATTTGCCTGCCAAGTGCGCTTTGCCAAATCCATATATGGACAGACAGACGTGGCCCTGCCAAATGACATTGTCAGCCTAAATATGATATTGGATTCTTATTCTTATTATTTGCTGCTTTTAATGCGATCTCATCACCTTTCGCCACCCCCAACACACTCCACACTCCAACCCCTCCACGTTGTAGATTTTTCTCCTGTTCTCTCTCACACCCTCACAGCCACCTAAAATATCGCCTTTGCCAACTTGCTCTCTCCCCCTACCTCTTCATCTCCCTTTCTTCCCTTCTTCTACCAAAAAAAAAAAAAAAAAAAAATCTTCGGCCATGGCTCTGAATGCCAACCCATCTGATGAGATCTGCATTCTCAAGAACAATCTGGTAACACCACACACACACATGCATATAGAATTATTTTCAGTTTCAGGAACATGTTTTGCTTTCCTTTTGTTTTTTTATTTTTTTTTTGTGTGTGTGTGTGTGGGGGGGGGGGGGCGGGGGGGAGGTTATTGGATGATTCTTATGCGTGTGAATGGAAATGGGTAGCGTTGTAATCGGCATTTGGATGATGTAATGGCCGACAAGACTGCCATGGTTATGTTTCCTTGTCTTCTTGCCTCTTGCTCTCGTTTTTTGCCATTGCATGACTACGTTGTTCGGTGTTATAAATGAGTTTTTTTTTTTTTTTTTCTTGGAGTAATTCCAAGATGCCGTTTTGCTTTTATTTTATTTTATTTTATTTTTTGTTGTTGTAGAAATTAAAGGCACGATCAAACTTGTGTTTTTCCTGGTGTGTTCACGAGAATCCTTTTAGACACTTTCAAAAGAGTGTTTGTGGAAACACCCTTATTATGTCACTCATCTTTTTCCCTTCTGTTGTTATCCGTCGCTGCTTATTTCATTTCCAAATTAACAAAACGGTAACACTTTTGTGTTCTTGTTCAAGCGGGGATCTTAACAACTGGTCTCCGCCTTCTGTTAGTTCTTATACAGTCTGAAGCTCTAATATAATTGCTGTTTACCAATATAACTTTCTTTTGGATTGGTTTCTTTCTGTCATTTTTATTCTGGACCAAAAAAGGCAGATTACATTGACTTTGAATCATTGCTCTTGAAACAATAAATTCGTATCAAAGGCCTTCAATTGATGCTTCTAAAGTAATCTGAGAAAGTATAGGACTGCAGGTACTAAGTTTTCTCTTGTCGAGTCTGCAAAAGCTTTGAGCTATTACTATCACCAAATGTGGGGCATGAAAGATAAACTTCCATTTGAATGACTCTTTTTGGGCATGACTTGGGAATGAAAGCTTTTTGTGACAGTTGAGCAGTTGATACAAACATTTTGTGTGGGTCTATATGGGGAAGTATTTGTAGAGCAAGGGGCACCCTCATGTTTTATCAGAGTTTTGTTTGTTTTGCAAGTGACTGTGGAGTAGAAAAGCCACTTCATCATGGCAAGGGGCATATTGAAATGAGTTGCAATTTTCAGGCGTTGCTGCAAAACACGCATATGCCAGGAAACAAGAACAACTGTGGCCCTCTCACACCAAGAACTAGACTAGAAAGGCTTTTGAGGGAAAGAGAGCTTCGGAGATACAATAGGCTAAAAGTCTTCAATGGCGAAATAGGAGATCCAGTTAGGGAGACAGAGATCTCTGCTAATGATCCAGTTACAAGTGACACTGACAATTGGGTTACAATCAATGAGGAAGAGTTATTAGAAGCGATTGATCAATTTGAAAGGCCAGACAGGCAACCACCCAAACAACGCCTATTGGTGGTTGCCAATAGACTGCCAGTCTCTGCGCTTAGGCGGGGAGAGGATTCATGGCAGCTTGAGATGAGTGTGGGGGGCCTAGTCAGTGCACTTTTGGGTAAGTTGTGTATAAAAGCTCTTTCTTTAGCCAGCAATACGATATCTGCTAAAAAGGCCTTGGTAACTTAGCTGCAGCATGCACTTCATCACCAAGTTTACCCCTTCCTGAGATCATTTTGTGATGGAGTTTGCAATAAGCATCAACAATTTTCTATATTGGTTGCATATTTTTGTTGAGTGCATGTTATTCTCTTTCTATAATTGAAGCTGAGTTCGATTAATCCTTGTCATTGCTCGAAGGTGTGAAGGAGTTTGATGCCAGATGGATTGGTTGGGCGGGTGTAAATGTACCTGATGAAGTTGGACAAAGAACACTAACTAAAGCTCTGGCTGAAAAGGTTGAAGAACCTTTGACAAAATTTGAAGTTCCTATCCTTTTATCAGTCTGCTGTTTATGGGCTCAAAAGTCTATACTGATAACTACTTGCCTCTCTCTTCCCGTTTCCTAGTTCCCTTCTCTTTTATTAGATATGTACAACTGCTTTTCTTCCTAACCCTGGTCTTTTGAATGCAGAGGTGCATTCCAGTTTTCCTTGATGAAGATATTGTTCATCAATATTATAATGGTTACTGTAACAATATACTGTGGCCTCTTTTTCATTATCTTGGGCTTCCTCATGAAGACCGCCTTTCAACTACCCGTAGCTTTGAATCTCAATTTGATGCATATAAAAGGGCTAATCAAATTTTTGCTGATGTGGTAAACAAGCACTATGAGGAGGGAGATGTTGTTTGGTGCCATGATTACCACCTAATGTTTCTTCCCAAATGCCTAAAAGAACATAATAGCAGAATGAAAGTTGGATGGTTTCTCCACACACCCTTTCCTTCCTCTGAAATACACAGGATGCTACCTTCTCGTTCAGAGCTATTGAGATCTGTTCTTTCTGCTGATTTAGTTGGGTAAGTTATTTCCTTTACAGGACAGATTTTTGAGTTACATGTTTTCATTCATGATTCAGGCATCACGATTCATACAGAAAGATAATATGAAGATTCATGCAAAAATGAAAAAAATTATTCTTTCCTTCTTTTATGTAGAGTACTTTTAGAAGTGCAACATTTTCTGTAAATCTGTTACTTTAGATTTGCTTTCTCTATGACAGTGCAAGCATATGAAATTATTCTTGGGGAGCAAGCATTATCTAGATTTCACCTACTTTCATCCTGCACAAAAGTACTTGCCATCAATTTTTTCATAAATTTGTAAAACCTATGAACAAGGAGAATGATTTGCTGTTACCTTTGATGTGTTCCTGATTTAATGCAGAGGACAATGAAAAATTGTTTGTCAGCTCTGCAGTTGTTTTTCAAGTGTTGAGGTCATTAGGTATCTAATTTTCAGATTGTTTGCTTCCAGTTTCCACACATATGATTATGCAAGGCATTTTGTTAGTGCATGCACTCGTATTCTTGGCCTTGAGGGAACGCCTGAAGGAGTTGAGAATCAGGGAAAGCTAACTCATGTTGCTGCGGTACATTGTTGATCATTCATTCATTCTTTATTTATTATTTCTGCTGCACACTCATTGCTCAGAACTATGATCCATAGTTTAACACCTTGGTTTTCTCATGATCCTAATGCCATGTTTTGCGGGATGGAACTATAGTTTCCTATTGGGATAGATTCTGATCGGTTCATACAAGCTCTTGAACTCCCTCAGGTCCAGGAACACATAAAAGAGCTGAAAGAAAGATTTGCTGGCAGAAAGGTTAGAGCTCTTGTCCCATGTGATGTATCTTTTAGCATATGTTGATTTGGGTTGATGCACATCTAAAATTCTTGTTTGTATTCCACTGTAGCTGCAAAAGAATTTACTGCTTCTCAAGATTACTGTTTCATATGCATTTTTCCTCATGCAGATTTTAAGTCAATTTGGAATATAAGATGATTCTCCTTCCACTCTAGAACAAATAAAAATAGAATATCTTCCAATTGCAGTAATGTAGAGCAAAAATGGACCTTCACCAATGTTATGCTCATTACTGTTGATTAAACTTTTGGATAGTTCTCTTGATAAAACTTTCCTCTTGAGTTTCTGACATTCATAGTATGAACCATTGATGACTTTACTCATTTTTATGAGTTTTAAACATGTTGTTCTGACCTTAGATTTTTGTTATTTCTTCATTTGTGAAGTTAAATAGTACTTCTCTGTTTTGCACTTTGTTTGCTAATTGTTATAATTCAAATGTCAGGTAATGTTAGGTGTTGATCGTCTTGATATGATTAAAGGAATTCCCCAAAAGATTTTGGCCTTTGAAGAGTTCCTTGAGCAAAATCCAGAATGGCGTGACAAAGTTGTTTTACTGCAAATTGCTGTGCCAACAAGGACAGATGTGCCTGAATGTAAGTTCATATTGAAACAAGTTCTTTATTGCTAGATGACATTGTGATGCTAAAAAAATTATTTGTAGAATGGTTGGGGAACAAAATTGGGATTGGCATGTTGGATTTTGAAGGTTGATTTGATCTTAGATTTTAACCATGGGAATTTGGTTATTGGGGCAATGTTCTGAAGAAAAAAATGTGATTTGGGGAGAAACATAAAGGAGGCAGAATCCAAAATATTGAAAATGTATTGCCTTATAGATCCCAAATTTCTCTAATTGAAAAGAAGCTTAATCAAAGTGTGCTTCTAGCAGACAATGTGAAAAAATTTCCTTTTGTAGAAGTAAGATGGTGCATTAGATTTGAAGCATTGGGACCCTCAGTAGGAACTTTATCCTTTTTTTTTTGGTCATTCTCTTTTCTTTGTTTTAATGCCCATGACATCTTCTGCTCCTTTTTTGAACATATATGCCTCAAATTGGTCAATCAGGAATTTTTGTGTATGACAATCACCTCGTGGTTGGTTGAGTGTTGTGTTAGCTAGTAATGCCTTCATTTCATCCTTCGTGTTTTGAATTTTGATGGTCTCCCTTGCTTAGCTTATTCAGCTTCTGTTTTTAAGAAGTAATTGGTTTCCCAGAATCTACTTGCTTTTTGGTTGCATATTCTGTGCACAAATTTTTCATTTCATGCTTTCAACTTAATTTTTGGGTGGCAGATCAAAGGCTTACAAGCCAGGTTCATGAGATCGTTGGACGCATTAATGGAAGATTTGGAACTCTTACGGCAGTCCCAATACATCATTTGGTTTGTCTTGATATCTGTCTTTTGCCTCTGAATGAAATAGTGAAAAGGAGATAAAACAGAGTATCTTTGTTGCTGGCTTTCCCAGTACTGAAATGCAATGGGATAGTTTCAACACTTTCTAAATCTAAAGACTATTCAATTGACTTTTCCTTTTGTTCCCATTAGACTTCCACCATTCACATGTTCACTGATATTCTTGGTAGGTGGACTTAATGAAATAAAAAATTTCCACTATTCAAGATAGTGGAGATTATAAATTCTGTTACTAGTGTTTTTTCCTTCTACTTGATTGTTTAGAGATTTCTCTCACTAATCAAATTTTTTTGTCAATCACTCATGTCATAATTTCTTTTTTGGCCATTTTCTTGTCAGCTCATCATACAGCTAACACTGTTTTTCATCCCTTTCCAGGATAGATCTCTTGACTTTCATGCATTGTGTGCACTATATGCTGTTACAGGTAAACTTTAACACAACACACAGCTCTATATGTTTCCGTACTTGCATGATGAAAATCTAGCCTAACTAATATAAAAAATCTTTGTGAACAGTCAGTTCTGGGAATGAAAAATAATTAAGGAGTCTCTACTTTGTGGAAAAACAAATGGAGAACCTTAATTGAATGTACAAGTACAATATGCAATATATCCTCTAGCTGGCCTGTGCTGTCATTCTTTGATGTCCTTTTTCCCCTACAATTGAGAATGTTATCTTTTCTGTCTTTATTTATCAATTTTTGCTTTCATCTCTTGGGATTGAGGAGATCTATTTATCTGCTTGAAACTTCTGGTAATACATGACATACAATGAGCATTTAGCAATCTTATTGGCACTCCTGCAGGGTCTATAAGCTAGAGATGTCTATATGCTAATGTAAATAATATGTCCAAGCAGTTGTCCCCTTGATAGGATTCAGCCCTTGTAGAATTATCATGAGAAATTTCAAAATTCACAGCCTCCCAATGCTTATGCTTCACTGCCCATTCTGCTAAATAATAATCATGTAAGTGATAGAACTTTTGCAAAAATATGATATTAGCAGTGACAAATGATACCTGATGGCATGCATCTATACATGTTTGTCTAACCAGAGTCTTTCACCATAGTCTTGAATAGTTACATGGTTGTAGAAGCTCTGTACTTTGTTCTGTTAATGTTTTCTTTGTCCAGATGTTGCCCTTGTTACATCTTTGAGGGATGGAATGAATCTTGTCAGTTATGAATTTGTTGCTTGCCAAGCTTCTAAGAAAGGGGTTCTCATTTTAAGTGAGGTAATTGAAGCCATTCTATTTTCCTTAGAATTGTTAAAAAGAGAAGACTAGGATCTTTACAATGCAAAAGATTTATTTTTTTTTTTGTAAAGAATTGTTGTTGAGTGATGTTTCCTGTTCTTCCCCAGTTTTTGCTAATCCAGCAATCTGTAGCTGCCTAATTAATTTGGGATGACAAAGATTTGTATCTTTTGGGTCTGTTCTTGTAGAGAAAAAATCAACATCCATAAAAAGAAGTAATAAAGAAAGGAAGAAAAGAAATTAATGTGACTTCGTCACTTGTATTATGCAGTCATAGTTATTATTGCAGATGATATGAATTTGTATAAATGATTCTTCAATTTTTAGTTTGCAGGTGCAGCACAATCTCTTGGTGCAGGAGCTATATTGGTGAATCCATGGAATATCAAGGAAGTTGCTACTGCAATTGGTTATGCTTTGAATATGCCAGCAGTGGAAAGAGAAAAGAGGCACCACCATAACTTCATGCATGTGACAACTCACACATCACAAGAGTGGGCTGCAACCTTTGTAAGGTGGTCACCAAGTGTTTTGCTGCAATGTTTTGCTTTACTATTGTTTAAACAACAATATACAATGCTGGAAATGAAAAGAAAGAAAACAAAAAGTAGAAACTGATGTTTTGCTTTGCAAAAGGCTCCTAAATGCAGAAAAACTTCTTATTGCTTATCTTTTATTTATGGTTGTCAAACACACCAACATGCACAAGTAGAATGTGGTGGATTCAAAACATGCACTGGCAAATATACAGGAAGAGTGTTCATGCTTAAAAAAGGTCAAATGCACAAAAGCAATATCAAAATACATACCAGTTTGATTTTGTTTGATCTTAATGTCATGGTCTTGGTTGCTTCATCTGAGCTTTTTAGAAATGAGAAACACTGTGTCCTGCTTATTTTTTTCAATAGGGATATTGATAAGGATGAAGTCACTCTTTAAAACCATCAATGGTATGTTTACTTTCCATTAGCAGTAAGTTTATTTTTCCCCAGAAATTTCTTCATTAAAAACCATAAATTATTCTTTATCTCTCAAAAGAATGACATTGGTACTTTTTTGTGTTTCCTGTTGGCTCTCCTTGTTAAAGTGTTTGCTCAAATTCAGTATCTGCAAAAGGTATTAGCGGGAAAGCATAGGTTGTGGTAGAGATGAAAGGCAGTGATTAATGTGATAGATGCTATTTCTATGAAAGTGTACATATAGTGATAAAATATCTCTTTTCAGCCTTTCACATTTTGTTTTTATTTTTAAATTCACCTAATGCAGTGAACTTAATGATACTGTTGTTGAAGCGCAACTAAGGACAGCACAAGTTTTGCCTCTGCTCCCAGTCAGAGCAGCAGTTGATCAGTTTATTAAATCCAATAACCGCTTGCTTATACTGGTTTGTAGCTTTGTCTTTTTCAATGCAAATATGAGTAGCTATTGTACTTCTCGTTCACAACATGTATTTCCTGCCTCCCATCCAGTGAAATTGTATATTACTGGGGAATACACCTGAAAAGTTGTATCAATGTGACATTCTTATTTTTCAACACAATATAGTGACCTTCCTTTGTTAATATCCTAAGTCAGGACACCTATTTTTAATATCTTCACAACTTATATTGACCTGGAGCAGCTGCATGAAAGTTCCTGAAATTGTTCGATTGAATATTGGATCTTGGCCTGTTCAGGGTTCCTCAGTTTACTAAATGCATGCACATTAAATTTCAAGTGCTGGCAATTTTTTTATCTTTTTGAATCCGCATTGTACCTCATAACTGTGCATCCTGACTGCAGGGATATAATACAACTCTAACTGAACCAGTGGATGCACTAGGTGGAAGAGGTGGTCAAATTAAAGATTTGGAACCCAGATTGCATCCAGACTTGAGGGAACCTTTGAAGAAGCTTTGTGATGATCACAAGACAAGTGTCGTTGTCATCAGTGGAAGTAAAAGAGCTGTTCTGGACAATGTACTCTCATCCCTTCAGTTACCCTTGTTCCTCTTGCAGCTTGTATACTGTTCTTTTGGGTAATGAATTCCTATACAGAACTTTGGAGGATACAATATCTGGTTGGCAGCAGAAAATGGGATGTTCTTACGTCTTACAACAAGAGAGTGGATGACTACAATGCCAGAAAATTTGAATATGGATTGGGTTGACAGTGTGAAGGTTTGAAAGCTATAGCAAAATAAGTTGGTGTTTTCCATTTGAAATCCTCTAGAGCCTAAACTTCTGATTCCTATTCATGATTTCAGAATGTTTTTGAGTATTTTAAAGAAAGAACACCTCGTTCTCATTTTGAGCTCCGTGAAACATCTCTTGTATGGAGTTACAAATATGCAGGTACTTGACCATTTATGCCTCTCTTCTTATTCTTACAAGTTGTAGTGGGAAGAAGTGATGCAGGAGTCAAGTAGGTCTTATGCCAAATCTGAAAAGTCACCAAATATATAATATTAATTTGTGAGTGTATTTGATCTACTGATCTTTGTTCATGTGGTTTGATACGGGATTTTTAGATGTTGAGTTCGGTAGGCTTCAAGCCAGGGATATGCTGCAGCATCTCTGGACGGGCCCAATCTCAAATGCTGCAGTTGATGTCGTCCAAGGTGGTCGATCTGTTGAGGTCCGATCAGTTGGTGTTACAAAGGTATATGCAGTATGGTTGGCTACCAAAGCCACATGCATGCTGAGAGATTGAGCAGAATAGTTACATTTCTACCTATAAATATTCACATTAATCTTTTACAGGGTGCAGCCATTGACCGCATTTTGGGAGAAATAATTCATAACAAAGGCATGAATTCTCCCATCGATTATGTCCTCTGTGTTGGACATTTTCTATCGAAGGTATGCTTTTCCAGGCAGAAATACCTGAGATTAAGAAACAAGGTAGAAACCCAAAAGGGGAAAAAAAAAAAAAAAAAAAAGAGACAACTGAACACCACTTTGCCAGTTTGAGTGTTAGAGAATCTCTTTCTCCTTTCTTTAAGCAAATGTTATGTGCACATGTATCTTTCTTTCTGATTGTACTCAAAAGTGGTTCTAATTGATAGGCAGGGTCTCTCAGTGACACTAGTGCAATGCATTATGAAGTAAATTCTACAAAAGCTTTGCTGTGCTGGATTGGCAGCTGAAGCTTTTGCTTTTTGTTTTTTTTTTTTTTTTGGGGGGGGGGGGGGGGTTGTGGGCAGGCATCATAGAAGAGAGGCAGTGAGATAATTTGATGAGACTGACTTTTTCTTATTGAAGTGCATTTTGCCTATTTTGCTCCTGCATAATCCTAGCTTTTGAAATGATTCTTTGCAGCAACTTTGCTCACTTCACTCTGATTATTTCTCAACTTGAATCTTGAATATAACACCAAAGCATCAATGGCCACAACACCCAAATGCAAACAGAAACAAATACACATGCTTGTGTGCAGACTTTACAGAAGTATATGTGATGACAGTGAAAAGTTTTCATTTGGATTCATTGCTTCAGGATGAAGATGTATACACATTTTTTGAGCCAGAGCTTCCCAGTGGATTATCATTTGTGACAAGATCCCGGTCACCAGATCCAGTTAGGATGTCCAAACCAAATTTTCCAGGTGCTAGAACCCAGTCTAGGGCTCACCTTAGGAAGCAACGGTCATTGTCAACTCTAGAAAGGGACAACAATTTCAGAGCTTCTGCTTGGCGGCCTATGGCACATGATAAAATGTCGCTTCATGAGGGCTCTTCTGTACTTGATCTCAGGAGTGAAAACTACTTCTCATGTGCTGTCTCAAAGAAGCGGTCTACTGCCAGATATATGCTCGGATCACCTGACGATGTTGTCTCACTCATAAAGGAATTGGCTGAAGCTCTTTCATCAGGCTGATTGCAGATTAACCAGTATTAAGGTGTTTGCAGTTCAAAATTGAATTTTTGTACGTGCATTTCAATTTGCTGGCAACACATTTTGTAGGAGCAAGAAATTCTCTCCGTCCCATTTTTTTGCCTCCATCCTAAGCGCATCAATTTTTGAGGTGCGGTATCAGGCAATAACAAGAACAAATTACATGCAGATAAGAATTTATATGTTTATTTGACAAATTTGCATGGAGCAAAGAATTTCAGTTTCTCATGGATTCCAACTTTGCTTTCGGTACAGCTCTTGCTTTACTTTTCACATGAATTTCCTGTTTTGAAGATTTTTTCCTGTACTGAAAAAAATAAAATAAAATAAAAAATCAAGGCCAACTTTACGGCTTTTTCCAGAGGACTTGAAACCCCACTTTACAGCTATGATGATTTCTCAAGTGACTCAGAAAAAGAGTAGTGGAGGTTCCTGCCAAGTTGTAAAAAGGATTGCTGCCATATATCTCTAGCATGCATACCTTCTGCCTTCTTTCGGCCCTAAAGCGTACATGTGGTCGTGAACCTAAGATTAAAAAGATTCTGTTCCCGGAAGGGACAGATGTCTTTATGCACGTCAATGAAAGTTGTAGGTAGTTTGTAGTTTGCATGCATACGTTCTGCCAAGACTTTATGCACTGCCAGCAAAAGGGATTGCTGCATGTATCTCTGCCTAAGATTAAAAAGATTCTGTTCCCGGAAGGGACAGAAGTCTTTATGCCCGTCAATGAAAGTTGTAGGTAGTTTGCAAAAAGTGACATCAAGAGTTTGGAAACCAAAAGGGGTTCAACTTGACTGGGGTTACGAGATTCTCGTAAATTCAATTTCAATGGCGGGGTTGCTCATAAAAAAGGATCCACTTAGCTCTACTACTTAGATCACGTTGACTGGTGGCAACTTGCTTGTGCAGATGGACCGACTACTTCAAGCCCAAATGAGTGCCAAGATTAAGCTTTTCCCACACAGATTTGCACAAAGTTTGACTAGAACGTTAGCATCAATCTCCTTAAAAGAAAGATAGGGACAATGATTGGCATCCATCAACCTCCCTCGTTGATAAATGTTCAAGTTTGTTGCTTTTCGAAGTCTGTTCAGGCAATCGTAATTCAATGAATGCCCTTAGCTGATGTGGTAAGTGTGGGTATTTCTTTATGCTATTGATTAAAGGAGTCTTTTTACATATTTCTGTTTGTCTCGTAATGCAAGGGCTGCATGGTACTAAGATGTTTATGACTTCACTGCTTAATAGCTTAGCTTTTTGGGCTTGGCTCATTTTGTCTATTTACATTGGTCCCCTTCCCTAACACACTTACAAAGTTCTAGCACCATATTTTTCTTTGTATTAATCAAATTTACGAGTTCATTTAACATCATGTTGTTTGTTAGCCAAGTAGCTTAAGACTGTTGGGACACTCAAATTACTTAGAATCTTTATAAAATTATAGCACCACATTTCCCTAAATTGTGAACAAAAAAAAAAAAAAAACAACTCAAATATTATGTTATCATATGTTTGTTTCTGATGTTAATTTTTGTAATTTGATTTTTTTTACTGTTTGCCATATTTTAATGATGTTTGTTATCAATTTTTTATTTTTATCAGTAAAAATTATTTTTTATTATGAATTTTTTAAGAAACACTAATAGAATTGGAAATATTAAATATAGTGGTCAAAAAGTTGATAATTTTGACAAGAAGTATACATAACAAAGAAAGAGAAAATACAATTAACATCAATACATTAGCCGTTATATCATTGCTATAAACCACTTGCAATCTTATTTCAAATATGACTTATTTATTGTAGTTAGTTTCAACTAATATTAATTGTTTCATATGACTCTAAAATATAATTTTCACTATCATCCTTGTCGTCAACATTCTCATCAATATTTATAAAAAGAAGTAATTAATTGTATTTGCATTCTAATAAAATTATGAACTATATAGTAAGCACAAACAATTTGCTTTTACTTTTCAAAATAGACTTTAATATCATTCTTTTTAAAGCTCAAGGTTGCTACAAATAGGTGTTTTTTAGGAACCTAATTTATATTAGCAACTTGTGTTTCTTGTTTAGATTATTGAATTTTTCGCTAAGACAACTTATTTTTGCTTTTGTAAATTCTCTCTAAGTGATTCTTCTTATTTTAAAGCTTGCGCATAATATT
Source organism: Ceriops decandra (assembly GCA_020615895.1). Taxonomy (NCBI): domain Eukaryota; kingdom Viridiplantae; phylum Streptophyta; class Magnoliopsida; order Malpighiales; family Rhizophoraceae; genus Ceriops; species Ceriops decandra. The sequence goes on along the minus strand of JAHLGO010021099.1, from coordinate 4,805,171 downwards.
TGGTTTTTTCCATTAAAACTTGGACAAATGATTAGTCTTTTTGTAATACTCACATGGTGAGCTATCTTTTGCCTATATATTTGGTTGTCTCAACTCCTTTTCCATATTGCTTCCCATCATTCCTTCTTTTTGGTTGGCCCTTTTGTTTGTGACAAACTTGCAAAGCTCCTTTTATGGTGGGCCTTAAAAAATCTTCTTTTCTCCTGAGTTTGAAATACACTAATTAACTCACTTAAAGAGATGGTATTTAGGTCATTTAAGTCTTCTAGAGATGATATTTTGGCTTCAAACTTCTTTAACATGTTCATAAGGGCATTTTGGATAGCATTTTAGCCAAGAAAATCCTCCCCTAGCACATAGATTTTAGGAAAATCCTTTATAGTCTCTATTTCTTTCACCTTTAAAAGTAGTTACATAGTTTTTGTTATATAATTGTCTCTATACTCTTCCTTGAGCCTATTTTAATCTTCTTTTAATGTTTTATAGACTATTATTCTATTGAAAATAGACTCTATAACAATTGTATGAATGTAAGTTAATGTCTTATATTATTTGAAGACTTACTCATTGTAATACTTTAGTTAAGCAATGGTTAGATTTACTAGTTAAAGAGCTAGTTCAAACTCTTTTTTAATGACTCCTAAAGATCAAAGGACCTTAGATAGACCTTTGTCATAACTATCCACTACATATAGTTTTTACCAATGAATTTGTGAGGTGAAAGAAGAGAAATTTGTTGAAACCATTTAGAAACTATGAAAGTTATCTCTCTAGTGTTTGCTCTCCCTCATCAATATTTAGGCACTTTTTCTCTCTCTCTTGGCAAGCAAGTTACATAAGGATCTTCGATTCTAATACCAATTTTGTTGGCTTTTAAGTTAAAAGTTTTTGTAATTCTTAGTTAGTTTTACAACAGTAAGAACTCACAGTAATATTAACATAAGAATAGAATTAGAGAAAGAGGAAAAAAATTTTGGTTTTAAGCAAGATGGCTTAAAGCCTTTCATTGCATCCTTGTTTCATTATATATGAAGATTTCAAATTATAGAATTCAAACAAAAAGCTATTAAGTTTGTAGCTTTTTACAAATTAAAATTTAAATTTAAATTGAAAAAGCATAATCATCGTCAAAAGATTAAACCATGCACATGATGATTGTTAACTTGAAAAAAAAAAAAGTGAAGTCCAATTCAAAAATAAAGTAATATCTTATGGAACTTAAGGTAATCAGCAACAGCTCCTTCTTTTGTTCATAACTGACATAACTAAATTTCAAACTTTGGAGAGAAGCTTGATCAAACCAGTAGTAGTTAATCTAGAGCAGCAATATGATAGCACCACCAAGAACTTTACTCTCAAGGTAATAAGAATAATCATTTTTTTGCAAGTTGTACAAAAATTGGGTAATGTTAAGCAACTTTGTCCAATCACTTTGATTGACACTTATGTAATGCCTTAAGTATAACTCCAATAATGCAATTACCCTTTTGGTTTGACCATCAGTTTAGAGATGAAAACTTGTGAAGAAGTTGAGTTCAAACCCTATTAACTTAAACAATTCTATCCAAAATCTCCCAATGAAGTAGGTGTCTCTACTGGTCATGATTGTTCTTGGTATGCTCCAATACTTCACTATATGTTTGAAAAATAGGCATGTTACATCTTTGGTTATAAATTTTGTAGGTATGGGGTTGAACACATAGTATTTGCTAAATTGGTCCACAATTACCATAATGTTGCTACAATTGTTAGACTTTGGTAAGCATGTGATGAAATTCATCGAAATATTCTCCTATGGCTTCTTTTAAATGGGTAAAGGTTCAAATAATCCTGACAACTGATGTTTTTTGCCTTATCTTGTTAGCATATAAGATAAGTTTTCATGTAAAGCTCAATATCATCCTATATTTAATGTTAATAATATACATGCTTTACAAATGCCTATGTGCAATATGTACCTTGATGTCTTGCCCATTTTGAGTTATGACACTTTTTAATAATAGTCTTTCTCAACCTTTGCCACTTTAGCACGTACACCATATCGCCTTTAGTAGTAAGCACTTTATCTTTTAAGTCAAACTTGACATATCTTCCTACTTTATACCAACTTTATCAAACTCTTGACTTTTAGATCTTGCTCAAGTCTCTCCTTAATTTGTTCTACCAAAGGAAAGTTTGAACTTATAATGGAAATTAATTCAACCTTTCTACTTAATGCATCAGCCATTAAGTTAGTCTTGCCTAGCTTATACTCCATCACAAAGTCTAATTCTAACAAAAAAGCTTGCCATCTCACTTGCTTTGACGTTAACTTCTTTTGATTAAGGAAATAATTTATGGCAATGTTGTCAGTCATTATAACAATCTTATATCCAAATAAGTAATGTCTTCAAGTTCATAAGCAATGCACTACCACAATTATTTCCTTTTCTTGGATAGTATATTGGCGCTTAGTATCATTCCACTTGTGGCTCTCATAGGCAATAAGATGATTTTCTTGCATCAAGACACCACGAAGCATAAAATCAAAAGTACCAATATGTACCTCATACGGTTTGGTGCGATCGGGAAGGACTAATATTAGGTTCTTTAGTTACCGATTACTTGAGTATCTCAAATGCTTCTTAGCAACTAGCATCCTAACTTTATGCTTTATTCTTTTTCAATAAATCAGTGAGTGAAGATGTAATAGAGGAGTAGTTTTTGATAAACCTTTTATAATAGTTGATGAGTCCTAAGAAGGATTGCAACTCGATTACCCTTTTTGGTGTTTCCCAATCATAAATGACTTGCACTTTGGACTTATCTATTCATAGCTTACCTTTACCAACAATGAGCCCTAAGAACATTACCTCTTTTTAAGCAAAGGCACACTTCTCCCCTTTTAAGTATAACTCATTCTCCCTCAACATTTGGAAAACTTGTCAAAGATGTTTAACATACTCCTCTAGCATTTTGCTATATACAACAATATCATCCAAGTATAATATGACAAATTTATCCAAGAATGGTTAGAAGACTTGATTTATAAGAGTATAAAATGTGGTAAGGGCATTAATAAGTCTAAAGGGCATTATTAAGAACTCAAAGAAACCATACCTTATAATACAAGTAGTTTTTGGCTTATCTCCTTCCGCAATCCTTACTTGATAATATCCTGATTTCAAATTTAGCTTGGTAAACCACCTTGCTTCCTAATGTTGATTAAACAAGTTATTGATTAATGGAATTAGATACTTATTCCTTATGGTTATCTTATTGAATGCTTTATAGTCGATGCATAATCAAAGTGACCCATCATATTTTTTTTGGAACAACATTGGTGTACCATATAAAGCCTTTGATGGTTAGATATAGCTTACTTCTAATAACTACTTAAGTTGTCTCCTTAATTCCTTAAGATCGAGAGGTGCCATTTCGTATGGTATTACAACAAATGGCCCTGCTCAAGGGACTAATTCTATCTTATAATTGACTTCACGCTTTGGCAAAAGCTTCTTTGACAATTCAAATGGCATGACATCCTTAAACTTCTTAAGGTCATGAGAGACTTCTTCAGGCAAGTCATTTAATAATGAATCATCCTTTGCTTCCTTTAGGGCCATAAGAAAAGTAGGTTATGCCTTCTTTACATTTTCGAAAAGTTGCATGATCCAAATTTGTTTGGATGGTAGGCCCATCTCCCTTGCTAAAGGTACCAGGCATATATCGCTTTCCTTTAAGATACATATTATGTTTGTGAAAGGAATAAACATGACTTTGACACAATCCATAGACTTTATACCAAGCACAATTGGATAATTATCCATTGGCACAATAAAAAAATTTGTAAAATTACGCCACTTGTTTAAGCTTACTTTAACACCACAAGCAACACCGAAGATGGATTTTAGACTATCCTTGCTCTTTGTTGTACTTGATGTTTAATCGCTTTGTTTCCTCCATTTAAAGGAAGTTGAAAACTCTGGTATCCACTAGTCTCTTACTATTTGGTTGTTAACCTTTGCTTCTATAGGTAATCATTCCTTTCTCTCGATCTTGGGCACTTCAATTTTGGCTTTGATGGAGTTGAGAATTTGTAAAGATCCTATCTTTGTCTCTTAATATTGTTGTTGTTGCTCCTTTTCATCAACTAAGGTAGAGAGCTTTGTTTTTTTCGAGTAATCATTTGCCTTGTGTGGCTTTTCATAAAATAACATTTAGGAGGTGGCCTTTCATTTCTTTTATCATCCTTGTTGTACTTCCTTTCATCGTTCTTATTATGCTTGAGGGAACTTTCTTTACTTTGATGGCTACCTCCCTTGCTCTTTCCTTTGCTACCCTTTTCGTTAAGAGACTCAATCCTTTTGAGTTTCTTAAACTCTATTAGCAACTCAATAATAAGAATAGCGATGGCAAGATCTTGGGTACTATTCTTTTGAATCTCTATTTTCACCCAATTTTTTAGACTATCCTTAAATGTAAAGAATGCATCTTTATCAAGATAATCAAAGATTTCCAATAGCACATCGAAAAACTCTTTCATATACTTCCTTATGCTTCCTTTTTGTTACAGATGCCTTAGCTTTACTTTCGCCTTTTTCTTAGCATTCTTTAGATGGAATTGTTACTTAAGTTCTTTCTTAAACTCATCCTAAGTATTAATGTGTAAGTATCCCTCTAGATATCACTATACTTCCTTCTTTACCATACCATAATTGTATCTATAAAGTATAGTGTAACATTATCAATCTTCCTGGCATCCTCCATTACACCAAGTACCTTGAAGTAATGCTCTAAACTCTATAGAAAGTTATCAACCTCAACTAGTTATAAGTCTTAGGTTTTGGAATATCCACTTTTGAAGGAGCAATAACAACAATAGATAAGACAATGCTTTTCCTTTGAACAACTACCTTTATGCAAAGGATTAATTCATCATTAGTCTTCTTTAACTCGTTGGAAACTCTTTCAAGCTTTTCCTTCAGCAAAACAGCCTTATATTGGAGAGTTCCTTCCAAGGTCTTCACTTGGTTTAAACACCTTGCTAAGGCTTGGTTCAAAGCATCTTGCATCTTCTTACAAAGTTTTTCACTCTCCTCGAGCTCATTGATGCATAGGTCTACTACCTTAAACTTTTCTTGCCCATCCACTATAGCAAGTTCTACCTTTACGAGCCTTGCATTGGTGTCTTTCAAGACATCCCTTGACATTGGTCTCCTTCTTTTTGGTTGCTTTATACTCTCTTAAGCCACATGGGTAATTTTACTGTGTAAATTAGACATCCTTACTAGGCAAAGCATAACTTAACTTTGATACCAACTGTCACAAGCTTGGTTTTTCTATCAACAAATCGTGCGATGTTAACAAACTTACTAAACAAGAATATTAGTCAACCTTCCCTCAAGAACTAGAATGTTGCTAATAAAATTAGTAAAGATAGCACATAAGTAATACAAATAGTATGAAAAACTTGGAGGATACTTTATAACTTTAAGAATGTATTTTTACAACTTAGTAGCTCTCTAATTCTCTTTATGAATCTCTTTCTATGAATAACTATAAGTGAAGTCCCTAAGGTTATTTATAACCATTATAGTTAGTATCCATTTGATCTAATGATTTTTATTATTTTTTTGGAGTATTTTACACAACACTTTATATTACATATAGATATTAAAAATATCTATAAAATTTTAGAGACTTTCCCCTCTAGGTTTGGGGAGAGAACTCTAAAGAATTCTAAAACAAAGTTTCCTTTGCAAGTTAAAGTTGTGCAGTGTGTGATAACTTGGATAGATAGTTACCAAAATGTAACAAGCCCTGTTGGAGTATATTTGGAGTGGGTTCTTACAGTCATTTTCTTCTTGTTGTTTTTTGGTTTTCCTCCCAATGCAAATTAAATCCACATCAGATTAGGAAAAAGAAGATTAACAATTGAATAATTGAAGGATTTGTGTTTATGTACTTGATAACTAAATTGATAGTCTCGTGAGCTTTTAAACCCATCCTTTGATTTTCCTTCTTAATCCTTAAATTTAGTCCATAGCTAGATATTCTTTTCCAGAAAAACAATTTGGTCCTCCAAAGCACAATAGCCATGCTAAAAATATAAATGGTGCAACGATTTTAGAAGCTGGAAGAAACTCTCGTTAACCAATATGCACATCACAAGCTAATCTCTTTCAAATCTACTTCAGCGGTTTCCGTATGGCAGAGCCTAGTTTCACACTGCACAAGCATCTTACACGATGCTTGATCAAATGACCACATATCATGCTCTTCTACTCGAATGGATGAAGAAAAACTGCATTTGTTTAAATAATATTATGCTCTTGCACTCCATTTTGTGTTGGCCAGAAGGTAAGCACCCTTTCCCCATTGTTCGAACAACGAGTCCAGCGGCTGACTTCAAGCTCTCAAGAAATTAGACGGTTCCATCAAATCGCTAAGGTGCTTGAAGTGAGATAATAGTCATAGGCCACGATGCAGGTGAACAAAAGGAATAAAAAATATGCTAACTTAAATTTCATTGACTAGTCAAGCCAGAGGCTGCTATTTGAAAATTTTGGTGTTGGAAATTCGTGGATCTTGTTATAATTATCCAATTAGACACCAGCTTTTTTTCTTACATATGGTGAAGCTTACAGCACTTTAGAACCAATAATGAAGCAATAGATAGAAAAGAGGACTTGTACCAAACTTCAAATTTGCAGACCAGAATATGCCTCGTTGAAGACCCAGAAACTCATTTAGACAACCAGCAGCTGCCCTGCCCATACTGCTGAAGTTGGTAATGACAACCGCAAATTCTCACATGGCGACCATGGTGATCTCCCATGTCTAACACCAAACCCATGTAAAAGCTTCGAATTGCATGCCCCTTAATGCTGATAACTGTTAAGTGACACTTTCCAACCAAATTGCATGCCTTAATTGATGATTAGATAGTCCTTCATGCCCGTATAGGCCACCATTATTAACCAAACCATTATCCTTCATTCCACCCATTTCTTCTAACTCTAACTCTTTCACCATTAAAGTGGATATATTTCCATTTGGAAAGGTGCTTCTGAAGAACTAAATCCTTCTTCTCATCTTGCCCTAGTTTCCTAAAGGCACGTGCTACTCTCCTGACTGTATCTTCATCTGGTCTTACACCCAATTCCTCCATGTCAGCAAACACCTGGGCATCTCAAAAACAGAAGTTCAATTTACTGTATAGCAATTGCTGTTATAGACATTGCAGTTCCCATATAAGCACAAGCCTTAAAAGAAAAGAAAGTGAAAAAGGCTCGAACAGACACAATAAGTTTTGTTAGTACCTCTATTACCCCACTTTCCATACCATGATGGTCATACAAAGAGATCATCCTTGAAAACAATCGCCTGGAAATGGAGCGCGAGTGTGTATGCAAAATCATGTTCCATAATGACTCTGCCTCATCCACCCTATCATCCATATCAAATGCCAGTAGAAGGGTGTCATATGTTCCCATGGTTGCTCCTTGACCTTTTCCCAACATCCACTTTGCCACCTGAGCATTGCCGAAGATTTACAAGCCACAAAATTAAGTAGCATCCAAAACAGCAGTATTATTCATTTGCACATGTAGGATACAATCCCAATCTAAGAGTATGTACTCGATACCATAAACATGCAGAGCACTGATAACATCAACATGCAGAGCACAAGAAGGATAGAATTAAAAACACAACACAGTAATGATTTTGTCCAATTGCAAATTCTACTCATACGAACTTGTATTCTTTGCATAGGCACAAAGATAACAAATGAGAAATCTAAGAGAAAACTATTGGAACAGCATAAAATGGGCAATAACCGTTCAACAACAAATCAATGCAACAATTGATAAGACAACTATGGATCACATTTGATCCAAGAGCAATTACTCATTATTGTCAGTACTCTGTCATGCCATCACAACAAAAAACTAAACATGTCGTACTTGAATTACACGCAGCCATTGTCTCCTCTTCCTCAATATTCTCAAAGCTTTGGCTGCTGCTATTGATGGAAATTCAGTCTCCCAAGCTGTCCACTTATCTAATGCTCCGTAAACAGCCTCTTTCTCATTGGGAACCTCAGAGACCTGCCATGTCATGCCAATCTGGCTAATTAATTTCACATGTGCAACACAAGTCATGGTATCTCCTGTTAAAAAAAAAAACCTGGAATTTGTTGTTTAGATAGTGCTGAATCCAATCAAAATGTTCTATGGATCTTCCTAGTTCAGACAGACTTCAAACAAGCTACCAGGACATTAAACAATAAGAATGATAAATGAGCCTACCCTTCTAATAAGATTCAGAGCCTTTTGCCCAGATCCAGCAGAATCTATTTTCTTCCACAAGTGATGTTTTTCCTTTCCTGCCTTCTTTGCTGTCTTCCTGCATGTATATTGTTAACACTCCTAGTGAAGCAGTTGCAAACTAATTAATACAGCAATAGCTGTGGCCGGTCATAAAAAAGATATGCATAAGCACAGCATTACTTTGAGAAGTAGCACAATTCATTTTAAAACCAGACAAGTAAAATATTTAGAAAAGGAAAAAAAAAAGTGTAACGAAAAATGCTAAGCTGAATCTAACTGAAAAGAAATGGATGGAAAACTAAGAAGCAAATGATATCACCTACTCCTATCAGCTGTCAAACGAGGAATGGATAGTCTGCCTTGATTTCTGAAACACTTGACATGGACAATACTGCTAACCTGCATGTAAGGGAAGATATATTTTGGGGAAAGACGTTCTCAGAGTTGCAAGCTGATAAAATAAATTTAAAGGAATTGGAAAATATTGCCTTGCACTTACCTTTGGGGTAAGGACAACAAACCCTTTTCTCCTCTGGAAGAAGGAGACTCTGCAACTTGAAAGGAGAGACAACAAAGAGGGAGGAACCTCATTCAACCCCCTCTGAATTATGAAATTGCACATTAGATTAACAATCAACTGTAATGAAGTGACATTTTAAACAACCGAATGAAAAACGATTACTGTCTCCTAAGTTACCCGAGATATGCCCTCATGAAAACAGACCAAATTGCTGCAACCAGAAGCCATTGTACTGATCTGCTGCATCTTCAAGCAACATGAAATAAGGGGGACATGTCAAGGCAGACTATCTAGATTGACAGAACCTTCATATATATATATATATATATATATATATATATATATAGAATTCCAGATCACACGTGTCAGGCCAAGGTCAAACTGAGTTAACGATCAAATTTGGTTAAGGCCACTTAATTTTTTAAACGCAACAACAGTTTCAATTTTAATAAATACTCAGTACGTCTCAAACTTCACTGGTGCTGCCACCCCAACCCAACACACCGTTCCACACCATAACTTCAATCAAAGTTCAATTTTATTAATTCAGCTTCAACTGCTAACAATTAAACTGTGTCGCACAAAACTTTCTCATTCGTATCCAAAATAAATAAATACATAAATCCTATCATCTAGGAAAGCATCACTTAAACCCCAAAAAGGCAAAAGATCGAATCACATTAAGAGGGAGGACATTCGTTCAGTTCTATCACAAAAATCAAATCAAATCAAATCAAATCAAATCAAATCAAACCAGTTGAAGAGATAAGATGACGATGACTGTGTGACCTTTGGGCTATCGTTCCTCTTGCCGCCCCTCCAAAAGGCGCTCCAACGCCTCGCAGGCAGAAAATACGGGAAATAAGTTATTGAGGAAGCCTTAGCAGCTGCTTCGATTCATTCCCAGAGAGGGAAAATGGTTTGGTTGGTTGGTTAAGCTTATGGTGGTGGAAGTCAAGTCTACTGATGATTAGGGGCTGGTGGGTGTCTTAAATTACCCTTTAGCACCTGGCTTATAGTGTTGCGGCGGTGGTTTGGAAGGGGGAAGAGGTGGCTCGGCCCCGGGCGTGGAGCTTGAGTTACTAAAATATGAGTGGAGACGGAGCAGGCGTTCGTGTTTGGATCGAACAGAACGGTAAAATGAAATGGGAAGAAGATATAACCAAAAAGGCAGAACAAATGGGCAAGGATTAAGAGTGAGTGTATAGTATTAAAATTTAAGATTTTTATTTGAATTTAATAATATTTTGATTGGCAAAATTTTGTTATAAAAAAATTAATTGAGCTAAATGAGCAATATAATATGAAACATACTATGGCAAAAAAGAAAGAAAAATTATATACAATGCTCTAAATATTGCATTTTTTACTTTGAGAGAGGTTAGGAAGTGAAACCCTATTACGTGCAATCTGTCAATAATGTGCAATTATGTGTGACGAAATTGGCTTGGTTGATTGGGTGGGGGATTGAGTACCAAAAATGGGCTGAGACTACGTTGTGACTGAGTGCTATTCCAAGGCAAAGTTTTAGTTTGAGAAAATTTGATCTTGGGGGACAACTAGCCTTTAGTGAATATTCGGCTTCCCATGGTGGGGTTCTGGCGAAGTTGCTTGTTTTTGGGCCGATTATGTGCCTAACCTCAATCTCAGACCCCATCTTCCCGGCTGTATAAGGCTGCTCAAGATGTTTATGATGTCAGAAAATACAAATGGGGAGATTTTACATTGAATTGGTTATGTGTGGGGGGAAGTGCATTCAGACTTGGGGTGAGGACAAGGTGCCGGGTTTGTGGGAGAAAAGAAGAAGAATTGGTGGTTGCCTACTCTTTTTATTGGTGAGAATGAAAGTCGAAGTATAAAAATTCAGTGTTTGTATGTGTTCTCTTTACAATTCCACCGTCCTTTCCTAAGCTGGCAGCCAAATCGGACAAGTTCGCGTTTTCCCGGTTGGAAACAGTTAGGGAGGATGATTGAACTAGTGAGCAAACGCAGAAGGTTATACAGCCACTTAAGTTTTGGAACTCAGAGCACATAAGGTGACGAATAAATTGTGAGCGTCATTATACAAGTTTTGGTTTGCACGGTGTTAAATGTAATTGTATTTGCTGTTAGGTATCCTAGGTGGAGGGATCTTTGAAAATAAAGAAAAAAAATTTTGACTTAACGAGATATAAATATTTTATTAAGTTTAAGTTTTATGAATAAAAAAAAAAGTGTGAGAGAAAAGAGAGTTTGTTCGGGCGATCGAAGGAAAGAAAAAAAAGAAAAAAAGAAAAAAAAAGGGAAAAAAAGGGAAAAAAGAGAAAAATCTAAATGGAGAGGTGAGAGCCTATTTTTGATCTTATGTTTGGAAAGGATATCGGTGTCCGATCAGCTTGAAACTTGGATGGTTGATAGAGGGCGTTTGGTTCTTATTTCTGAACGGTGAAGATTGGGTTTTGAGCTCTGTAAGTCTTCCTTCTCCTCAGTTTTTTGTAGATCTATTCTCTGGACAATTTTCTGTGTGCAGAATTGATCAATCGTGTAATTAGATAATTGTTTGTGGTCCGATCGAGCTGAGTTTTGGTCAGTAGTTGGAGGACACATAGATTTTCTTTGTGGACGGTTGGATTAAGTTTCTGTAAACTGTAAGTGCAGTTATTCCATTCGAACCGAAGCCTCTCAATTCTGGTAACTCTCTGTTTTCTCATCTGTGGCAGAATTGGTAAACCGTATGATATATTATTGACCCGTGGTCCGATTGAGCTGAAATTTGGATAGCTAGTAGGGGACATCTGGGGGTTCATTTTGAACGGTTGGATTACTGCCTTGAGGTCTGGTTGTTGAGTTATTATTGACAGAAGGTGTCTTTCATGTTGGTTAACTCATTTGACCTCTCACTTTGGTTCAAATTGAGTTTGTTCAATTTGGTTGATGTAATTGAGGTTGTGTACCTCTATTGTATTCACTTATTGATTATAGTGAAGTTGATTTCTGGACCGGTGTGTCCTGTGGTTTTTCTTCTTTGCTTTGAAGAGATTTTCCACGTAAAAAATCGGTGTGTTCTTGTGTGATTGTTTAAGTTGTCTTATTTGTTATTCAGTTAACTTCTCACAGATTCAAACAAGTGGGAGAGGTCTCTTGGGCAATTTGTATTCTGCTGCCCCTCTCCCATCAAAGTGGTATCAGAACTTGGTTACCTAGTTGGTGTATTTGGCTTGTTTGAATGATGGAGTTGAATGTGAATAGAATGGTCTGTTTGAATGGCACAAATTATCATATATGGAGAAGTAAAATGAAGGATCTCCTATTTGTGAAGAAATTGCATCTGCCAGTATTTGCTACCATGAAACCTGAGTTTAAAACTGATGAAGAATGGGAATTTGAGCATGAACAGGTTTGTGGTTTTATACGGCAATTTGTTGATGATAATGTTTATAATCACATTTGCAATGAGACACACGCACGAACTTTATGAAGCAAGCTTGAGACTTTGTATGCTTCAAAGTCTGGTAATAACAAGTTGTTCTTGTTAAAGAAAATGATGCAGTTGAAATATAATGAAGGGAGTTCAATTGCTGACCACTTAAATGAGTTTCAGGGTCTTATTGATCAACTATTAGGCATGGGCATTAAGTTTGATGACGAAGTTCTTGGGTTATGGTTACTTGCTACCTTACCTGATTCTTGGGAGACTTTTCAAATGTCTCTCGCTAATTCTGCCTCCGGTGGTGTTTTGTCAATGGAACTTGTAAAGGGTGGTGTGTTGAATGAGGAGATGAGAAGGAAATCTCAGGGTTCATCATCATCCAAATCAGAGGTTTTATTTACTGAAAATAGGGGGAGAAGTCAAGAGAAAAGAAGTGGTAAAAATGGTAGAAGTAAAAGCCGAAGCAAGTCACGTTCTAAGTACAAGAATGTCCAGTGTCATTATTGCGGGAAGATGGGTCACATTCAAAAAAAGTGTTACAAGTGGAAGAGAGAAAATAAAAATGGCAGTGATAGGCACGAGAAAAAGAATGTGAGTAATGATCGTGTTGCTACTGCATCAACTTCTGGTACTGGTGATCTTATTGTTGTTTTTGATGAAAATGTGGTTAACCTGACATCTCATGAGACTGATTGGGTCATTGATAGTGGTGCTTCTCTTCATGTTACGTCACGTAAGGAATTCTTCTCTACATATACACCTGGAAATTATGGGGTGTTGAAGATGGGTAATAATGGCTTAGCAGAAGTCATTGGTATTGGTGATGTTTGCTTAAAGACTAGCAATGGAGTACAGCTGACATTAAGGGATGTTAGACATGTCCCTGATATTCGGTTGAATTTGATTTCAACGGGAAAATTAGATGATGAAGGTTTTTGCAGTACCTTCAGTGATGGCCAGTGGAAGCTCACCAAAGGTTCCTTAATTATGGCACGAGGTAAGAAATGCTCCAGTTTATATTTTATGCAAGCTTCTATTGCTAGAGATGCTGTGGAGAATGAGAATTTGATTGATTTATGGCATAAAAGACTTGGCCATATGAGTGAAAAGGGGATGAATTGTTTGACAAGGAAAAACCAGCTTTCAGGTATGAAGAGTGTAGCTTTGAAGAATTGTCCTCATTGTTTGGCTGGAAAACAGAACAGAGTCACATTTAAAAGTCACTCGCCTTCAAGGAAATCAGAGTTACTTGAATTGGTGCATTCTGATGTATGTGGTCCTTTGAAGGTACGCTCACTTGGTGGTGCTCTTTACTTTGTGACTTTTATTGATGATCACTCAAGGAAGCTTTGGGTTTATGCGTTGAAGACTAAAGATCAAGTCTTTGATACATTTAAACAATTTCATGCTTTTGTTGAGAGACAAACTGGTAAGAAGCTGAAATGTGTCCGCACTGATAATGGTGGTGAGTATAGTGGTCCATTTGATGAATACTGCAGAAAGTATGGGATCAGACATCAGAGGACACCTCCCAAGACACCACAGTTAAATGGTTTAGCAGAAAGGATGAACAGAACATTGATTGAGAGGGTTAGATGTCTTCTCTCAGATGCAAAGCTGTCTAGATCCTTTTGGGGTGAAGCCTTGAATATAGTGACACATGTAATTAATTTGTCTCTTAGTGTTCCACTACAAGGTGATGTTCCAGACAAAGTTTGGTTTGGTAAGGAAGTCTCTTATGACCATTTACGAGTCTTTGGCTGTCAAGCTTTTGTTCATGTCCCTAAAGATGAAAGAGGGAAGTTAGATGTGAAGACTCGACAGTGTATCTTTCTTGGTTATGGTGAAGATGACTTCGGGTACCGTTTATATGATCCGGTTGAGAAAAAGCTTGTAAGGAGCAGAGATGTTGTGTTCGTTGAGGATCAAAACATTGAACACATTGAGAAGTCAACTCCTCATGTTAATGATAATCTTACTGATATTGTTCCATTTCCTCAGACTCCTCTAAGTGATCCTGATGTGCATGGTGATGGTGATATTCAAGAACATGATGAGAATATTCAAGAGGATCATGATATGCAGGGTGCAGGTGATATTGATGCTCCAATAGAAGATCATCCGCACATACCTTCACCTCCATTTCAGCCACGAAGGTCCAATAGAATTCCAGTGCCTTCTACTCGATACTCTCTTGATGAGTTTGTGTTATTAACTGATGGGGGAGAACCTGAGTGCTATACAGAAGCAGTTGAAAGTGAGCACAAGCAGCACTGGATTGATGCTATGACAGATGAGATGGAATCCTTATATGATAACTCTGCTTATGAGTTGGTAAAGTTACCTGAAGGTAAGAGGGCTTTGAAGAATCGGTGGATTTACAAAATAAAGCAACAAGAAAATACTTCACGTCCACGGTATAAAGCCAGATTGGTTGTCAAAGGATTCAGTCAGAAACAAGGCATCGACTTTGATGAGATCTTCTCACCAGTGGTGAAAATGTCTTCCATTCGAGTTATGTTGAGTTTAGCTGCTTGCCATGACTTAGAGATTGAGCAGATGGATGTGAAAACAACTTTCCTCCATGGTGACTTGGAAGAAGAAATTTATATGGAACAACCACAGGGATTTGAGGTGGAAGGAAAAGAGGATTATGTGTGCAAGTTGAAGAAAAGCTTGTATGACCTGAAACAAGCTCCGAGACAATGGTATAAGAAGTTTGAGTCTATTATGGGGGAGCAAGGCTATAAAAAGACTACTTCTGATCATTGTGTCTTTGTTCAGAGATTTACTGATGATGATTTTATCATTTTACTTCTTTATGTTGATGATATGCTTATTATTGGTCGTAATGCTTCTAGAATTAACAAGTTGAAGTAAGAGTTGAGTAAGTCCTTTGCCATGAAGGACTTGGGACCAGCAAAGAAGATCTTCGGCATATCAATCACTCGGGATAGGAAAAAGAAAATGTTGTACCTGTCTCAGAAGCAGTATATTGAGAAGGTGCTTCAGAGGTTTAATATGGATAAGGCTAAAGTGGTTAGTACTCCTTTTGCTACACACTTTAAATTATCCATTAACCAATGTCCTTCCACAGAAAAAGAAAAGGAAGAGATGCAAAGAGTTCCATTTGTATCAGTCGTGGGCAGTTTGATGTATGCAACGGTATGTACGAGGCCTGATATAGCTCATGCAGTTGGCACAGTTAGTCGGTTCCTTTCAAATCCTGGCAAAAAGCATTGGGATGCAGTGAAGTGGATAATGAGATATTTACGAGGCTCTACTAACGTCGAACTTTGTTTTGGGAGTGATGAGCCTACTCTTATTGGATTCACTAATTCAGACATGGCTGGTGATATTGATTCTAGAAAGTCTACTTCAGGCTATGTAATTACTCTTGCAGGGGGAGCAGTGAGTTGGCAATCTCGATTGCAGAAGTGTGTTGCATTGTCTACTACAGAGGCAGAGTTCATTGCAATAACTGAAGCGTCTAAAGAGTTGCTTTGGATGAAAAGGTTTATGAAGGAACTTGGTTTTCAACAATCAAATTATGTATTGTATTGTGATAGTCAGAGTGCCATCCATCTTGGTAAGAATCCGGCTTTTCATGCTAGATCAAAACATACTGATGTGCAGTATCATTGGATACGCGATGCTATTGATTCTAAACAATTAGCACTTGAAAAGATTCATATGGATGATAATGTTGCTGATATGTTAACAAAGGTATTGCCAAGAGGAAAGTTTGAATTGTATTGTTCGTTGGCCGGGATGGTTAATACCTCCACGTAGTCGGGAGGGAGAGAATTGTTAGGTATCCCTCCACGTGGAGGGAACCTTTGAAAATAAAGAAAAAAAAACTTTGACTTAATGAGGTATAAATACCTCATTAAGATTAGGTTTTATGAATAAAAAAAAAGTGTGAGAGAAAAGAGAGTTTGTTCGGGCGGCCGAAGGAAAGAAAAAAAAGAGAAAAAGAGAGAAAAGAGTGAAAAAAGAGAAAAATCTAAATGGAGAGGTGAGAGCCTATTTTTGATCTTATGTTTGGAAAGGATATCGGTGTCCGATCAGCTTGAAACTTGGATGGTTGATAGAGGGCGTTTGGTTCTTATTTCTGAACAGTGAAGATTGGGTTTTGAGCTCTGTAAGTCCTCCTTCTCCTCAGTTTTTTGTAGGTCTATTCTCTAGACAATTTTCTGTGTGCAGAATTGATCAATCGTGTAATTGGATAATTGTTTGTGGTCCGATTGAGCTAAGTTTTGGTCAGTAGTTGGAGGACACATAGATCTTCTTTGTGGACGGTTGGATTAAGTTTCTGTAAACTGCAAGTGCAGTTATTCCATTCGAACCGAAGCCTCTCAATTCTGGTAACTCTCTGTTTTCTCATCTGTGGCAGAATTGGTAAACCGTATGATATATTGTTGACCCGTGGTCCGATTGAGCTGAAATTTAGACAGCTAGTAGGGGAATCTGGGGGTTCATTTTGAACAGTTAGATTACTGACTTGAGGTCTAGTTATTGAGTTATTATTGACAAAAGGTATCTTTCATGTTGGTTAACTCATTTGACCTCTCACTTTGGTTCAAATTGAGTTTGTTCAATTTGGTTGATGTAATTGAGGTTGTGTAACTCTATTGTATTCACTTATTGATTATAGTGAAGTTGATTTCTGAACCGGTGTGTTCCGTGGTTTTTCCTCTTTGCTTTGAAGAGGTTTTCTACGTAAAAAATCGGTGTGTTCTTGTGTGATTGTTTAAGTTGTCTTATTTGTTATTCAGTTAATTTCTCACAGATTCAAACAAGTGGGAAAGGTATCTGGGGCAATTTGTATTCCTTTGCCCTCTCCCATCATTTGCATGTATATGTATGCTAATTGATCTACGTGAAAGTCTTTTTCCACTGTTCAGGTATGACGGCAAAGCGGCGTAGAAACATGAATGTTGCGGGCAAGGTGTTGAAATCCTAGGTTGGTAAACTAATAAATCTGGCTTTGCATGGAACTAGAATAAGAATTGTTTGTTCAATGGTCAACATGACCACAGAAGCAGAAAAAAAATAGCAAAGCTTATAACAATTGGATCTGTGCAAGGATTGGTGATTATGTTACTGGAACACAGTGCTGTACTACATTTATTTCCTGCATAAGTTGTCACAAGAGTACCGTGTAAGCATTGTGAATTTGACAATGATCTAGTGGCTTCATTTTGATGAACAGAGAGTAGTGGAATCATTGACAATGAAGCATATGAAGGCTTTTTATGGTGAACTTAGGAGCAAGGTGGGTGTGAGTCAAACAACAAAAAAAACATCTACGGGAAACCATTTTACCAGTTAGAAAAATTATAGATTTGATAATGTGACTTTTAAATGCATGACCAAGGCTAAAGAGGTAGAATCCCGTCCAGTTAGTAGGCTTCCAGAAATGTCCAGCCAAGGAGAAGCGAAAAATGGTTAGTACAGAATACACTGATAGGGTTTTATCCATGGTAGCATTTAAGCTTGCTATGTTTTTCTGCAATTGACACAAAAACCTGTCCTAATGTTGTGAACAATCTCCTCGGGGTCGTGCACAAGAGGGCAATGGTATTGATGTAGTGAGCTGCGATGAAGGAGTTGTACGTGGGAAGGAGAACAGAGATAGTGAACGTGACCACCCCGTTGATTTTCAAACTTCTGTGGGAAAAGAAGCCGAGAATGCCTACGGAATAGAGAAAAGAATAAGCCTAGGCCTATCCGTAGGGGAAGCATCAGCTTGTCAGATGGCTAGAGGTGAGGCAAATCAAGTGCAGTTCCTTCATCAGTATATGGAGCAACAGTGCAAGTGCTTGATGAGTTTGCCACCGCGGATGAAAAAATCGAAGTTGTAACGACCGATCTGAATCAATTGATGGAGCATCTGATGATGATGGCAATTCTGCCAATGACGAAATATGTTCTGGGAGTTGTGTTGTGCCCCCTTTTGCATCAATTGTGAAGCTGGACAACGATGTTTCCATGCCTGAAAATGCTGAGTTATTAATTGATCCGAATGATAATGCTATTATGGAGCACTCACCAACGACAGCATCACGCGAGTCATAGAACCAATAGTTATTACAAATGTTTTGTTGTTTCATTTATTGAGTGATACTGTATTGGAAACATGAGGTTTATGATTGGCAGGCACATTGGTTTGTGGTTTTTGATGCTCTGGGATAAAGTTAGGCCAGCGAACCAGGGATGGCATTTACGGCATAATAATAAAGGCGAACACCCATTGGAAAGTCCATTGACGAGAGATAAGACGCGTGACAAAGCGGAAAAGGAGGCCAACCAAACCTAGCAACGTTGTTTCTTCCTTAAAATATGATGTTCCGTCCTTAGTTCCCAAATGTCATTTCAGTTGAAATGAAAGGCAGTTGTACACATGGGCAACTCAGTTGACAGTATCTGGCAGCGAGGATGATGAGTAGGGTTATGTGCTATTCATTAGTGTCGTAAATTGCTTTCGATTTGACACCAAATGTAACGTGATATTGACTCATTGATATTTACCCCGCAATGATGCCGTCTCACTCGGGGCGAGCTTGCATCGATGCGGCTGGAGCTGAGAGCATTGGCCAACAGGCTACGTGCTTCCGATTTTTTCAGAACCTTTAGTTTGATTGGTACAATTAATTCACATATACAATCTATATGCTACATGTTTACAAAATCCCAATTCTCTGTTAACCGTTTAGCTCATCAATCTTTGTCCTCCGATGCAAGTTATCCACTTTCATGCTGCCCTGCTGGGTCGCAGGCAAATTGACAGTGGTCGTGTTTATCCGCATCATTTTAGCCCTCATTTTGGGGTATGCAATACCATCTAAATTTGATAATAAAGTTGGTATTGCTTGTTACTTGCTAAACATTTCTCTTTTGGGTGTTAGATATAATTATTGATGTGCATAAAGTTTGCAAACAACATGCCCAAATTTAATTTTTCAAGTGGTCTTAATACCGTTGCCTCCAACTGGCATTGAATATGGTTATTGTGTAATTTGGAATTACCACAGAGTCTAATTGCGCTGATCTTTTGAGATAACAGTGTTGTAATTAATGCAAACCATTACGAAAGCTGCTAAAGAATAAACATGTTCAATAAACTGGTATTTACAACACACCAGACACAACCAATATTTAAGGCAGCCTGATAGAATGGAATGTTGGTAAACCTTTAAGCATTCATCTAAGGACCAATTTTAGGGCACAATCCTTGTCTTAGGCTGAGATCTCGGAGCAACGCTAGCCAAGGACGATAACTTGTAGCAGTATAACTTTCACTACATATATGACATTCGAGTCTTTGTTTTATAATGGATTAGGTTTGTTTACGTGAAATGGACTTTTCCTCTGTGTATTTTCAGCATTCTATTGTCGCTGCAGTCGGTGGGGATTTAGCGTCAAGTACTGTAGAAAAACGATGGGAATTGTCAGCTTTTGTTGGGAAAGTTTCTGTTCAATTCCTAAGATACTCCATACTCGCGCTCGTTAAGAGTTTTTAGTGGACTCGTTGTTTTGCAAATAGGTCATGCTTTGTTCACTTTAATTTTTTTTTTTTTTTTGACTGGCTGCTTCGGTTCTTTACTCCATTATTGTTCAAGGAAACTTAGTCATTGCATGTTGTCAACTTGGCGATAAAGGAATTGATGTGCTACTGGACCAACAACTATGGATGGGTTGAAGGGAAGTTGGTGAGGATCCTTAGTTTGGATTGCATGAAGATGAAATACAGACCCAATTGAGTTAGGCATGGCATGGAAATTGTGTCATCATATGAATTATCATTTTTCATGTTCAAATCATGAGTAATGTGTTGACTCATATTGTCAGCAAGGATTCTCCGTCCAAAAATTTGAATGTCACATCATGAATGTTCTGCAGCAAGCCCCTACGTGAGTATTGTTAGTCAATGTAAAAGAAAAACTCTTTCTCATTCATTATTTATAGGATCAATTTTCACTTAATTCTTATAATTAGTTCTATAATTATCTTTATATTAAAGTAATTATATTTACCTACCATATATATATAATAATATATTAACTAATTATATTTACAATGCTCCCCTTAAATTGGAATATAAATATTAATCAAGGCCAACTTGCTATAAATATATTTGATTTTAGAATTACTCAAAACTTTTCTAAAAATATTATCAACTACTTTTTAGTTAAAATATGACTACTAAAAATGAGATTTTGTTAAATCTTTTAACAAATAAAGTGAATTAACTTCAATGTCTTTAGTGATCTCATAAAAAATTAGATTTGATGCAATGTAAAAAGTAGTTTGATTGTCATACCATAGTTTTATAAGTGTTCAATTTCCAATTTGAATCTCATACTACCTCATAGGTGGATTGTGTCATGACTTTATACTCTACCTTTACATTAGATTAAGATAGCATACTTTGCTTTTTACTCTTCCAAGATATCAAATTTCCTTTAACAAAAACACAATAATCTATAATAGATTTTCTATCAACTTTAGAACTTGCCTAATTTGCATCTACGAAAGACTCAATATGAATTTGACTATAATTACTATATACTATGCCACATTCTGAGCTCCCTTAAAATAACATAAAATATGTCCTAAAACTACCTACTGAGTACGTTATAGAAAAAGCATAAATCAACTTATAATATTAACAAAATATGCAATATTAGGACAAGTCACTAAAAAATAATTCAATTTTTAAACCGATTTTTGATATCTCTCAAGGTCTACAAATAATTCTCCATCATCTATAATGAGTTGCATATTAGTAATCAAAAGAGTATTATAAGGTTTGGCTCCCAACTTATAATTTCTTGCAAAAAATCAAGAATATACTTTCTTTGCAATAAAAAGGTGTTCTTCTTAGTCCTCACAATTTCAATGTCTATAAAATATTTTAATACTCCTAAATCTTTTGTCTATAAATGTATTTAAAGGAAAAACTTAAATGTAAAGATGCCTACACTATTACTTCTTGTTATAATAATATTATTAAAATAAACAACTAATAAAATAAGACTAATTTTAGATTGTTGATAAAAGACAAAGTTATCACAATTATTTTTTTTTAATATCAAACTCTTGAATTATATCACTAAATCTACCAAAACAAGTACATTAACTTTGTTTCAATTTATATAAAAAATTTTAAATTCAACAAACCCTACTAGACTCTTTTTGATCAACAAACCTAAGTGGTAGTTCTATATTGCAAATCACTATACCAAAAGGCATTTTTAACATCAAATTAATATAAAGGTTAATCATTAATAGCAATAACAGAGATAAATTGTTTTTCACAGACAAGTTTAGCCATTAGAGAAAAAGTTTCAAAATAATTTACCCCATAAGTTTAAGCATACCCTTTAATAATAAGTTTAGCTTTAAGACATCCATAAAACCATTAAGATTAACTTTTACAACAAATACCCATTTACAACCAATAACTCACTTACCTTCTGGTATAAGTGTTAATTCCTAACTACTATTATGATTTATAGCCATTATCTCTTCTTCCATTGTAGTTCACTAACTAGGATGAAATAAATCCTCAACTACTATTTTAGGACTAGAAATTAAATCTAAAGAAGTAATAAAGCAATGCAAATGAGATGAAAAATAGCCATAAGACACAGAGCAATAGGAAGATCAAGACTAAGAAATATAAATATAAGAGTTAACAGAGGACATGAATCATGGTATGAAACACAAAAAGGATACACTTGAGTAATAAGTGGTTTAGTAGAGCCAATAGTAATGGTTACATTGTATACCAGAAGATCATCTTCCTCTGCCTCACTACTATAAATATGAGAGTTAGTAAAAAATGGAGTAATTTCAAAAAATGTAATATTAATAAAGATCAAATGATAATTGTAAGTCAAAAGAATAACAACTATACCCTTTTTAGGATGAGAAAATTCCAAAAACACACACTTGAGGGATTTGGGATCTAATTTAGATACATGAAGATGAACATCATGAAGAAAATAAGTACATCCAAAAATATGTGTTTTAATTGAAAATAATGAATAAGAGGGAGATAAAACAAAGTAAGAAATATAACCATTGAGAATTAATAAGGGCAAATGATTAATTAAGATATAGATTGTGGAAATATCATCAACCTAATATTACTTAAAGACCTTCACTTGAAAAAAAAAAGTGATTTAATAATTTCTAGTAAATG
The DNA here is from genome assembly GCA_020615895.1 of Ceriops decandra. Taxonomy (NCBI): domain Eukaryota; kingdom Viridiplantae; phylum Streptophyta; class Magnoliopsida; order Malpighiales; family Rhizophoraceae; genus Ceriops; species Ceriops decandra. The sequence continues at coordinate 4,782,714 of JAHLGO010021099.1, read as the reverse complement.
TCTACTCTTTCTTTTTGGAACACCATTTTAAGCCAAAGTACAACACATGAATACTAATAAAGTATCCCATTTTGGGACATATCAAAATTAAAAGGTTTAGAGAAGTATTCTTTGGTATTATGACTTTGCAAAATATGAACAAAAATGTTAAAATTTGTTTTAATCTCAACACAAAAAGCATAAAATATGAAAAATAACTTTAAACAAAATTTCATTAAATATAATCAAATAACTTAAGAATAATCATTAACAAAAGTAATGAAATATAAAAAGCTAAGTTTATAAATAATTGAACACATATCCCAAACAGTTGAATGTACCAACTCTAAAATAGGACATATCTTAGTTATTAATTCTAGACAAATAAAATACACATTGATGTTTAGCAAATTGACATGACTCATAATTTAAAGATGATAAATGTTAAAAACTAAAAAATCCTTATTTAAATAAGGATTTGTATCTCAACCAATAATGAAGCTTAAGAGTAATTAGAACATTTAAATAAGTATTAGGTTTTGGCATCATTAAGGTTGTGGTTTCTAAAATATACAAGCCTCCAAACTTACACCCTTATTATAAGATCCTAAAAGACGTAATAATTAGAAAAAAATTAGACTAAACAATTTAAAACTCAAGTAATTTGACTAATAAAGATTAAATTGAATAAAAAAATATATAAGTATAAGATAAATAATAATGAGTGGTTTGATATGGGAATAGCAATTCCAAAATGCATAATAAAAGTAGTTAAATCTTTTGTTAAAGTAACACTTAAAAGATTTTTGTAAGAGATAAAAGACAAAAGAATACTTATGTTACGTATCATATAATTTGTTTCACTTGGGTCAATGACCTATCATATAACATGACTAATCATTAGTGACTATACTATGAGTAAAGAATTGTTGCAAGGCTTGGCACTAGTTAAAGTGAGTAAACTCATTAGCAAAAATAAGCATAGTCTTATTGGTAGAAGAATATGCAATAGTAGTAGCCAGATGATCACTTTCCTAAGTCACAATGTCAGTGATATGAGACCACTATTGAGGTTTGCATTAAATTTTCAAAAATTATGTTTTTGTATGACTTAAGTTATCACAATGATATTAAGTTGGGCTAGTTTAATCTTCTTATCCATAACCTTTATTTTAACCAAGATCATGACTACCTTCGTCTCTTCCACTTTAACCACTTTTACCACCGTGACTATTGTGACTAACCATATTCTAAATACCTTAACATATAAGGGCACATGTAGTATTAGGAGAAAAAGTTTGAAATATCTCTACACATTTTAATTGAGTAAAGATGTCACAAAAAGAAGTAATCTCTAAGCTAGAAAGGATTTATGTTCAAGCAGCATTAAAGTTAGATGACAATTTTACAAGGAAACTCATAATAACCATCTACTTATGTTAAGATTGTTAAGTTCTTACATTAGAACTAAAAGGAAAAAGAGCATTTAGCTCCTCATATAACCATTTAAACTTCATAAAATATTTAATAAAAGACTTTTCTTGCTTTCCAATATAATAAAACTTATTGTAAACATTATATATATGAGATAGGTTATCCTTACAAAAAAAAAAAGTTATATAGTTCATAAGTTCTTAAACCAACTTAAAATAATTAATCAATTAAACTATCTTAGCATCAATAGAATTACAAATCTATAAAAATACCCTGACATCTTCTCTTGACCAAATTGTTTTTGCTTCAAAGTCAAATGATAATTTGTTAACAAGATGATTATCCTTATCAATATTATGAAGATACATCTGCATTGTTTTACTTTAATCTAAATAATCTCTGTCATTAAGTTTATATTTTATAATTTATGTTGTCATAAGAAAAATATTTGAAATAATAACCTTTACATCTATACTTTTACCCATTTTAGTGTCTACCATTATAATTAAAATAAACAATGTTAAAAAAAAGATAACTCAATAGACCAAATAACTGATGAATTAAATTAGAGAAATAAAAAAGGGGGTAAAATATTATTATTATAATACATCTAAGGTTTCTTTCTTTTGGAAGAACTTTTTGTCTCTCTCTAAAGAACTCTTTATCTCTCTCTTGGGAGACTTCTCTTTAAAGAATTTTTTGTATCTTTTTTGTAACATTTTTCTCTCTCTAAGGAAATTTCTTTAAATCAACTTTGATTTTATATATAAGAAAAACTCTTTCTCATTCATCATTCATAATATAAGATGTTTATACACACACACACACACACACAAGATAAGGATCAATTTTCTCCTAAAATCAAGTCTTATAATTTATCTTATGATCATCTTTATATTAAAGTAGCTATATTTACCTACCGTATATAAATAATAATATATTAACCTATTATATTTATAATAGTCACATATTTATAAATGGTTTGAAAATACTAACTTGTAGCCTAACATTTTTATTAATTATTATTACTTTATGTCATACTAGATTATGGTGGATTTGTGTGTAAAATATGATTGCAATGTGATGGTTATAAAATTTATGAAGTGCTAGGATGGAATGAAGGTTTTTTCGTTTAATCTATAAATTAAAATGGTGATTGCATTTGACACCAAAAAAATGTGATATGGTATCTATGTTCTTAATTTTCTTTATCTTGATTTTGATTTCCAATTAGTAAGGGAGTGTATTATTATGTTGTAATCCTTTACACAATAGCATATTGCAATCTATAGAAAAGGATACATCTTAGGATGGCTGTCTAACCTATAAAACAAATTACTAAAAACAATTATGACCTAGTTATAATCAATTAGGTGGCCAGGCATCTAAAGTCGTTGGGAGTAGTAGCTATTATTAGTTTAAGGTTGAAGTTTACTACAAATGCTTGCTAGTTTTCTTTGTAACATCAAGGAAAGCACACCAATTTCAACAAATTAAACCAAAGAAGATAACACTAATGTTATCTATAATATGACTCAAAAAGTTACATTGCATTACATTGTAACTTTTTATATAAGTTTTAAAATTATAAAATTTAAAAACAAGAACAAGCAACAAGTTGCAACCTTTTGCAAATTGAATTAATATTAAAAGAAATACAATCAACGAAAGATTAAACTAATACACTATAATTATCATCTTAAGCAATAAGATAATTTTAAATTCAAATTAAAACTAAGACTACTAGAATTCAAAATAAAAGTGCCAAGGTATAATCAATTGCTTTAACTTTTAATACGCAATTATTATAACAGAAATTTGAATTCTTGAAGTCATAATCTAACTTACTCTCTAAGGTTGTGAAATGGCAACACTATAATACATTCACTTTTTTATACTATAATTTTACATTACTAAAGTAGTTCTTAATTCCTTAAATTTTGGTCTATGTAGGCTTTTAGTGAGATGACTACAATCTAATCTTTGAGTTGTAATAGACCAAACTGATTTCATTATTGTCTTAGACTTCTTTAATGAAATGAATTTTAATCTTAAAATGTTTTTTTCCTCTCATGTAGCATTAAATTTTTTGAAATAATAATGGTAGAGTGATTGTCATAATAGAATGGGGTTGCTTAAAAGAAAATACTTATTGGATATAACTAGTAATTGTAAAATTTATAACATGCATAACAAATTTTCACTTCTCCTTTTTTTGAGATTAATACTTGAATATCAAACAAGGAAGAAAAAAGGTTGGTTTGGACCTCATTAATTCCTCTATAATAGGACATGAGACAAAAGACTTACTAATTATAATTGGTTTGCACCAAAGAATGACCAAATGAAAAATAAAAATATTTGTAGAAAAATAGTGATAACATTAGTTGGAAATAAGCTAGTGGAGTGGATTAGCCATGTTATCATAGACTTATAAATGCTCTAATTAAGATGGAGGATTTGATTCAAGTGAATAATAATAAGAGAGAAGGAACATAACTTAAATAAACTTAGAAATTCTTAATAAGAAAGGATTGAGAACTTTTACATCACACATTAAACATACTTTATAATAAAATAAAATAACAAGAAATAATTCGTTTAGTAGATTTCAATTAAATTTTAAATTAAAACTTTATTATTATTATTATTTTGGAAAGAGGAGTAAATGTAAAATTAGCTATTGTTTTTTTTAACAATAAGTGCAAATTGTTATTAATTACTAAAATATATAATGATGCACATTAATTTTATAAAAAAAATTGATAACTTCATGTACTTTTAGCAAAAAGCATTGTCTTTAAACAGAAATAAGCTTCTTACAAAAATTATAGGTTTTCATGGTTAATGGATAGTTTAAGAAATTTTATCTTATAACTACTCGTGAAAAAAATGTTATTAAATTTACATATTTGATCTTTCCTTACGTCATTATCATATTTATAAAAAGATTACACTCGCATGATTCAAAATAAAGAAAATTTAGTTTTTATTTTTTAACTATTATTTATTAGTTTATATAATTTCTTTTTTAACGATATTAATTTGTATAACTTAAAATTAAATGGATTAACAATGTTTACATTTTTCTTGAATTTGGTCTTTATATATTTTATTAAGGTGGAGAAAAATCTAAAAAATAACAATGATAAATCTTTGAAGCACAAAAACAAGGAAATAATTATAAAGCTAAAACTAAAGAGCATAAAGTGGCCAAGTAAACATGTCTTTTGATTTAACAATTGCTATGACTAGGCTGAATTAAGTGTGTGATATCAAAAGGTAGCTTATTGTCACGAAGTTAGACTTAGATTGTACTAATCCATGTGACACTTAGACATCTTGTGAGAAAAGATGAACTAAGTAAATTTTAGAGTTTTAGAGAATTGACTTAAAGTAAAGAGAGGCAAGTAACAGGCTTAGGAAGGCTAGAGAGTAGTAAGCATAAGAGAGCTTAGCTTCTTCAATTGAGTGGTATGTTACAAATGAGAGGTGTAAAAGGGTATTTATAGTTATTCTACCTCTTAAATGTATAGTTACAATTCTAAATTTCTATAGAACACTCTAGATCAAAACTATTTTAAAATAGTTTAAATATTCATAAGAGAATATTGTAAAGACTTAACATTTAAGCATACTTCTAAAATGTTCCTTGTAAAGTCTTCATGTAACAAATGGGCTACGCTTCTAACGGGCTTAATTTGACAATGCTTTTAGATAGGTTGTGACATCCTCCCTTACTTAATCTCGTGACGTCCTTATCACGCTTTCATCCTTGTAACGCTGAATATGGTCAAAAAATTGCTAAAATAGGTCCTTTCGTTCTTAATTAACCTTATGGTTTGATAGGTTTTTCTATTTGACACTTGGTGTAGTTAGGAACTCCCCCTTTCTATATCACCTTATTTGTAAGGATGCACTCTAATTCCTTGTCAAATTTGGTAATGATAATAGTTAGTGCGCATTTGGATTCATCATAACTTGGATCTTTCTTGTCTTCATAAAAGGTCTTTAAAAGACTTACATGGAAAACATTATGGATTTTAAGCCTTGAGGGAAGTTAGACTTAATAGGCAGCCTTCCCTACACACTTGATAATAAGAAATGACCCTTCATATTTCCTTACCAAGCTTCTATATACTTTGCGTAAGGACTTAAATTGGTTGGGTAACAGCTATACTGTCACCAAAATCTCTCTTTGCATACTCCTTTGGACATCACTTGGTATCGACCCGCTTCTTTATTCATTTAACAGCTTTATTAAGGCAAACCCTTGTTATGTCTTCCTCCTCATGCCACTTCTTTGCAAATTTGTAGGAAATAAAGTTATTTCTCGTGTAAGAAGAGACAACAATGGATCGAGTTAGAGGTTATTGTCCTATCACAATTTCAAATGGACTTTTGTCTACTGTTTCACTCCTTTGAAAGTTGTGTGAGAATTGAGCAATGTCAAGTAACTTTGCCCAATTTTGCTAGTGTACACTAACATAGTGCCTTAGATATTGTTTTAGCAAAGCATTAATATGGTCGATTTGGCCATTACTTTGGGGATAGAAGCTAGTTGAGAAGTTTAAATTAGTCCTCAGCAATTTAAATAATTTGTACCAGAACTTATTTGTAAAATAGGGGTTTCTATCACTTATTATGCTTCTAGGTACTCCCTAGAACTTTACCACATTCTTAAAGAATAAGCGAGCTACCTCAAAATTTTACATTCAATAGAGGTTGGAAAAAGGTGGGGTATTTGCTGAACTAATCAACAATCATCATGATCTTCCCATCCTATCAAACTTAGGTAAGGCCACAATGAAGTCCATTGAGACACTTTCCAAAGGTCTTTCAGCAATGAGTAGTGGCACAAGTAGACTAGTCGGATGTTGCCATTCCACTTTGTCTTGTTAGCAAATAAGACAAGTCCACATATAAGCCTCGACTTTGTTTTGTATTTGCAGCTAATAATAGCTTTGTTGAACAAGAGTAAAGGTTCGTGTTATACTTAGGTGACATAAGGAATTATAGCACTCTGAGAATTTCTCTTCGTAAGTTTCCCTATTTGGGCACAAAGACTCAATTACCAACTATTATAAAAACCCTATCATTTAACCAAAATTGTTAAGCACTCCCTTCACTAACCAATTTTAGTAGACTTTTAGCCACGTTGTTTTGCGATATGCCTTCCTTGATTCGTTTAAGAAAATTACTCTTTGGTGCACTAGCAGATAAAGCAACTAGTTTTACCTTTCAACTTAGCACATTAACCATAACATTAGCTTTATTTAACTTATATTGTAGCTTATAGTCGAATTCGATCAAGAAATCTTGTTAACAAGCTTATTTAAGGCTAAGCTTCTTTTGTGATTAGAAAAAGCTTGTAGTGACATTGTTGGTCATAATCACAAACTTGCTTTCAAGCAAATAATACCACAATATATATAGGCAATAGATTATGGTATTCATCTCCTTGTCTTAGATGGTTTGCCGCCTCTCCATATCATTTAATTTGCAACTTTTGTAAGTAATAAGATGCCTATCTTGTATCAAGTCTCCCCAAATAACAAAGTCAGATGCATTTGTGTGAAATTTGAATGCCTTTTGGTAACTAAGCAATACCATGATAGGTTCTTTAGAGATTATATGTTTCAATCTCCTAAAGGAAACATGGCATTCTTTTGATCAATGTCATGTGTTATTCTTCTTAAATAGGTCAATCAATAGTGTTGTTATGGCAAAATCCCCCTTGATGAACTAATGATATTAGTTAACCAATCCAAGGAATGATCACAATTCAAGGACTTTCATTTGAGGCTCCCACTCTTGAATAGCATAGACCTTTACTTGATCCATTATAAGCTTACCATCCTTGATCTTGTGAATAAGGAACTCCACTTTTTGCTTAACAAAAAAGCACCTTTCCTTAACATACAACTCATTTTTGTGAAAAACAAAGAAGACTTGTTTAAGGTGATTTTTGTGCTCCTCAAAAGTATTGCTATAAATCATAATATCATCTAAGTAAACTACCATAAAATTGTCAAGGAAATGATGTAGTACCTTATTCATGAGTGTGCAAAAGGTAGTAAGTGTGTTGGTGAGACCAAAAGGTATGATTAGAAACTCAAAAGGTCCATAACACATCACACAAGCTACCTTTGGTTCATCACCAGAAGCAATGTGAACTTAGTAATATCCTGACCTTAGGTCTAGTTTTGTAAAGTACCTTACCTTCCCTAATTGATTAAAGAGATTACTTATTAAAGGTATTGGTTACTTGTTCTTAATGGTAACCTTGTACAAAGTTTGATAATCTATACATATCCATAAAGATCTATCATTTTTCTTTTGGAAGAGGATTGGAGTACCATAAAAGGCTTTTGAATATTGAATGTAGCATGATTCTAATAGATTCTGGAGTTGCTTCCTCAGTTCTGCAAGTTTGGGATGTGTCATGCGATAAGGGGTCATGGTAGGGGACTTGGCACTAAGTTCTAACTTAATGTGATAATCCATATCTTATCTAGAAGGAAGTTTCTCAAGCAATTTCAAAGGCATCACATCCTTGAACTTATTAAAAACTGTTTGGATGGGTTATGGTAGTGAAGGCATAGGCTTTGTTACGTTTTCCTCGTTACTCAATTCCCTTATAGTAGCAACATAACTTTAATCTAACTTTAAGACCTCATTTGAATTACAAGTTAGAAATCATTAATGCTCTAAACTTCTTCATACTTTTCAAAAGAATCACTCAGATTTTATGAGTATCGAGGATGACAAAGGGATTTAAAGTAAGGATAAGAAATGCTAAAACTTTGTAAAAAAGGTAAGGCCTAAAACCATTTTGAAATCACCCATAAGAATAATGGTAAAGTCTAACTTATCATGTCAATCATTAATTTGGACAACTAATCCTTCTACTATGTTATGAACAAGTTTTGCCTCGGAATTAATTGCCTTGATAGCGCCAACTCCCTTTACAAGTTTAAGACCTAGGCATTTGGCCTCTTGTATATCCATAAATTTATGTGTGGCTCCCATGTCTAGCATTGCACATACAACTTTACCCTTAATGATAGTATTGACGTATAACAAGCTTATCTTCTTAGAAATTGTTAAAGAGAAAAGTTTGGAAAGATTACCTAATTGTTTAATAGCTCCTAAATCAACTTGAGGCTCCTTTTTGGGCCTTTGCTTATTGAGCTCCACCACAATAGCATTCATTGCCATAAGATTAGGGCAATCCCTAACCTAATATGGTCTATCACAAATGAATCAAGGCTTTAAAGGTCCGCTAGCATCACATTTGCCTAAGGAACTTTTAGGCTTGCCAGTTAAGGATTTTTGGTGTCCACTCTCCTTATGACTTGTATCTCTCTTCTGCTTACACTTCTCTCTCACATTCTTGTTAAAGTTAGGCTTTTTGCTCTTAAAATAGGTAAAGTAGTCAATGAGTGTCTCAACAGTAACAATGGCAACATCCATGGTCTACACATCATATCTATCTAGTTCTACTCTTGTATAATCCTTTAAGTCATCTTAGAAGTAGAAGTGGAAGTCCTTGTCAAACAAATCGTCGATCTCAAGTATAAGATTAATGAATTCCTTGATATAGTCAGAAACACAACTTGTTTACCATAGGTGATGCAACTTCCCTCTAACTTTATTATCCGCATTGTAAGGCATAAAGTATTTGCACAATTCAGCCTTGAATTGCACCTATGTGTTGGTCACATATAGGCCCTTCTCCCTCTTATAATGCTTCCATCTCCATCATAGTTGAGCAATATCCTTAAAAAAGAACAAGACATTACTTATCTTAACAATGTTATCGATAACTCTCATGACCTCAAAGTATTGCTCAAGGTTAAAAAGAAAGTTCTCCACAACAGTGGCATTATGAGTGTCATTATAAATGGCATGCTTAGGGACCTTTAAGCCATACACAGTAGTAGTGCTACTAGTAGTAGTTGTACTTGTTGAAAGTGAGCTACTTTGATAGAGTGACCTCTCTCTCTATGAAGGTCATGAATCTCCCCTTCAACGAACAAATTATCATGGTTAAGAGAGTATAGTTCCCCCTTAAAGGCATGACTAAACTCTCTAACCATGGACTTGGCAGCCTTAATGATTTCAATATTCTCATGGATCAAATATCAATTTGATCATTGAGTTCTCCTTCTATGAAGCTCACATCCATTATGCTCCTTTCTAGGTCGACAATACGAGACTCCATAGGTTTTTTTGTTGAAGGCTTAGACTTCCCACATTTGGGCAAAACACTCTACTCTTCTCGCCCACAAGCTTGCCACTTAATTTGTTACTCCTCAATAGCAGTAGCAACAATTCATTCCTTGCTTACCATAATTGTAGCTTAAGAACAAACTAGGTCGTACCTAGAATTCAACTGTTGCTCTAATACCATCTGTCATGGAGTTAGACTTGGATCGTACTAATCCGTACGATACTTAGACACTTTGTAAGAAAATATGAACTAAATAAGTCTTAGAGACCTTGAGAGAATTGGTGTAAATCAGAGAAAGGCAAGTACGAGGCTTAGGAAGACAAGATAGTAGTAAGCATAAGAGAGCTTAAATATGGAGAGAGCTTCTTTAATTTAGTAGTATGTTACAAATGAAAGGAGTAAGAAGGTATTTGTACTTGTTTCATCTCCTCAATGTGTGGTTACAATTCTAAATTTTTATGGAACATTCTAAATTAATACTATTCTAGAATAGTTTAAATATTTACAAGATAATATTCTAAAGATTTGACACTTAAGCATATTTCTAAAATGTTCCTTACTGAGTTTTCATACAACAAATGGGCTAGGCCTCCAAAGGGCCCAGTTTAGCAATGCTTTTGAATGAGCTGTGACATTATTCCTTTCATGCCATCCTACATTCATATGCACAATTCAACCATTTGACTATTTTTATTAGGTAGACAAAAAATGATGGAAATACAAAAAATAAATATGAATGGAGATATGAATTAATTATAATTAATTATTATGTAAAAATAATGTATTAATTATAATTAATAATTATGATAAATTTACTTTTAATCTCACATTTATTTTTTTTTTATCTTTGTAATAAAGGTTTATACGAAGAATATTTGAAAGTATATGCTTTTCTTTATCTTGTGACTTCTTTTTATTTTCAACATGCAACACACTGCCTAAGGTAAAAAGCTACTTTATTACAAAGATTTGTATATTTTAGCTTGAATATTGCATACTTGTGCATACTACAGTTGAAAAGCTTATGTATTGAATGTATCCTATGTATTGCAAGGAATGGAGTTAGATTTGGAACTCCTGGACTTAAATGAGGTGATATTGAAAGTATTCTTTAATGAAATATTAAGCAACCTAGACTGCCCATTTAATCCTAAATTTTGAAGCAAATTACATTGTTATAATCAATGAAATCATATAAAACATATGTGAGTACTACTTAAATTTGTTCTCATTTTTATCAATTCACAATAAAAAAATAAATATTAATATAACAATAAAATTATTTTATTGTACTTTAGAAATTATTTTCTAGAAAAAAATTATCAATTTATAAGGATAAATTATAAACCCCACTAATGCCATAGCCCTTGAGGTAGAGCATGAACCTATTATGGCCAGTCAAGCTGAGGTGCTTATGGGTTAACAACCAAACAATTTTCACCTCCCAATATCAAAGAATTTTATAGTTTTTCAATTACCTTCATTATCAATACAAAGAAACTTGATTTCTTTTCATCTTACTTCACTTCATTTGATTCCATGAATGATTAACAATGTAATTTAAACCATTTAACATTGAACTAGGCATATAATTTAATCAACTTACAAAACTTCATCTTATTATAATCACATTACCAATTTTTAATTATTATTTTAACTAATTCTTGATCATCTTTTATAAAACTTAATTTTACAAAATTATTTATAAATTTAATCATTTAATTTTATATTTTTTATTTTTTATGACAAAAAATATTTTTAAAGTTAATAATAAATTTATAAATATGACATTTCATCATTATAAATTTTCACTTAAAATATTAAATATACTCATAAGATTTAAATTTAATACTATATGTGCAACTCAAACATATTGAATTTATTACTTTTACATAAAAATGTTAGGTAAGTATATATACTAAAATTTATAAATAGTCTTAAATCTAAACATCACTTCATTTTAGGTGATTAAATTGCACATTAATCATTATATATAAAAATTCTATGGAACTTTTAACATTAATTACATATTCAAGTTAGCCATGGCATTTCTTATTTGTCAAATATTCAATAAAAAGGAATGTTTAGCATTATTTTTATCTATAAGCAATTCAATTCAACTTTAAGATATACAAGATTTAACATTTGATCACCAAGTTAAACTTTTTAGAATATTTTTAATTAACAGTATGAATGTTTTTAAATAATATTTTTATTAAGTAATCAATTATAATGTGTTCTGATTAATAAAGATCAATTTTGAATGTTATTGTACTATTAAAAATTATAATTTCAAGTTTAATTCAAATATTGATAGACATGCCTTATTTAAACCATATAATTGTGTGTATATGGAGAGAGAGATTAGTTCTCTCTCTTTTTAACATATAAAAATTTTTTATCTAAAAACATGTAATTATACTAAAAGTTAGGAGAAAAAAATTAATTATTAAATTAATACAAACACTTTAATCATGCCAATGACTTCAACATCTATCAACTCAAGTATATTATTTATTATATAATTTTTATGAAAATAATCAATTTTAAGATCTAAAATTAAATTTAATATTAGTATTTTAAGTAAATAATTTAACAAGTAATATCAAAACTTACATTCATCAATTGATTATTTTTTTGTTTGAATAAATAAATTTATACTTAATTTATGATCATCTATTAATTGAAAAAAAAAGTATTTAATTTTAATGATTGATTTATTATGATTTTATGTAAAATAATGAGATTTTACATATTTGATTTATATTTATACTTATTGATTTCCTTATTATTCAACTAAAATATCATATTAAATATGTTTAATTGATTCCTTTAGTTTTAAATCTTGAAAACTCTTAATCAAATTTTATTACAATTTGACATTTATGGTACTAAGAAAAAATAATAAATAAAAGGAAAAGACTTTAATTTTGTTGTAATTGTGACATAAGGAAGTTGTCAATTTCTTTCGAATAATATGTAGATTTGACATGATGTAATGATATCAAATTAACCAAATAAATGTATTTCATTTATAGTTTGATAATTACCAAAGTAACCAACTAGTATGAATAATGTTATGCATAAATAGTTATTTATTCATGACTTTATAAAATACCTATAAATGAAAGGTGATTGGATAAATTGATATTACTAATTAATAAAACTATAGAATTTGTCCAAAGTAAAATCATTATTCAATAATTAGTAATATTATTGGAGTATATTAATATTTTTGGTTAAATATATTTGTTTATTCAAAGATATCAAATATATTTGATTGAAAAATAATTAATTACCTATTAAGTTCTAACATAGTATTTACTTACAATAGAATATTATAGCATTTCCTAAAGAAAAACTATTATACACTCTGATTATTAATGGAATCTGATTTATAAGTAATTATAAGCATTTATGATTGTATAACTATTTCTATTCACTTGAATGCTTCATCTATTGTTATGTTCAATGGATTACACTTCTCTAAATGATGTGAATAAGTCAATTTTCATTTAAGTGTTACAGATCTTAACATGGCATTATTGATAGCCAAGCCTACTACTATTATTTATTCAAGTAGTGAGGTAGAAAAGTTACATCATAAAGCAAGGAAATGAAGCAACATGTTAAGCCTTATATTCCTAAAAGTAACAATTGCCAACAACATTAAGATAACTATTCCATAAACAAAAAATGCAAAAAAATATTTTCTATTTATGGAAAAATGTTTTCATTCTATGAATAATTCACTTACTAGTATTCTAATAGTAGAGCTCATGACCATGAAGTTTACTAAATCATGAACCATATAAGAGAATATTATTAAAATGACTAATATTACAACAAGATTGGGATCTTGGGATTGATAGTAAAGGATTCTTTTCTAATGTAGTTCATCTTGAACTTACTACTTTCTAAGTATAGTAAGAAGGCTAGGAAAAAAAAAAGAATATGAAAGTCTACTAATTTAAGAAAAGAAAAGAACCTATTTATACTACTCAAGTTGAAAAGAAGGAATGAATAGGCAATAAATATCACTTATGTAAGAAGTTTGGACATCATCAAAAAATTGCTCAAAGTGTAAGGATTAGTTCAAAAAGAAAGGTAAATTTAATGTTTTAGAATGTTTTGAATTAACTAAAGATTTTATCTTTATAGAAAATATAAAGGCTCCAATTAAAAGCATGTGAACTTACCATTTGGTTTTAGATACTAACTATCATTTAGACTTATTATGAACTCTTTATGTACTTTTAGTTAAAGAAACCTTATTTCAGTTTCTAAATTTGATGGTTTTAGAATAAAGTTTAGGTTTATATATAGGAGTTTTAGTTTATATATGAATACTAAAATGATTGATTTAGGTATTCTTATTAATGGTTTGTATAAACTAAAACTTGATCATAATTTTTCAAATCTTTACTTGATGTGTATCACAATATTGGATTTAAACATAATATAATAAATGAAAATTTTACTTATGACATAAATGTTTGAGTCATATATTTGAAAAAAAGAATAATTAGACATAGTAAAATTAATAAATAATAATATTCTTTTGAATTTAAATTTTACTGATCTTATAACATGTTTTGATTGCATTAAGAATAAGCAGACCAAACACAATAAGAAAATAGCCATAAGAAACACTTACCTTCTTAAAATTAGACACATTAATATATACAAACTTTTTGACACTTCAACCTTTAATAGAGAAAAATACTTCATCACCTCTATAGATGATTTTTCATGTTATGATTATGTTTATTTGTTTCATGAAAAATCTTAATTATTATATGCCCTTGAGATATTTATATAAAAGGTTGAAAGGCAATCAAAAAAAAAGGTACAAATCATAAAATCTAATAAATATGGTGAATATTACAGTAAATATAATCAATTAAGGCAATGTCTAGGTCCATTTGTAAAATTCCTTAAAATTCATGGCATATGTGTGCAATGTACCATGTCAAGCACACCTTAGCAAAATGATATGACGAAAAGGTGTAATAAAACATTGATAGATATTAAAAGCATGATAAGTAACTCTTTCGCACTCAAATCTCTATGAATGTATGTACTAAAAATTGAAAATTACTTATTAAATAGAATTGCTAATAAGGTAGTTCAAAGTACTTCTATTAAACTATGGATAGGAAAAAAAAACCTAATTTATAACACTTACATATTTGAGGTTGTTTAGCAGAAGTAAGAATTTCTAATTCATGTGAAAAGAAATTAAACTTTTAAATGATTAATAGTTACATTATTTATTATCCAAAGAAATCTAAAGGATATATATTTTATTGCTTCAACCATAGTCTAAAAATTATAAAAACTAATAATACAAAATTCATTAAGAATAATAAAGTTAGTATAAGTAATGAATATTTTTGTCCACCATTGCACCAAATGTTATTTAAGAAGTTAATGAACATTTGGATTAAGAGATGTTCCTTTAAAAAGCTAACTCACAATTAATCGATGAACCATAAATATCATTGAAAGATCTCAAAGAAAAAGAAGATCAACTATTTCAAATGATTATATGGTTTATTTATAAGGATTAAATATTAGAATTAATAAAGATTTAATTTCTTTTTCACAAGCCATAAAAGATACTAAATTTATTAAAGGGATTGATATTATAAAAGATGAATTAAAATCCATAAAAAGAAACAATGTTTCAAATCTTAACGAATTGTCAAAAGGATGCAAAAGAGTTGATTATAAATGGGTCTTTAAAGCCATATATGACTCAAGTGGCAATATTGAACGATATAAAGTTATACTCAAAAGGATGACATTAATTATACAAAGACTTTTCCTTATTCTTGAAGAAAGATTTATTAAGAATAATTATAGCATTTGTGGCTTAGTATAACTTAGAGTCATACCAAATAGATGTAAAAATTGTCTTTCTTAATAGAGATCTTGAAAAGGAAGTTTATATACATCAAATTAAAGATTTTTCCATAAAAGGTAAAAATCAAATGGTGTGTAGATTTAAAAGGTTGATATATAAATTAAAACAAGTTTTCCAATAATAATATTTAAGTTTAATGATGGCATTACATCTTTTGAGTTTAAAGAAAATACTGTTGATCGATGTATTTACCAAAAGATCAGTTTGAGTAAGTTTATCTTTTTAGTTTTGTATATTGACGATATTTTGCTTGCTATTAATAATTTAAATACATTGTGTAAGACCAAAGATTTTCTCTTAAATAATTCTAAAATAAAAGATATAAGAAAGGCATACTATATGATAGGAATATTAGTTTTAAATGTATAATTTTAAAATGAACATGAAAGATCTAATGTATCTACAAACTTGTATTATATCAAATATTAGTTCAAAATAATCTTATAATAGATCATTAGAAAGTTAGAAAAAAGGTTATGCAAAACCTACAAGGAAGTAAAAATTATATGCTTATATATAGAAAATTTAATCATTTAGAAGTGATTAGATATTTAGATTTGGACTTTATTGGATGTTTTGATAGTAAAAGGTTCACTTTTGGTTATCTATTTCTGTTAGCTAAATGAGCAATATCATAAAAAAGTGCAAAACAATTTATCGCTGCTTTATCTACCATGGAAGTAAAATTTATGGCATGATTTGAAGTTACAATTCTTGCATTATATTTGCAAAACTTTATTTCAGGACTTGAAAATTTATGGCATATTGTGTAACGCCACTACCAAATTACTAAAAATTTATTGTGATAATTCTACAACAATATTCTTCTAAAAAAAAGACAAATACTCAAATAGTGCCAAACATATGGAATTAAAGTATATTGTAGTTAAGGAGAAGGTTTATAAAAAAAGAATGTTTATTAAGCACATTAGTACGGATCTTATGATAGCAAATCCTTTGATAAAAGGCTTATAATTAAAGTTATTTAAACAAAATGTTCTCATAATAAGATTTGGTTGTAATAATGATGATTTATAATTTTATTGATGCTTTGAGCTCAATAATGTGTGTTTGATGTACATTATTTGATTCTTGTTATCTTATGATTATATACACATTACTATCTAAAATAAATAGGAAAGTTTCCATAAGATATCATTATAGATCATTATGAAATCATATATATCTTATGAGTCATGTATGGTAAATTAAGAGTAGTATATAGAAAAAAGTGTCCTAAGTAAATAAGACCTAATTGTCATAATTCACACTTAGCATTTTATTATATTATGACATCATAATGAAATTGCAAGAAATTATCATAGTCATTTGCACATAATGACTATAAATTTGTAATCGAGACAAGTGAAAGGATGTTAGAATATTTTCAATTATTATTGTAGGAATATTCTAAAATAATATTTTTGTTAAGGAATTAATCATAATGTGGCCCGATTAATAATGTACAATTTTGAATATTATTGCACTATTAAGAACTATAATCTCAAGTTCAATTCCGGCATTAATAGACACATTTTATATAAGTCACACAATTGTGTATATTTATAGATCACTTAGTTAACTAAGCCTATTTTTTAAAATAAAAAAAAAATTCAAGATGATTGTATGTCAAAATTAATGTTAAAGTATCTAACATGATGCTAACTCCAAAATGACAAGATTCCAATTCAAAAAAATGCTCACGGCTGTGTGGAACATATTTGAATTAGAAATTAAAGTTTTCAAAACTAAGCCGATTGTCAAACTATGAAATAAGTTCAAAGTTTGACTATTCAATAAGTTTAATTGAAATTTGAATTGGTTAAACCAATATTTGGTTTTAAATATATAAAATTATGATGTTTATATATTTTATATAAAAAAATTAATGTGCAAAATGTAATAATATATAGAATAAATGTGTGGTATGTGTTATAATATTATGCTTGATAAATTTAATAGACAATACGGTTCAAAATGGATTAATTTAGTATGTTAATAGATGGAAGTGATCTAAATTAAATAAATTAAGTATTAAAAAAAAAAGTGTGCGTGTGCGTGAGAATATAAACAATATATTTTTTGTTTTTACTAAAAAAGAAAATATTTTAATATAGGCAGATATTCTAAATTTAAATAATAAATATAAATATAAGTTAATTAAATTATTTTTACAAAGTATATTTTTTTTTCTTGAATTTTATTTTGAGAGTTTATTAATAATAATAACCTTCGTATAAACAATACAATAAAAATAAAAATGTATATATTTTTACCAATAAAATTATATGTGTAAAATATCTAATATATGTATAAATAACAACTAATTCAGTAATTATTAGGGTACACGTCAAGGAAATTTATCTTGTGACTTATGAATTGGACTAAACTATATCTAATTTCCTTAATGCAAAAATAAAAAGAGGGGTAATGTTATTTGCTATGTAATATGAGGAAATAAAAGGTAACAACACTATACAGTTTTATTAAAAAAAAAAAAAGAAAAAATTATATGTATTACACATGATATGGTGAGTTGATTCTAAATTAAATTTATTGAGGAAAAAAAAACACATTTTATAGGTTTAATGAAAACTAATCAATTTCAAAGCTGTGTATATTTAATATCATAAAATATTTTGACAAAATATAAGTCAATGATTATGTGTAAAGAGAACGATATTTCTTACAATTAGACCTTAAAATCGGGTAATAAAAGAGGCAATTCCATTCCATTCCATACTCTAAACATTCAAATTTAATCTCCAATGTACAACAACAAATACATTGAACTTCTTGCCTCGGACAAAACAGCACGGTTCTCGGAAGACGTTTATGACTTTGCAAAAGCAAGAGGTTAGATTCCGCGCTCTACAAGAAAGCAGCCCCGAGCCATATTAGTCTAAGTCAAAAATATCGACTACACCAAGCTTTACCAAGCAAAGAGCCGTCTGCCCCAAGAAAACATTTGCAGAGCAGTTCGGATTTAGGCAGCCGACTAGCTAACAGATTTGCAGACTGCGCTCACGTACACAACCCCACCACAAGTTTAGATATATTATCATTACCTACAACACACCCATGAGTCTCATCAGCAAATCTCAACGCTTCTCTCTCGCTTAATTGTATCTATTCGTCCGATAATTATATTATTTTATATTTGATGGGTATTATCGTTTCTGTCAAAATGATGTCCACTTTTATCCATTTTTCTGCACGTACATTTACCCTCCTTATTATAGAGAGTGGTTCTGGGAATGACAAAACCTGTTAGAGAGAGAACTTGGGGCCAGCACTCAACTCCTTTACAAAGACAACGTCTGATCAACACACACAGTCAAAGCTTTCACTCGTCTTTCCCCTCGTAAATCTCATCCCACCATTTCCATCTCTCCTCTCTTCAAAACTATTGCGTTCCCAATAACCCCATTGTTTTAGGAATTGCATATATATTTGCTTCAATTTCTTGCATTTTCTTTGTTAAATGGCCGAGGAGTTTCAAGAATCCGAGGTAATCTTCTCCGACCATGACCACCACGACAAGAACAATTGCAACAACTATTACTTCAGCTGCCAGGGAATGGATGTGGAAGCACAATTGGATCACCCCAACTCGCGCGGGTCGTGTAATAACAAGATGAAGGCCAAGAAAACGAAGCAGAAGTTGGTCAATATCCTGGATAACAATGGAATTGACGAGGAATACGACGGCGGCGGCAGGCTAGTTCCGCCGCATCTCATAGTGGGGAGAAGGAGAGAGGGGATGATGGCATTCTCGGTTTGCACCGGAAATGGGAGGAAGTTAAAAGGAAGGGACTTGAGTGAAGTTAGGAACTCAATTCTCAGAATGACAGGGTTTTTGGAAACATGATGGTTGGTCAATTTTATTGTTATGTGTATGGTTGATTGGGGACTTCAGAATTGGTTCACAGACGAAAAGGATTAAAAAAAAAAATTAATCCTTTTTTTCTCTTCTTCTTTTAAAATTATTAAGCTTAACCAGTTGTCATCCTAAATTAATTGTAGCAAAATGGAAACGATGTGGAATTTGAATGTGATATGGGGGTGTTATTCTAATCCGTGTACATTTCACATTGATTATTGCTTGGGTTCGATTGATTTGTTTGGTAGTACCATATAATGCATACGTGCTTTTTTAAGCTTACAGCTTGCTAGGCCATGGTTTCTCTGCTAAGGATATGTAAGAAGGCTGCGGTGGGCTCATGCGTTGGGTGCGCAATGCGGCCACCACCACATGCTCTTGCCATTCTGCTTTGGAGATTGGGAGCTGAAAGCGGAAATCCGCCCCGTCGATTGAGGCAAGCTGCTCCCATACCTTCCTTATCCATCGTTTATTCTTCTGACATCAGAAAAAGAAGAAAAAGAAGAGCAGCCCATAGTCCATCTTGCATATTTAATTTTTATCGAATGGCCTACTGCTACAAGGAAGCAAGTTTATGAATATCACTGAATCTCGACACGAGTTAGTCCCTCTTTGAACACTCCGAAAAATTTAGAACTAAACGAAAGAGAGAGGAAAAAGATAAAAAGTTCGGAAACATTTAAAAAAATAAATAACTTTTCTATTCTTTTTATTTTCCTAACAGCCTACTTCTCTTTTCTTTTTTCTTTTTTAAACCTTTATATTTTAAGTGAGAGTGGAGGGACAACGTTTTGTGGCCTATGAACCGTTCTATATCATACTCAATAACGGCAACCCACAGCCTTCTTGTGTATGGAGTAAAAAAAGAAACTGTGCATAGTTTTTTTTTTTTTTTTTGTTACTAAATAATAATCAGATGTCACATGTTAGTTATTAGTGCAAAGAGAATTAAGCAAATCCTTGACTAATCAAGTGGATGCTTTGTACCCCAAATTCTATTTAACGTAGGCAGTTATAGAATTGCGATACACAGGTGTGGGGAAAATTATTAGTAGGTGCATAATGTAGATCCTACATAATTAAGTAAACCAGTTAAAAAAAATTAATAGTTGCGCTCTGTGAATCTTTCTGATCCCCCCCCATTAGATGGACAGAAGTTGGGCTTTTCTCTGCCATCAGAAATTAATAAGCTTGATTACTCTTAATAGCAATTTAAATTGTCTAGTTGATCATCAATGCATCCATCGTAGTTGGTTAAATCTAGTTGCTACAGAAACATATGTCTGCCCTCTGGTCTAGAGATTACCCTTTGAACTTGAATTGCGATACACAGGTGTGGGGAAAATTATTATTAGGTGCATAATGTAGATCCTACATAATTAGGTAAACCAGTTAAAAAAAAATTAATAGGTGATATTAGACGTATGTTAATTAAAGTTGCAAAACAAGGCATGAGACTCAATGCTAATGCATCACATGTAATCGAAAGTCACCCTTATAATATAATTGAATGTTGTGGTCAATAAGGTTGCTGAATGCACAATGATATTCGCCCTAAAAATGACTCAATGTATCCTTGCTGTCAGAATGAACAAAAGAAAAAAAAAAATTAAATTTCAATTATTATTTGACAGTGAAATTGCCTGGAATAATTAAACTGTGTTTCAAACAAGCCACAGCTGCAGTACTGTCCCGTATGCGCCAACTATTGTGGACCAACAAACCAAACTTAATGAAAACTACGACTTAAATCAATTATTTTATGTTGCCTTTGCTTCACCTTTATGAAATTGTCAAATTCGGTTGGCCATGGATTTCAATTTTCTTCTTCAGGGTTGTAACGCACGTAGCCGTAATATACTTACTGGGAATTTACTTTCTTTTCCTTTTCTTCTCATTTTTAAAAGGATTTTTTATTTGTTGTATGAGACAGTCTTACCAACTCAATCATTGAGAAAGTATCAAGAACAATATAAAGTAGAGATTTTCGAGTCCAAAGTAAAATTTACACGATTTTAGAACTAAGGGAGAAAACAAATTTAAGGGAGATTCGATTGAGACAAAAAAAAAAAAAAAGACTACACCGATTCTATGAAACAATAACTGGTGCTTGGAGCTACATTTATAAAACAAAGTAAGTAAGTATAATAAGCAAAAATCATGCATGTTTTTTTTTTTATTATTTTTTATGGCATTGCTGGTTGGGCCATGTATGAATTTGTTCTGCATCACCCAATTGTCTGTTTTTTTCTTTTTTTGTCTATTATTATTAGTTCAAAAAAAAAAATTGAAATCTAGATGAGATCGCTCGGATGCTTTGCATCCGAAGTCTTCCAAAACATGCAAGGCCCTCTCTTGAGATTGCTGTAGAAACTAGTTTGCTTCAGCATACGATGGAAGGCTGAAATTGCTCTTTTGTTGGGGGTTTCGAGGGGAGCATTCTTCACATTCAGTTATCTGGCCCACTAGCATGGGGATGGGGTCCTTTTGGGTTCATTCTTCTTTCACAATACCAAAAAAACTTCACATTAATTGCTGCACTGAGTAACCAAGTCATGAGTAGCAACACAAATTCAGGACCATACCTCGTTCGCTGGGATAAGATGTTAGATTTATTAATAAATTTATTATTTTAAATATTAATTTTGTAAACTTTAAAACTAAATATATTTATATAAATAATATATTTAAATTAGTAACAACTAAAACTATTAATACATTTAGATCATTTATTGTTTTAACTTAATAACTGATTTCTCTTTTTTCACTTAAATTGTTATCACATGCCTTTAAAAAGAAGTTTTACGTGTGTTAGCAAGAAAGAGGACCGGATATACACACACAATTATATAACTTAAATTAAACATATCTATTAACATTCAAATCAAACTTAAAATTATAATTCTTAATAATGCAATAATGTACAAAATTATTTTAGATTAATTAAACTACATCATATATAAGTATTTAATAAGAATATTATTCAAAAATATTTTAACATAATTAATTAAAAAATTTTAATATTCTCTTGATCCAATTAAAATATATTATATTAATTATTATACACAAATGACAATAATATTTTCTTGTAATCACGTCATAATATTATTGTATAATAAAATACTAAGTGTGAATTATGTCAATTATGCCTAATTTATTCATAACACTCTCTTCCTTATATTATAACACTTATAATTTACAATACATGACTTATAGATATTCATGATTTCATAATATTCTACAATAATGTCTTATAGAGACTTTCTTATTAATTTTAAAATAATGATGTGTATATAATTATAAAATAATAAGAAATACATAATATATGTTAGAAACATATCAATAAGTTTAAAATGTTATTACATCATACATTATCAATTATCATTATTACAACCAATATCTATTATGAGAATATGTTATCTATATAATCTAGGTTATTAGCTTTCATATTGATTTATTATCATGAGATCAACTAGTGTTTTATACTCAACCTTCTCTTTAATAACAAAAATTCTACCTATCATTAAGTTTGATACGTTTAAATATTTGTCATTTTTAAAGAAGAATACTACTATAAAATCATCACATAAATTTTCAACAACTTAATAATAGCATTAGCAACTTCAAATTTTGAAATAAAGTTCCATAGTCTTAATGCATAAATTATAACTTTAGATCATGCCATAAACTTTACTTTTATAATAGATGAAGTATTGATAGTCATTTTTCTATTGTTCCATAAAATTGCTCTTTTTCTTAATAAGAACAAATAACTAAAAAAGGATTTTTACTATTAATGCTTCTAACAAAGTTTAAATTTAAATATCTAATCATATCGAAATGTTTGGTTTTTCTACACATGAGCATATAATTATTTGCTCATTTAAGTATCTCAATATTTTTTTTATAGTTTTCTAATGATTCATTACAAGATTATTTTTACACTTGCTTAAAATTTTGACTATAAAATTGATATTTGTTTTAATACAAATTAGCAAATACATTAATCTACCAATAACAAAGTTATTGATTTCATTTCCTTACATTTCATATGATTTTTGGACCATTACATGAGACTAAATTGATCACCTTTTTATATGAAAATAACCTTAAGTGAATACTTTCACTTATGAAATTTTTTTAGAATTTTCTCAATATGACTTTTCTAAGACAATTTTAATAGCCCTTGTGATTTATCATGGAACATTAATATTACTATAAAATAGGATATCTCTCTTATACCTTTCATAAAATTCTTTTAAAGAAAATTTTTAATCTTATACAATATACTTAAATATTAGTAGCAAGTAATATGTTGTCAAAATACAAGACTAGAAAGCAAACTTATTCCCACTAATTTTGTGGCATATACACTAATTGACAATATTCTTTCTTGAAACCAAAAAATGTCATGATATTATTAAACTTAATATATCGTTAATAGAGAAATTTATTTCAATTCATATCTCAACCTTCTTAGTTTACATATTATCTAAACTTTACCTAATATTGATCCATATAAACTTCCTTATCAAGATTTTTATTGAGAAAGGTAATTTTTACATATGTTTAGTATAATTTTAGATCATATTGAACTACCAATATTACAATTATCGTTAATACTTTTATAACTGTGAAAATGAAACTAAATCTTTATTGATTCTAATATCAAAATGTTGACTTTTGTAAATAAATCATATAATCATCCAAATAATTGATCTACTTTCTCTTTAAGATCTTTTAAATACTATCTCTTGTGGTTCATTTGCATGAGTCATTTATTAGTTAATTTTTTTTTAGAGAATATCTCTTCATTTAAATGTTCTTCCATTTTTGAAATAACATTTAGTATTTATTTTAATTTCTTTATATTCACATTTTGGCATTTATTACTCTTACTAACTTTATCATTCTTAATAAATCTTACATTACTAATTTTTATAATTCTTAAACTATATATACTTCTCTAGGTAACTAATGAAGTGACCAATAATTATTTGAGAGTTTAATTTCCTTCCATATGGATTTTCTCACTTCTATTGGGTAGCCTTAAACATTTAGGTATCTTAAATTAAGTTTACTTCTTGTTCACTATTTAATAAAAGTACTTTGAACTTTTTTATTAGAAATACTATTTAACAAATAATTTGTAATTTTAAGTTCATACATGCATAAAAGGAGTTATTGATTATGTTTTTTTTACCATATTCATTAACATTTGATTACGCCTTTTGTTACACCTTTTGCTAAAGTGTGTCTAATATAATATACTATACACATATGTCACAACTCTTTAAGAAATTTCACAAATGAACTTTAACACTACACCAAATTCTTATATTTTCTATAATATTCACTACCTTTATTAAATTTTACAATTTTTATCTTTTATCCAATTACTTATGCATATATTTATATTTTATAAAATTACTTGTGTATAAAATTTACAAATATATTTTATATATTTATATTATTTATAACATGTGTATCTAAATATATATATATGGGTTAATATATACTTTTGTGCATACATGTAAAAATTTTTAAAATATCACGACTATAAAAAAATAAAAATAGAATTTTATATAAAATAAATAAGTTAAAATTAACATTACATATAAATTAAACATAATATACACTTGTATGATGAGTAAAAAAAAGTGGCATACATATATATAAACTTATAAATATATAAATAAAATACTATATGTATAATTAAATAATAAAATCATTTTGCTTTTCTTTTCATACAAATATTCATAAAAGTTATACTTCTTAACATAAAATCTATAATTCAAATATTATAATCTTTTATTTTATTTCTTTTTAGCCCAAGACAAATAAAAAATAAAATACAATAAAGTCGTAGGGTCACTTGTCCAATCGAATTTGATTTAAAATTTTTCAGTTACTTTTAAGTCAAGTCTTTTTTATTGCAGGTTTCTTCACACGGGTTCGGGTCAACCCGTCCAATCAAATGAAAATTTGACACCTCTGTTGGCAGCAAATGGTTTTCATGACATGAAAAAATGGCAAATACAACCCAGCGGCTATCCTCCTCCTTCCCAGCTCTCTCTCTCTCTCTCTCTCTCTCTCTCTATATATATATATATA